>WEKX01023701.1:0-12778 GCA_013390025.1 Pitta sordida
TGTGATTCTGTGTGATTCTGTGAATCTTTTGAAGCCCTAAATATATTTTTTGAAAGTAATACTTCCAGCTGACTTTGTGGCTTCTGGGCTGGAGTGTTATACCTCTCTGCCACCAACATCCTGCAAGGTAAACTAAAACAATGGAAAATACTCATGTTTCTTTCAGATACCACATATGGATTAATGTCATCCCATTCACCTCACCATAAGGAGTTCAAATCAGAAAAATATATACTAAATAATAATGTTACATGAAATGAAATATGAACGCTGTACAGGATAGAAAACATATCAGCTACTGATGGATTTCATCAGCTGTGAAGTCTATGGATGCAGTGATGGATGAGAGGCACAGATGCAGTACGCTGATGAACACACTGAATCAGTTTATTGAATTCCTGTGTTACTATTATACAGGGAAGTAACCATGTTTCCCATCTTTCAGGTGGTGTTGACCAGCGAACTTCACATGAGAACTTGTCTATAAGTTTACGTACTTCAACATGGAAGAGCAAGGAGTAATACCTCACTCCCGTGAGACCCCTTCAGGGTGCGAGGACACTCTCGTGGGATCACCCTGGGAAGTGAAAGACATTTTTCTCATTACCGTGACATGGCTTAAGGGAATAGAAATCAACATCTCTGGTACTGTGAGATTGTTTTATTTAGCTGCAGGCCTGCCTGACTTCTCAGCAACTCTCAGGCCTTTGCTCTTTTTCGTGCTGCAATGCTTTTTAGCTACATGTGGCTTGCTCCTACATATGGATGCTGCGTTAGTGTACTGAGGAGAAACGGCATCACTATGAGATGTCCTCTAAAGTTAGAAAGTTGCAAACTTGGAAAGAAAATTACAGAATAACAAAATATTCTGAGTTGGAAGGGACCCACAAGGATCTTCAAGTCCAACTCTTAAGTGAATGTCCATACAGGAACTGAACCCATAACCTTGGTATTATAAGCACCATGCTTTAATCTCGGGGTTTGTTTTTTTTTTTTTAACCTAACTTCAGATCCCCCCATCCCATTATCTAGACCATGTCAATGAGTTCCTCATACAGTCTTTTCTTAAACACTTCCAGGGATGGCAACTCCAGCACCTCCCTGGGCAGATCATTCCACTGAGGAATCACTCTCTCTATGAAAAAGCTCTTCATAAAATCCAGCCTAAACCTCCCGTGACGCAGCTTGAGACCATGTCCTCTTGCTTTGGTGCTGGCAGCCTGAGAGAAGAGATTTGCACCCACTCGACTGCGACCTTTCTTCAGGTAGTTGTAAACTGCAATGAGATCACCTCTGAGCCTCATCTTCTCCAGGTTGAACAATCCCAGCTCCCGCAGTCCCTCCCCTTAGGACTTGTTCTCCAGTCCTTTCACCATCCTTGTCACACTTCAGTGGACCCTTTCAAGTAGGTCAACATCTTTCTAAAACTGGGGAGCCCGTAATTGGACACAGTATTCAAGATGTGGTCTGTCCAGTGCCGAGTATAGCGGGAGAATACATTCCTGAGTCCAAAGTAACACTAAAACCTGCAGCTGATTTGGGGATTCAGAAAATCATAAATTTTAGTGAGTTAGAAAGGGACTTAGAGATTTAAGGATTTTAGTGAATTAGTGACATTTTAGTGAATTTTTAGTGAATTTTAGAAGGATTAGTAGATTTTAAAATCATTCAAAAGGCCTGAAAGTTAAGGTTGAATATTAAAGGTGAAAAACCTTGTCTCCTCATTGTCAAAAGTAAACAAAGGACAGTGCTAGCCAAAACAAAGGGAAAAAAATGTGAAACCTCTGAGCTAATTGGTTGAAGGACTCAAAGCAAAGTTGAAATTTATGACATAATGTTGAAGGGATGAATATTCATTGAGTGATTTGCATATGCATGAGACAAGGGGTTAAAAATAAGTGGCAAATCTAGGCAGGGGCTTTTTGGCACCTGACAAGGCTGGGGACACTGCTGTTCCTCTTTCCTTAGCTCTTGGGCCAAAAGAAACTTTTTTTCTCCTTGCAAGCTACTCCCTTGAGTCCTGTAACTGATTTTCCTTAAATCACAGCTGTAGGGCAGATGAAAAATAAGATATATAAGCTAGCAAAAATTGAATGGCTCCATTTTTATATCTGTAAAATAACTTGGCATTCAATACCAGAAGCTTACAACTTCACACCTATAGAAAATTAAGTAAAATCACATTTTAAAAAAAATTTATTTCTTCTTTTTAGTGTGATCAGGAAAAAAATACTCTTCTTAAGACACTCTTAACAAGCAGTTGCTCTCCAGAAAGATTTGGCATTTAGCATCTCTGAAAACATAAAAGGCTTGGAAGGATAATTTTTGCTATATATTGGTAGACATTGCAGAGGTAGGAAGGGGAAAGTTCAGAGTTATGAATTTGTCTTTGCAAGTAATCATTACGCATCATGGAGCCCTGCTTCCATGAAAATGGCTTAATATCTGCCTAACAATAGGAAGTCGTAAAGGAGTTGAAGTTTGCTTTCCTTATGCACCCAGATTTGTATAATCTACTAAATTGTCACAAGGTTTTCAACTTCAGTCATTTCAATTCTCCCCTCCAACTCACTGAGGTGGGTATGAGTAAGCAGCTGTGTGATACTTAGCTACCTGCTGGAGTTAACTTACGACAACTTCTTTGTTGGTTGCATTATGCTTTGAAAATTTTGAATGCTCATGTCTCACACAGACAAGAAAAGAGGCTTGCGTTCCTCCCGCTTCTCAATGGGATAAGATACAAACAGCTAGCTACATTGCAGACAATCAATTTAATATTCATTGTTAGAAATTTTCTATATCCGAAGATGATAATATCCCATATAAATGCAGTTATCACAGTGATTCATATTATGAATTATCAACTTAAAATATTAGGGAACAAGATGCATTTTTCCTTATGAATATGTGTCCTGTGTGTCTCCTGTGTGCTCCACTGAGACTTAGCACAGCACCGCCACAAGACATGCCATTCCTTGTTACTCAAAGCCCAGTCAAAGCCCGGGCAGTGCTGCCTCTACTGGGACCAGTGGATGTTACAGGGAAAGAAACTCCGATACCGATGTCCCTCCCCCTCCTCCCCCGCCATAAGCAGCATGGGCTGTCACAGTGTTGCAAAGTTAAAGTTTTCCAGGCTCCAAGAATGCTGACCAGAGCTCGGGGACACCCCTTCCCCGCCGTGGGGGCAGGGTGAGCATGCAGTGGCAGCAGCCATGCTGGCACCGGGTCAGGCTGGCGGCATGGGGCCAGGCCACTGTGGGCACGAGCACCGGGACCGAGGGGGCAGGCTGGGGAGGGAGCAGCGGTGCAGGGTTTGGGCTACGCACACACACAGTCACAGCAGCCACTAAGAAACGGTTCTCTTTGCTCCGCTGTGCTGAGAGAGCCCATGCAAAGGAGTGGAAAGGTGTCCACAGTGCTCTGGACTGCCAGGGGGTGGAGCAATGGGCATGGCCTGCACACATATTAATAACCTGTACATCTTTGCGAGTTTGACATTTTGCTAGACCTTTGGCATGACCTGTTCTTCTCATATGCGGGAGAATAACTGTAATTCGAAATAAATCAAACTTATTTTGACTTTTTCTTCAAAAAGAAAAGACAGGTACACAGTCAAAATTAAGCTGATGACATTGATTTATCTTAATAGTCTAGCAGAATAAAAAAATTATCAACTGGCTCCAAACAGCATTTATGTCAATTTACACAAAAATCTATCTTATGTAAGAAGCCAAATAAAAAAAAACCCAGACCAAAGAAACTAAAGGAAATTGGATTCTTGGAAAAGTTCATATAACTGTGAATATGAATATATATATGTATTTTTATATATATATATATAAAACCTCACCAAGGGGACCAGGAGAGAAGAGTGGGCATGGATGGAGGGATAGAAGAGGATTCCCAGAATTAACGTTGCAGAAGCTGAAGAGTACTAAAGACTCTTGCCACGGGATTTACACTCTCAGTTTTCTGGGTACAGACCTGTCTGGACACAGCAGCTCTGTCATGTACCCAGCACCTACCCCATTCTTCACCTCCCACCCACATGTGCCAGTCCCATGGAATGTGGTATTCTTTTTCATTTTGCCCTGAACGCCTCTTGATTTCAAAGGTTATAGTAAGTTGGAGGGAGGAGTTTCATTTTAGTCCAGGAAGGCCCTGTCTTTTTTGACTGGCATTGTCTTAACCCAAGACAATGAGGGATTTTTAATAACAGGAACTGTTATGTATTGCAAGGATGTGCTGATGAGGAATGAGGGGAACTTATTTGGGGCATAGCCTTGTTTAATATGCTCATTTATGCTCTGGAAGATTTACAGGACACTGCATTAATATGATTCATAGGTGATGGAAAAATAAAAGGAGGAACACTTACAGGAAAGATAAATTAGCAGTTCCAGAGGAATTAGTCATATGACTCCAGATCGGTTATGTAAGAAGGATCCTGTAAGAAATATCAAACTAATGCAATGGAGACCTCACAAAATTATGAAAACTATATATTATTTAATAAATTGTTTTAAAATGTAGAAGAAGCATTCTGGCAGTGATTTTAAGGATTTAAAAAAAATCATTAAGGAAAAAGCTTTGAGAATGAGATCTGTGGAGTGTGAAGTACATTACCAGATGACATGATAGAAATTTCATTACTTGAAACATTTCAGAGTAGCCAGGAAGAACAGTAATGAATATATAATAAAGAAAAAATTATTAATTGTGATGTAAAGTTACTTAAAATTACTTTTTTAAAGCTCTGATTGAAATGACTATGAATTACTGATATGAAAACCAATTAACTGAATAATTTGTACTTACTTCTTTTTCATTCTTGTCTTTTTCTGTTATACCACTAGTCAGGATAACACTTACTTTAGTATATACATTTTATTTAATATAGTGTAAAAATAATAGGCATTTATGCAGTCAGTAATTCACTAAAATCTTATTTTCTTTCTTCTGTCAGTTAACTATATGACACTACTTTTAAAGAATCTGTAATTTATTTTATGATATGAAAGATGTCAAAATCTCAAGATAGTATCATTAAAATGTAAATTTACTATTTTATTAGAAAGCCACTACTGTATAACATCTTGAAAGCTAAGAGCTTTGTTAAACATACAGAATCACAGCTTATCAGAATTACTAACTACCAACTCAGTGTCTTCGTTTATAGAATCCAGTTGTGGTTTATCTTTAAAATTATATAAAATAGGATGCTAGACTGGATGGGCTGAAATAAAAAGGAAACTAAAACTTTATTTATCTACTTATATGTGAATGTTTTCCACTCCCTCCTAACTGAGAGGGTGGAGGGGGGGAAAGAGGGGAAGGGACAAACAAAGGGAAGAAATAATAATAAGGAATAAAACAAACTAAAGGGGAGAGGCAAAGGGGAAGGGAAAAAAAACCCACCCTAAGAGTTGTTTGTCTACTGTCCTTTCTTCTCAGTGGGTTATGTGGAGGAGGAGGATTGGGTGCTGATCATGCTACTGGAGGAGCTGCTGCGTGGCTGCTGTGGAGGCAGATGGCAGGGAGAAAAATTCTTTCTCTTTATCTCCTGGGGTGAGCTCAAATGGCCATTTCATTCATTGGAGGATGCTGGAGTGGGTCGGTGTGGCTGCAGGCGGGTGGGCTCCTGCCATTCCCCTGCTGTCCTGCTGCTGGGTGCTGCCAGCTGGCCGGCCCGCAGAAGAGCCGTGGACAGTCAGGGGTGCGTTTCCTGGAGCCCATCAGCTCAGTTGGCATATGCACGCATTCCAGGAGGGGTCGACCCCTGTGGCCCCACAGGAGCCTGTGCCACTGGCAGCAGGTGGGTGCCACTGCTGTTGGGCACAGACAGGTGCCAGTCCCTGCCAGGCTGGCAGTAGCACATGGGATGTGGCTGGAGGCTACCGTTATGTGACATTGACCAATGTTGCTTCCAGATTTAGCAGAAGACAGACAAGAATGGCATCTCAGAGTTCTTGTAGTTGGGCAGAGATGGAGCAATGGTGGGAGGGAGTAGTGAGGCTTTTAAAAAGTTGACGCTTCTGGGATCTCTTCCCTTCTTCTTTCAGGTCTGAAAATTAAAATATTCAAGTGTCCAAGTTTCAATAACATAAGGAGAAACAAAATACTCATAAGTTGCAAGTACTCTAACTACCACTATCATAACAATGACCAAAGAATAGGCAAGTACCTAAAGAATGGCTGAAATGAAATCATATCAATTTAAACATGTTTTCTCAATGATTTTTGAGAAATCATTTCTCAATGATTTTTTTGAGAAATCTTTTCTCAATGATTTTTTCCATTGTAACAGTGATCGAGTAGAAATACTGTAAACAGAGCTTTCAAAGTCTAAGTTCCTGAAGGAAAGTACTGACTAATAATGTTTAAGTTGAGGTTAATTAATTGTGATAAAGATTAATTTCTCTTTTCCATTCTCTCTGTTTGAAAATAATGTGTGTGATGAGACCATGACATCTATTAATCAATATCAAAGCATTATAAATGTAGAAAAAAAAGTAGAAATAGTGAAGGGGGAAGGCAGAAAAGGACTTCAAGAATATGTCTTAGTAAAAGTTAACTAATCTAAAATAAAGGCTCATTCAACTTTATTTTACAATGATCTGTTGAATTATCTGGCACTTTTACAAGGAAGCATGCTTCAAAATGTGACTAATGACCATAAAATCTTCTGTATCTCCAAGTGGTGGTCCAGTCTTTCAAGGCTCTATTTGAAAGAGTGTTAATAGCTATCAAGAGTGACTCACTTTAAAAGAAGTTGAAGGCACTATCCATTTATATATTTAATTGGAGTCCACTTGTTAAGATTCAGATGATTGAGGCAGACTTTCCCTCCACCGTTTAACAGGAAGCTCTTTGCATTTGTATTACCTAGTAGACCTACTAAGAATATGGCTAATAAAATGAACAATTGCATCAGTAGTACCATTAATTGCAGAATCAAAGTGTCTTGAAATAATGTATTTGTTCGCAAGAAGACAGACAAAGATGCCTAGAACAGATTGCATAAATAAGAAAATGTAAAATCAAAAAAAAAGAAAAATAATTTAAAAAAAACATAGCAAACCCACAAAAACCAAGCAAACAGTCATAAAACCCAAACATAAAAATGCTGTCCATGGTGTTTTAAATGGAGTTGTTTCCATACATACACTTGAAACCTGATTACCTATAGTATAGCATATCATTAGAATAAAACATCTGGAAATAGTACTGTAAGTCTATGCATTTATATATTTAAACCAGTAAAAAAGTAGGATTTTTTTTTCTATGCATAGCAGTTATGACTGTATTTTTTTATATATATACTTATACAATGTATACTTCGAAAATCTTCCTTGCTCAAGAGCTACAGTGAAAAAAAACCACACCAAATTCACACTCCTACCCATTTCCCCAGGGACCACATACTGCGATCTCAGATCTATCTCAGCATCTCAGCCAGGAGCAAGCAGCTGGAGGCGCTTGGGTAACCGTAGCCTCAGGATTCAGGCACCTCTCTGGAGATGCAGATATGTTGAGTCCAGGTGAGGATGTGGGTCAGCAGGGCCCATGGGTAAGGCAGGGTTGAGAGCCCTGGGAGTCTTGAGCAGGGCAGGGACAGGTAGACCAGTCAGTACCTTAAGGACCCTTACAGGGAATTCACAAAGCCATCAGGCAGCAAATGATTTTATAAACTTAATATCATTATAGAACTTTGATTATAGAACACTGCACCTTTGTTTAAGATCAAGAATATGTACATTAAGTGAGAATAGACAGACATTTGGCCAAAGACACCAAGAAACTCTGTACAAAAGTGAGACATAGATGTGCTGCTAGATGTGGCGAGGCCTTTTTGCTTCTCAAAGGGAGAATATATCCATATTCAATATGCACACATTTTTAGCATAGGCAGCATATCAACTTGAGAAAAATATCAGGAACCCTCTAATTTACATGCGGAGGGTATAATTAGGAAGAAATGTATAGAATTAAATTTTATATCTATATAAAATCAAGGTCTCATTTCTAGTTGTTCTAAAGAGAATGAGCCGTTCTGCTCTGGAGTTCACACCTGGAGTCAACTCCAGAGTTAACACACAGCAGAACATAGTGTTTACTGAGTAGCTGACGTTACAAACTATCAAAGCATACACAGAAAAATGTTTAAAAATATTAGTTTCATAGTCATACCTGCAATAAGTACATTACCCTCCCCTGTTCTCTGCTGTCTTAATGCAACAGTTAGAAAAACGTTCATGCCATTAATCTAATCTAGAGCCTTTGATCTTTCTCCAACATCACAGTACTATTTTTATTAAGTCTAATTGAAATAATTAAACAGATTTGTTATGTATTTTTCAAACATATAAATTTCATTACCAGTGAACATTAAATGAACTTTTCTTAACAGTTCATATTATGTTAATGTACTTCCTTGGTGGAAAGTTTATTTACATTTTAATCTTTTCATGATGAATTCCACTTTTGGTTGCTCAAGAAAAGTTTTTGATTTCCTGATCAGTTACTGAACTTCCTCATAAAAATGTCTCAGGATTAAATATTTTGTCATGTGCAGTGTAATATAAGAATACTTCCTCTATTAGAAGTCATGGGATTGTAGGGTTTGTTTCTTGTTTATGCCCAGAACAAGGCACATGTCATGTATTTACAGAAAAAGATAACATTCTGCTATTGAACACTCCCTCTCCCCCCTCATCTCTTTAAACATAATGTCTACAGAAATAATTCTTTAAGTCTAGTTAAAATAATTTCAACTGGTACAGTTATATTTTCATACTTCTCTTTCAAGGTTTAGTGGTTCTGTATTATAAAACATCAGTATTTTACTCTGTGGAAAATGACATTTAAAATTAACTCTTTTCCTCTTAATGGGCTAAATTTTTCTTTTTGGTTGTTTCGAGTCTGGGATAACTTTCTGGTTATAGGGGGTACCTGTTTTGTTTTTCTGTCTAAAAATTCTTTTCGTTTCTTCGGCTTTGCTGAGTTGAGATGGTGAGCCAGGGGACACTGCCACCCCTGCCGGCTCAGAGCTGATGCAGTGCTGGCAGAGGAAGCAAGGGTGGCAGCACAGCAGCAAGGCCCGGACCTCATGAGCAAGCAGTGAACAGCTCAGCAGAGCCCCCACCGGTGCTGTCCGGCTGCTGCCCATGGCACTGGATGGGTGGCAGTGGTGGACGAGTGGCTATAGTGGTTGCCTGGGAACCCCGCAGGCCGGTAACAGCATGTTGGTGGCATGTGTGAGTGTGGCGATCTCTGCTGTTCCTGGTGTGTAGTTCTGCACTCCTAGTGGCAGAACGGCTGCAGTCAGACTGCTGACCACATGGACTCTACATGGCTGCAGACATCTTGCTGATGGCCTCTTCCGTTTTTTGCCGGAAGCTGCCACAAGTTGTTTAGTGTTTCCGGCCGCAAGAACTCTACTCAGCTGCTGATTGGAGGAAGGAGAAGAGCGGAAGCAGAGCAGAGGATGAGGTCTTTTAAGTCCAGCACATGACAGGCTCACTCTCTCCTTCTCTCTTTCCTGGTGGAGAAAGCTGAGACGCAGACCTCCTGCAGCTGTTCCGTGCCAGCACATATAACAGCTGTGGGGCGGCTTCCAGCGGCGTGCTCAGCACTCATCTACCTCTTCCACATACCCAGTGGGAAAAGGGCAGTTTTAAAACATTTTTTTTTTCCTTTTCCCCAACAGTTTGGTTTACTCTATCTGTTTTATTATTATATTTTCCACTCTCGTTTTTTTTTGTCCCTTCCCCTTTCCCCTCCTTCTCTATCCTCTTGTTCAGATGGGAGTGTGAAAAATTTACATATACATATATATATATACACATAGATATATAAATAGATAGTAGATAAATAAAAGGTTTTATTTCCCCTCAATCCATCCTGCCTAAGATTCTATTTTATATAATTTTAAAAATAAACCATAACTGTCTTCTATAAAACAGTAACATTGGTAAGATGAATGCCCATCAATTACATCAAGTTGTGATAAATGATATGTTGAGAATTATGAATTTACAACTGAAAGCAGAATTGATAAAATTATGACAGTGTAGCGTAGTTTGAAATGACTTGTTTCGAACAAAGGTGAAGTTTAGCTCTTCTAGGGGGAAGGGGATGTAAGCTTGTCTTTCTCTCCAAACTTGTTGAGATNGCTGTTCCGTGCCAGCACATATAACAGCTGTGGGGCGGCTTCCAGCGGCGTGCTCAGCACTCATCTACCTCTTCCACATACCCAGTGGGAAAAGGGCAGTTTTAAAACATTTTTTTTTTCCTTTTCCCCAACAGTTTGGTTTACTCTATCTGTTTTATTATTATATTTTCCACTCTCGTTTTTTTTGNCATTTAAAATGGGATTTTCAACTACCAGACTCCTAGGCTGAGAGAGAAATCTGTTTATTTTTAGAGGGAAGCATGTTTGTCTGTCTAGTACAGTGACATGGACCTTAAATGAAGATAGCATAATCCATTGTGTTAAAGAGTATTCTACATCTGAAAACCACCAGCTTGGCTTTTTGTGGAATCCCCAAGACTGCCCATCTCTTCTAGGGCTCCTTGAAATCACTACATCCAGGTTGAGCCATTTCTCTGTAACAGCTTAGAATTAACATATGAAGAAGCAGTAGCTTGTTACTGCTTTCCCCAAAGAAACTGACTCTTGTTTTTCTCTGTAACAAAACTTATTTTTTGTAAATGTTTTAAAATGAATGTTTGTGTGCTTCTGTTTATAAAATGTATTTCAATGTAAGTAAAAGTTGCATTTTATGTCCCTTTTGTAGTGTTGAGTCAGATTTTATTTCTTTAGAAGTTCCTATTACATTTTTTTTTCTTTAAACTTTTGTATATTGAGTTGGAAGATTTTTCCTTGATATTGTATTTTTCTTTCATGTGCATCCTTGCAAGTTTAAGTTAGATATGCTATATTTTCATTCTTACCACCCTTTCACTTGTCTTGCCTTGTTTTGTTATGAAACAGGTAAATACAACTTGTTTCTCTAGGTTCCCTTTCCTTTTTGTGTGCCCCAGATTCTATGTAAATCTTACTATTGAGGGTTACCTAAATCCATTTAAAGAAATGCTAAGATTGACAATTCTTAAATTAAGTTTTTAAGTCTTCTAATCCATTTTTATTTTAACCAAAACCAAAGAAACAACTGTTAAGTATATTTACTGAAATAGACTGAAGTAACCTTAAATAGTAAAAGAAAAGTTTTAACAAGTATTATAAAAATTGCTTTTAATGTTTCTTAAAAGCTGCATTGGTACAAGTTGTGACCCTTTTTCTGTATTTTTCCGTGGTGTTCAAGATCACTGAACAAGAAATTAAAGTTACAGAGGATATTTCACCAAGATAATTATTTTTATACAAAGTATTACATAGTTATGTGTACTTAAGAAGCATAACGCACGCAAGAAATCACTTGATCAAAACTAAATTGAGGCCAAGAAATACTGACTGCTACAAAAATAATTGCTGGCATTTTCATTACTTGACAAAAAGATGTCATGAGCAGAAAGAGAAATTAACTTAGGGAGAAAAATATCAAACAGAACCTGGTTAACTTGAAATTGTACATTATTTAGCTTAGTAAGAGAAAGTGCCTTGCATCATGCTTTTGCTGACAAAAAATGACTAAACTGTAAGCCACAAAAAATCATAAATATTCTCAGGCCCATAAATATGTCAGAGTTAAAGAACTTTAAGGAGAATGCTGGACTTTCTTAATCACTTTTCAAAAAAAAAAGTGAACCTCTGAGCCAACTAATTTAAAGTTTCATATGGGAATGGCCACAAATACAAGAAAAAGCTTTTGAAGAAGTAAAGAGAATAATTTCAAATTCTCCATTAATGAATTTTATAACCCAAAGGAAAGTCTAGACTTAAAAAGTGACACATTAGAGAATAGTCAGGGAACCACATTAATGCAGACAGAATGTCTAAAAGCACTTATGAGCTGTTATTTCTTAGTTAATGAATGAGAAATAATTAGCACTAAACCTTTACGAAACTGACTAGAATCATTCACAAGGTCTGTCAGGACAAAAATACTGTACAGTGTTATGTCTCCCCAATTTTGTGTATGCTTTACATTTCTGGAAACATTAATTTAAATGGAATGGAAAACTAGATCATCACCAAGCAGATCAAGCAGAGTCTGACACAGTTGGGATCTCCCACAATACTTTGGCAAACCCCAGAACAATAGCAGTTGTCTAGTATATTTTCAGTATATTCCTCCCATAGGGTTGTTGTCCCTCAAAACCAGAAACTAAGAGTGAAATGACAAATGCATTTTGTTCATTAGAATAATATTGCCTTTTCACTCCATTCCCTACATACTTTCAAAACTGTGACACACATACTTTTTTACTCAAAACACTCTGTCCTCCAAAAAAACCCTGTCAAGCAAACCAAATTTGAATACAGTGACCCCCGTTACTCGGGAATTGTTGGGTCTGGTCCACCTCCCGCGAGTTGTGAAATCCACAAAGATAGAGAACCCACTACGTAGTTGAGTACGCCACACCCATAGCCAAGCCCCTTCCCCTAATAAGGTTGGGAAGAGGGGTTGGTCCTGGGAGCGGGGCTTGTTTCAGATGTCTGGCTGTGCTCCACCGAGGGGGCAAGCGCCGAGGACGGGACCGGCAAGGGGGGGCGGGGAGGGGGGGACGAGTGCCGGCGCTGCGAGCCGCGGCAAGCGAGCGGGACGGGGCTGCGTCACGAGCCGTGGCAAGCGAGCGAGCGGGATGGGGGGCA
>WEKX01023703.1:0-20356 GCA_013390025.1 Pitta sordida
TGTGATTCTGTGATTCTGTGAGGCTGAGAGATGGTATTGTTCAGTCTGGAGAGGTTAAAGATCAGGGGCATGTTATATATGTATAAATATTGGTAGGAGTATGATTTGGGGATTCAGAAAATTACAAATTTTAGTGTGTTAGGTAAGGGCATAGAGATTTAGGGATTTTAGTGAAGTAGTGAATATTTAGTGATTTTTTAGTGAATTTTAGAAGGAG
Organism: Pitta sordida; assembly: GCA_013390025.1. Lineage (NCBI taxonomy): Eukaryota > Metazoa > Chordata > Aves > Passeriformes > Pittidae > Pitta > Pitta sordida. The sequence goes on from WEKX01023703.1 coordinate 218, forward strand.
TAGTAGACTTCAAAATCATTCAAGAGGCCCTGAATATTAAAGGTGAAAAACACTGTCCTGTAGTACTTAAAAGTAAACAAAAGTGAGTGTTAGCCACAACAAGGGGAAAAGAATGTGCAACATTGGAGCTAATTGGTTGAAGGACTTATGTCAAAGAGCATGTCCATGACATAATGTTGAAGGGATAAATATTCATGGAGTGATTTGCATATGCATGAGACAAGGGGTTACAAGTTGGTGACAAATCTGGGCGGTCGTCTTTTGGCACCTGGCAGGGCAGGGGACACTGCCGTCCCTTTTTCCTTGGCTCTTGGGCCAAAAATAAACTTTTCTGTAGCAGGCATGCAACTGTCTTGAGTCCTGACTGATTTTCCTTAAGTCAGGTAGAAGTTAAGAACATGAAACTAGACTCTTCTGAATGGTGCCCAATGACAGAGGAAGAAGCAATAGGCAGAAATTGGAACAGTGACGGCATTCACCTATAATGAAGAACAGTTCTAACATGGAATAGTGCATTTTCTCTGTATATAAATACTATACCAATGAATGTATGTAATGATTGAACCTTGATTAACAAACCATATCCAGTATCTTTGACACTTCAGCTGTACATTTCTGTTAATTTTGTCAGGACTACAGATACCATCAAGCCCTCCTTGAAACATGCACTTCTCTGCTAGCAAGATTTCATTTGAATTGGATATTTGAAAGGCTGAAAAGTCTTCCTTTTGCTGAGGAGGAACTGTTCTCTGTGAGTTGACTTCAGCCAGACTCAGACTGTATGATCTCAAAAAAATTGCTAGCACTGTGGAGAAATTAAAATTAGTGTGGCATTTCTAAATGCCCTTGAAAGCAATCCAGAATGTGGCACCATTTATATTAAGATTCTTCTATATATGTGCAGGCAATAATAGTAGGTCATTACAAAACAAGGCAGTTTTGAAATGCAAAATTCCTGTTTATTCTTTTTTTGATAGCTTCCTTTTTCCTAACCTCCCATTTTTAGCGAGAAACCTGGACAAAGTCATACTTCTTCCCTTCAGCCCTGATGCCTTCAGCACAGCTGTTGCTTTGTTCATGATCATTTAATGGAACCAAGGAAATAAGGACAAATGCGAAAATGGATAATAGCACGAGAGGAAGAAGAAATCTTTATACAGATAAGTAAAATATAATCTGGGAGGAAAATAATTGATGAGGTAGGAATAGTTGTGAGTATTCCTGTAAATCCCTCAAGGAATACTGGCAAACAACACTACAGTTCCTAAGGGAATTTCCTGTGTATTGTTAAAAGATAACATATGCAAACTAAATCTAGTAAAGCCGAGGGATTTTTTTAAAGATTAAAAGTTAGTAATTTTTTTCAAGATAGAAAAGAAACATTTTATCCTGAAAGGAAATCTCATAATAAAGATTGAATGCCCACTAGACTAATCAACATTAAAAAGCAAACAGAAAACCAAATTCCTTTCCCCTTGAAGTTTTTCATGCTGTTAAGGAGAGAGTTAGTTAGAGTATCTTTGACAGCAGTTCCAGGTCTAGACTACAACATGTCGCTCTAATCTTGTACTGTCTGACAGTGCTAAGTTTAGCACTTACACTGTTTGAGACTTTTTTGTTTGTCTATTTTCTAGAACACTGAAGAAAAAAATATGAGGCCTGTCAAAGGATTAAGAAGAAAACTTTCTGGTGCAGTGCTTTTTCTGTTTAGTGCCAACCTACTTTGCAATATTGAGATCCAAGGGAGAGGGTCTTCCTGAGTGAAATCCAATAAAAGTTTTTTAATCTCTTAAAGGTTATGCATTATACCTCCACTTTCACATCTCAGAATGAAAAAAGTTTAGGACAGATTTTCAGTGAAGCATGTTGTCATGGTTTGACCCTGGCTGGATGCCAGAGATTCACCCACAACCTCTCCTGGAGGAAAAAAATCTGGAAAATAAAACTGGTCACAGGCAAAAGCAAGGCAAACTAAAAGTAAAGAATATAAAGGATTTATTTATTAACAAACAAGATCAGAGCTTGATATGAGAAGCATAATTTTAAAGGCAACCTCTTCCCCTCACCCCTCCTTCTCTTACAACTGATCTCATATTCCCTTTTTCGACCAGGAAGACTCTGCTTCCCATAAAGTTCTCTCTTCTACAGGTTTGCACCATGTTCCTTCCCACAAACAGCAGTGGGATGCCTGGAATTCTTCCTACCCCTTCTCTAGTAGGACTGGGTGGCCTTCAGATCCTTCAGCCTTTCCACACAGGCTCTGTTCCGGCACACTGCATCTTGCTACTGAGTTTTTTTTCCTTCTCTCCCAAATATGATTATTCACAGATGCAGCCCTATCTCTATAACCTTGAATGCCATGGCAGCGACTGAGGCCCAGGCAAGAGCTGAGTGGTTAACCCCCCTTGCTGCCAGAGGAGCAAAAAAAACCTAAACCAGGACTCGTTTTTAAATGTAATTATATTTTTATAAGTAAAACCCCCAAACATTTAAAGAGTAAAGGTTGTGAGCACTGCACTGTGCCTGAGTAGCATTCACAGTGGGTGAAACACACCCTGCCTGTGTCTGTGCGGCTGGGGTAGGCAGAAAGCTGCTCTTTCCATCACCACTGGTGGTCTTTTCCCAAATATAGAAGAGCAATGAGCGAACAGTGACCTCATTCAATCTCAAGCAGAAATCCCAAATTCAGCAACTCANCCCAACCCGCCCTTTCTTTCTGTTAAGTTTACTTTTCAGGAAGAACTTAAACAAACTGAAACACCTTTCCCCAGAGCCACGATCAGACACTGGTTCATATAGGACATATGTTAGCCACGTAAAAAATCCTCTGTTTTCTTGGTGAAGTTTTAACTGCTTTGTCAGCTTTCCTCATGGCAGAATCTAGCCCTAATTAGTTCTGGGTTGATGAGCCACTGCTAACGGTAGATGAGAATTTCTGTTCTCCTTGAACACTAATTTCAGCAGGCTGCACTGATACCTTTATGTATGGGTCATGGAAATAATATTAAAAGACAGCCATGTAAAATACTTAAATGAATACTGAAATCACTTACTGGTGTAATACTGATTAGGCAATGTAACAGACTTTAAATAAATCTGCTCTAATTTCTTCTTGTGAGAAGGATCATCTTCCAAATCCTGCAGATTTATCTGCCTGGTCATGTTCCTGGGCAAACAGTTTAGCCTCGAGGAAATGTGATACTGGCTTACACAGAATTTCAGCGGGCTTTTCATTTGTTTCTTTCCATACTCACTTTAAGTCTGGTGACAGAAATGTATTACTTTTATTTTGGCTAATGCACTTTAATGAAAGTAGGATTGTGACTTGGCAAAGAAGAGCAAGCTGGAATTTACAGGCATGGAAAAAAGCCTGGAGAGAGTGACAGGGTCAAATGAAGACAGGTGTTGGTGGCACAAAGAAGAGGAACACAATAAGGTTAGAGAGATAGCTTGAGGCAAAACTTTGAGGGTCTTTCAAGGCAAGGACACAGAGTCTGAACTCAAGATGAAGTGTGTGAGTAAAATTAAATAGAGCTCTCCAAATACACATTCTAACAAATTTTTCACTTCTGTATTTTTAAGGTGAAAATTACATAGATGGAAGCTCACTATTTTATATGCTCTCAGAGAACAATAAACATATCTTGACTGTCTTAACATAAAGTTAAAAAAATATACATAAACATACACACTCCAGCGGCTAAAACAAGCCGAGGTGAAGAAACTCCAGGTAAAAGGGCCATGTTGTGCACATTTCAACAGATCATTCCCTCACGGGGTAAAGACTTTGAAGCAATGTGCTCCGGAACAGCCATGTGCTCCAAAACTCAGAACTTGCTCCCATTTTCTCTCAAGAGCTGTGTCTGCGGCACAACTCCAGAAAAGAGAATGAGATTAGGTGTAAAGCAAGAAGTAGTATGAATGTTGCAATAAATGTTTGCCAGAGCCTGAAGATAGCCGGTGCCATGAACCTGCAACTAAAACTCGTATTCATGGAAATGCATTTGTTTCTCTCTCTGAACTACACACAGCATTGATGGAAGAAGACAAACTGCTGGAATCCTCATGTCTTGAAACACTATTTTATGGTTTTACTGTCACTTCATAGGGTCACTCAAGTAATGTATAGGACAGCTTTCCTATGTGATTAACAAATTTTGGAAAATATGAGTTGGTGCATGGTGCTAACTTTGGCCTAACAGAAATAATCAGCTGGAAATCCAAAAGAAGGTTAACCTTCACTTGAGACTTTGGTCAAACCTGAACAAGGTTTGAACCAATAAGAATATGCTTGAATTACATATAGAGTAAGTTGCCAGAGGCTTGTAACAGCCTTACAGAAAACTCAAAATTATGTCAGTAGCTGGGGAACAAAAGGAAGATAGAAGTTTAGAGAAGATTTTCTTGTGGACAACAAGCTCAATATGACAGAACAATGTGATGCAGCAACAAAGAAGCCAACAGGATGCTGGGATGCATCAACAAGGGCATCACCAACAAAGAGAGATAAAGAGGTCATTATCCCACTCTGCTCAGCACTTGTCAGGCCACATCTGGAATACCGTGTTTAGTTTTGTCCTCATTGTTTAAAAAAAAAAAAAAGAGGATAGGCTGGAGAGGGTCCAGAGAAGGGCCACAAGGGAGATCAAAGGACTTGGAGGCCTAACAGATGAGGAAGGGATGAGAAAGCTGGGTTTCTTCAGTCTTAAGTAATGAAGACTTAGGGGAGACCTTAGCACCATGTTCCAGTATTTAATGGGTGGCTACAAAGAAGATGGAGACTCTCTTTTTACAAGCAGTCACAGGAAAAAGGTGAGTGATAATGGGCATAAAATACTCCTGAGGAGATTATGAATGGCTGTAGGAGGAAAATTTTTCACAATGAGAACAATCAGCCATTGGAATAATCTCCTGAGGGAAGTGATGGATTCTCCAACACTGAATACTTCTAAGATTCAGATGGACAAGGTGCTGGGCCATTTTGTTTAGACCATACTTTTGCTAATACAGATTGAGCCAGGTGATTCCCAAGGTCCCTTCCAACCTGGTGTTCTATGATTCCATGGTTCAACGGTTCTCCTAAGGAGGACATCCACATTTAAAAATCAAGAATGTTAAAATGATTGTATAAATTCATGGTTATTTCCCAGAAGAATATCACCTCATATGTAAATGTCAGTTGTCAAAACTGGAACTTCCTGCATGAATATGGATCTGATTTGGATTTCATTGGACTGCTTCAGGTACTTTCTGGAGTAAGTACCAGAGAGTAGAAATAAGTCCAGAGCATACAACAGTGTTGCTTATCAGTGAAGCACTCTTACATACAGAAAAATGGGTGTTCAAGAAAAATGGGTGTTCAAGCCACTTACTCAGAGGAGGTAACTTGTTGCAACTATCATACAATTACATAGAGAAGGAGATTCTACAGCCCTACAACCTGAGTATTGATGTCATAGATTCATGTTGAAGCTTCTGCTCTAAGATTTGAGGTCAGGACAATACACAGTATCACAGTATAGATAAAGCTGGAAAGGACCTTGAAGATCATCTAGTCCAACCTATAGCCCAACTAACCTAGCATCTACGTCCAGATCATATCACTCAACACTATCCAGCCTATCCTTAAACACTTCTAGGGTTGGCGAGTCAACCAACTCTGTGGGCAACCCATTCCAAATCCGGATCACTTTAGTACATCCCATATTTCCCTTGAGCACTTGTGCTGCAAGGCTGCTGTGTAAGGAGATGTGGCAGCTGATGATATAAACAATTGTGACCAATCCCTTCAGATGACAGTTTCTGTATTGTATTACTAATTAAATAATAATTTCTCTTTTCACTAAGGCAGCTGGGACCTGGATAACAAAAACAGCTATGAAATATCAACTCTATCCTGCAGAAACAAAGATCATGAATTGTTTCTACTTCCTACCTCTCTCCCTTCCAACTGGTTACGTTTCAAAGTAACATGGAGAGCTTTTTGGATGACAGAAAATGCTTTTTATATTTTTAATTTGGTCTGTATCTTTCCATATACAGAAAATCCACATCAATATTTAGAAGGAAACTTTTCAATTGAAAAAAAATTGCACACAGAAAAAAAATTTTAAAATTTTCTTGAAAGCTGGGAGAAAAGTAGTTTTTTCACATAAAGTACACATAAAGTCAGTACAACTGACTTGTCTAAAACTGTCTTATGATCACACAGGACATAATCTTCCCACCAGAGCAGTCTTTCTTTCTTAATTACATTTTTCCAAATCACCGTTCTTCAATAACATTTCTTCCATAGCGAAATGCTGAAAGGGATACAAAAGAATTCAAATTTATGATAACATATTTTGATAGCAACAGAGCAGCTCTATTTCTCAGAATAATTCGACAAAGGTAAATACACACACATGTACTTAGAGGGAGTGAGAACAATAGATATGTATATGTGTTTATGTACACCAATTTATACATACATACATTTATACATATACACACTTAAACATACATTTAAGGAAGAAATAATGGACACTACTGTTTTTAGATCCTATCGAGTATTCCAGCTTTCCGTCTTTTCAGCTGTAAATGCTTTTCATATCTGCTTCTTCTGATCAGAAAACCAGCAGTATCTTTCCTGGTTTAGATGTTATCAGCATGATACTTCGAGAAGGCATCTGCAATTGGGTATTGCCTTGGAAAAGCCATAATCTGTAATTAGTGACATCAGTAAACTTATTACAGATTAATCACGGAAAGCACTTTAATAATAAAACACTAGGATTAATATTACAGGTCTTTTTCAGTGTCATAAGCACAGTGAAAAAAGACCTAGGTTAACATCTTTTTCTTTTGGTTTTATGCCTGATGGATACAGTTTGAGGATTTTGTTTACCTATGAAAATCATCTGACCTATAGACTACAAATGCAGTTTTATCTCTTAGTAAATCCAGCTGGCTTAGAGAGTACTTAAATCACTAAAAAGAAACCCCAACCAAACAAAAAAATCCTTGACCACATTATTTGCCTTGATTTCCATCTATCATTAGTAGGAAGCTGTCACATTAGTGGAAATCATCCTGCAAACTGTATGCTTACTAAAAATGGAGAAAGCGAAGGACCCAATCCATAGCACACCCAGAGACCTTCATGGCAACTGCAGATGGACACAGAAACAAATAAAAAAATGCAAGGAGACAAAATACTGAGACAGGATGAGTCATTTTATATCAGCCAGTGCCAGATCTACATTTGCATTGTGGAAGGTCAATTATCTCCCACTGAAATATAGCTGAAACTATAAACTCAGTAGCTCTGGGCACTAAACACTGTTTAGATCTGTACTTTAACGCTTAATATTTTTCCTGAAGGGAAATTAATAATAATTGCATTCAGTGAAGCATACACTTTAAAAGATTGACCCTCACAAGCGTTTGTTTCCTTTTAGGATTAGAAAAAAGTAGCTGTTTCCCCAGACACTATCCACTTTTTACATTTTCTGCACTTCACAAAGCTACCAACATGCTAAAGGCAAAATTTTAAAGATAACTAATTAGAAGAGTACTTTGAAATTATGTTTTAGACCATTCAGCAACAAATAAGAGTGAAGTGCTATTTGATGCTGAGTCCAATACTGCCGATAGTTTGGACATTCCTCCTATTGAATTCAATGCCATGTGTCATCTACAGCTTAAATGGAACCAGGGAGCAGGCAGGAAATTATGTCCATAAGTTCGTATCTTTTTTAAATCCTTGAAATCCTTTTGAAAGGATTCACTCCTACATAGGAAAGGATTTTTGCTTAAGCAATAACTCACCGGACCTGAGATATATCCCAGGTGTATTATTTGTGTCTTCAATACAGCATTCACAGCCATCAAACTCTTCTAGAGAAAATGCTGACTAATGTAGACAGAGAACAGTGCACAAAATGGACAGAGACACTGGCTAGAAACTGTCTTTGAGAATCTAGCTGTTTCTGCACAGAACATCACATCAGTTGCTCTGTCTTCACAATGTTCATTGTGTTTGTATATTTGTGGATACAATGCATTAGGATGTTCACTGAAAGCTTAGCCATCAGCCTCAGATTTTCAAAGAGATATTACTTGGTAATAACTGTTAGTCCACACCTGCAATAGCTAATCTGAACACTATGTTAAGTGCAGGAGGCTCTCTGCCCCATGACAATGCTTTTAGAGTACAATGAAAAGAACAGGCTGTTCAATCTACTATAAAAGCAAATATTGTTAAGCAAATGACTTTTATGTACTCTCTTGAAAAATATTCCCACTCACAAATTTATAGAGAAGCATATAATGCAATATTAACATGTGATCTACTCTGTAATCTGAGAGTGTGGTTTGATTTTTTTTTTCAGTATAACTGAAAATACTTTCCATCAGCAGATTGGTAAACTAAAATCTGAAACCTGTAGCCAGTCATTGGACAGTGCTATGCCTTTAAATAGAAGAGGAAGGTTATGGTCAGCCAATAGTTTAAAAATCACTATTTATTTTACTGCTAGTGAATGACATGTGATGTGTGCAGACAGATGTTTTACAGCATACTGCATGTCATTTCATAAATTCGCTGCAGTAAATTAGGGTTCATTGTTTGAAGTATTTACAATGGAAACAAAATGAAGAAAATTGCTAGAGAAATACAACTTACTTTTCCAGTGTACAATTATCACCAGATTTAATGACACAGTCCTTTCACACAGTATTCCTTCAGTTCCTTAAAATAAAGTCTAATTCTCTGGTGCCTTCTTTGCACATATTTGAAATGAGAACAACATTTTACAATTTTGCATTTAGGGGTCTGACATCTCATCTACTTCTCTCCCTCTGAATCTACCAAGTGGCATAGAGCAGTGAAAAATCTCTCACCAGCAGGTGATACTCTTGTTGTGATAGATTTCTTGGCAGTTGGATTGCTGGTAAAACTGTTTCCATCCCCTTCTCTCCTACATTTTCCTACTTTCCCTGAGGTTAGGAGGACAGCAAGGTAAGCCAAAAGGAACAAGCCCCCTCTTTTCTACACATCCAGCTTTACTTAGCAAGTAAACAGGCCCATTTCCCAGCAAATAGGGATTAATTTCCCAGCAAATAGAGATTAATGTCTCTCACTGTCAGTGCACACATACTATTTTACACAATTCAGAATTTGAAAAAATTAAACAGGACTTTAGGAATCCCATAAAGATGTGGAATTTGATCTTAACTCAAATTAAGATACACTAAACAATGAGATGGTCTACATTAGCATTCTAATGCCTGAGGTTAAGAGCAGACACCAAGATAAATACAGTCAAGTCTCTTATAATGCAGACCCACGGTTGTATTTGGAACTCGCGCAGCCTGACTTCCGCGTTGAATGGCGGCTGCACCGCAGCCACCGCCCCGGCCACCGCCGCAGCCCCGGCCACTGCCAGCGTGGCGGCAGGTCGTGCATGCGCAGTTGCAAAACGGATCTCCTACATTGCTAAAAAATCATGCCACTAAGATCTGAAGCCGCAATATGGGGGGCGCAAAGTGCAAGAGGGCTGACTGTATTTCCAGCACAGTCAATTTTCAGGAATATTTTTACAGAGATCCTGCAAGGATGATCCATGGTTTTATTCATCATGGCTATTTTTGATTCAGTGCTACAGCTAAACTGCCAAAACTACTAAAAATGTGTGCCAAGAGGATTTCCACTGCTCTGTAAGTATTACACCTTCTGAACTGAACTATCAGTGCCCTACCTTGATTATGTCCCAAGCTTTGATTCTCTTCTCATTTCAGGTGCACACAGATTTTTTTGCTCTTGTTACTGTTCTGTTTTAACATTGAACTGGTTCTACAACTGGTCTTTTTATTGATATCACTGTAAATCTTGAATGTATATAGACCGCTAGGTTATTACAAAGTTGTGGGTGACGTGCTTCTCTGAAGATCTTAATTTGCTTCAATTAAAAGAAAAGGAAATATCCTGCAAACTACCTTAGAGAACTCCAAATAATCATTCTCACCAAACACTAACTCCCACTAAAACGTTTTAGCAAAACTGATCAACAGAACAATGACCTTCTTTTCCATGATGCATAAAGAACATGTCTTAGGTGAGTAAAGTGTAAGTCCATAGTAAGAGAATTTCACAGTATCACAGTATAGATAAGGCTGGAAAGGACCTTTAAGATCATCTAGTCCAACCTATAATCCAACTAACCTATGATCTACATCTAGATCTAGATCATATTGCTCAACACCTCAAATTTCCTTTAAAATAATGATCTATCAATGGTTTATTCCTGAAATAATTCCAATGGAAGAACTCTTCAAAATTGATACATGGAATAACCAAATGGTCTGGCCTTAAATGTAGCATTTACAGCCAATTTGCCCTCCTTCTCACAAGCTTGTCAAACATTTAATCCTATCTATCTTATTTGAGAGGTAAAATATTGATCCTTACCAGTGTGCCAATTAATACTTCTAAAACATTTAGAGAGGATATGTAGTTATATTTATCTCTAAATCAATATTCCATTTTCTAGGTACAAAAAAATCATTTTTAATTTATGCAGGTTTAGATGGTGCAAACTTACACAGAAGAGAATTTGGTGTTGCAAATGGAGAGTCAAATGCTTATGCAGCGTGTCAGGAATATGGACATAATGTGTTTNTCCTAAACCATAACATGTGTTTTGTAACAGAAGGACAGATTATGACACTAACACAAAGTAAAATATGAGAAATAGATTGTTACCTGTAATCAAAATAAAAGCATGTATATTTCAAGTGGTACCAAACAGAAAACATTTTAGGGTGTATATATATAAACTTAACACCAATTATAAACAAGATATTTTCAAGATAAAAGTAATTTTATTTCTTTTTTATTTGTATTCTCAGAATTCTTGCATATTTACTTTTGCCAGAATTTAATCTTCAAATTGTAAGGATGTGAAATATTTCGTAAAAACATTAAATGTAGTGGAGTTACTGAATACAAACTGAATGAGTTGACATTTTATAACAGAATACTAGAATTTCTTAACAAGCTTTAAAGTTGTCTCGTTTTATTTAAAGGTATGTTGTCAACTTTCTGAACACAAAGATTTTTATCAGCAACATGAGTTAAAACTTAAGACTCAGCATCAGGTGTCAGCCTTTCTTGTGTTGTTGCCTGCTGTGCAAACAAGGCTTGTCAGAAATCACTCACTACATTTGTGTGGCTTCTAGTCTCAGAAGTTTTCTCTCAGTAACATTGTTCAGAAGGAGTCTTTTTGTCCTCCACTTGCATGATTCTTCTGGCATCTAATTGCATGCATATCATGACAGATCTCTCACTTTATTCTCACCACAGTTCCCACATATTTCCATCTTCTTTCGGGATATTTTTAGATAAAAAATTGTAGAATGCAAGTCTTATTAACATTTCTTATATATTCATTCAAGGTAATATCTAGCATTTTCCAAAGTGTTTGCTTTAGGAATAAATGAGACTTTGAGTCTAGACATTTGATCGATTTAAATCCTTCACATACATATGTCAAAATTAAAATAACATCTGAACTGGAAATTTCAGAATTTGATCTTTAAACAGTTGATTTTCAAAAGCCTAATTTATTTAAGATGATGGATATAACCACCATCTTTCAAGTTGATATTCTTCTCCTCCCAGAATGCTCCTATTGGTTTGAACATGACTACCAAAATACACAAACTGCTTCACCACTTGTATCCCTCTGACTTCTGATGCAGGTTGCAAACTGACAGAGCTTTGACTAGATGCTCTGAGCTAAATGCTACTTCCACTTTCTTGGGATGTCAGATGGGATTTTCTGCAGCAGTTAAGGAAAGAAGTCAGCAGACAACCATCCTACGTCCAGCAACACTCTCCAGGAACAAGCAGCAGAGATCACTTTGAACGAGATCAGTCACTACATACTTTCCACTCAGACTTCTCTTGTGATGGCTCTTTCAAACAGGAACGCAGCAGACAAAATATATCAAAACTTCAAAAGAATTGCCAGGAAGTGTCAGAAGCACATGTCACTTCTGAAGCTGGTTTTAGTTTGTTTCTCCTCAGCATGCCAAAGATGTAGGAATTGGTTTCTTACTCTAGTGTCTGTTCAGCTGATAGAGTGGGAACAAAAGGGATGTATTTCATATAGTTTTCTAAACTTTAAGTTGGCAAGAGTGTATCCCTTTGAATTATCCAAACATAATCCAAATAAAGTGATATAAAGCCTCAGCATGATTTCTCATGAACCTGAAAAGTGTATATTGCCCGAACTCTACACAGACTTTGTGATAACTCCTATAATTCTTTTAGGCACATAGGACAGAATATCAGATCGGGGCACCTTCAGTTCTTCCTGGGCTTTTGCTACTTGCATGTTACCACCTTGAAACAAGAACATAGCAGTCTTAAAGCTCTATGTTTTTTTTTATTTTCTTGGTTTTGTTTTTTTTCCCAGAAATACCCTCTGAGGAGGTAAAATCTATACAGAATTTAGGATGGTACCTGTCTGTCACAGCTTTTTCTCAGCTGCATAATGGAGTAATGTTTCTTGTTTATTCTATTAGAAAATACAGAAAAACCCTTGAATATTGTGGGGTATTGGTTCCACAAAGATGCTGTGAAAGCTGAATTTCGCAAAGTAGCGATCATACATATGTAAATGCTGTCCACACCCTCAGCGCCAGCCTGATGCTCACCCTGGCCATGATGGGAGTGCAGGACCACATTCCCCACCCAACACAACGGCAGGAAAGGCACAGCAGTCAGCTGTTTCAAAAAGCAAAATTGAAAAAGATACTGCTGCAGCGGCAGCTTTTTTTCTTTTTTCTTTTTGTGCAGAGAAGTGGGGCCAGCAGGAGAAAGGAGTTGCAGGCATCTTTGAGAAACCTGTCTTTCAGATTTGTTTGCACACTGTCATTAATTAGCATGCGAACAGCTAAAGTCTTTGCAGGCTGCATTTAATTAACATATGAACTAAAAATAGTGTTTCAAAGATCCTTAGGAGTTGTTCACAGCTGAGGTCTCATCAATCTAGGTAGTGAGAAGTAAGTATTTCTAGTCTTTCAAAGAACAGGACAAGAAAAGTTAAGAAAGAGCGCTTTACTGTTTTACTCAGGGGGCAGCAGTGGGGGCAGCAGGAGCAGAGGCAAACTTCTCCAGGAAAAACACCCCTGAGATGTATGGAAGCCGCGAATGGTGAACCCCGAAATAGCGAGGGATTATGGTAATCAGTGGTTTTACTCAGTTTTAACACAATTAAAAAGTGCCTGCCTGAATTTTAATTTATGAAGTTGCCAATTTGGCACTGAGAAACCTCCTCCTTTGTGTCTCTCCTAGTTTCAAACTTGTGACACTCACATTTTAGATTATGTGAATGGCGCATACAGCTATATCTATTATATGATTGCAAGAGAAGTACAGTTATACCTCCTCCATCGCGAGGAAAGGGACAGGCCAATGCCGTCACGAAACCCTAACCTTGCAAAGAGCTGCTAATATGCATGCAGGCCATGCCCATTGCCCCACCCCCCGGAACTCTGCAGGGCTCCGGGCACTTTTTTGCTTCTCCCCTCAGACTCTCTGAGCACGGGGAAGAAAAGGGAACCATTTCTGAGCCCCCTCTGACTCGGGAGACCCCCGCCAACCCGAGAATCGGTTGGCGTCTCCGGGCCGCCACGACGGTGTGCTCACACAGCGCCACTTCTCCCTCTCCCTCCCCCGGCGCTCGCGCCTGGGCACCGCATGGCCCCGCAGTGGCGCGGCTGCGCCGCTGCTCCCTCGCCCCATCCCATCCCGGTGCGAGCTGCCAGGGCGGGGCCGTGCCAGACGGTTCAGCTGCGGTCCCGTGCACGCCGGCAGTGGAGTGAGCATGTCCCGCTGGCCGCTGTGGCCAGCCCAGCCCCACCCCACTTTCCTGCAGCACTGCCCTTCCCCNCTGCGGCAGCAGAGTGAGCATATCCCACTTTCCTGCGGCACGGCCTTTCCCTGCCTGTAGCCATGGAAACAGTAACACGCGCCCGTGGGGGAGGTTAGTTTCCCAGCTGCGCTTAGAGTAACAGCGGACAGCGTGACTCCTGCCCCCCCTCCCGTGTTGGGCCAGGCCGGCGCCGCCTCACGGGGAGCTCCAGCACCGCCCCTCGGTGGAGCAGCGGCACTATGCATGCGCGAGCCGCTAAATTTCACAAGTGGTGGAATCAAAACTGCGATGAATTCACATCGCAAATGCGCGAGGTCGTGAAGGAGAAGTCGCGATACAGAGAGGATTCACTGTATATACTCAGGCGGTCTGTGGTAGTAGGAACGATGCTGGGCACGTTGCCTTATCGTGCTAAGAGGAAGTAAAAGGAGGAGTAAAGGAAAATCTCTAGTGGAATTCATATGGGAAAAGCCCTGTATCTTTTGTATTTATCTAGCATTTCTCATCCAAGAAGATCAGAGCTTCAGTCTTTGATGGAAAGAGAAAAAGTACTTCAATACCTTACTACTACAAACCTTTTTCTAAAGGAGAATTAAACCCATGAGTGTTAGCAGTAACAGGGCCTAAATTTGCAAATGATCAAAGGCAAATGATCAAAGCAAATTAGTAGGTTATCTCAAGCAGGCTGGGGTAGTGTCTTCCCACACATGTCTCTGAATTATTACTATACAATGTCTTTGTAATCTGGAAGGGATATTTTCCATGGAAAATATACAGTCTAAGCAAAGCACACTTTGACAAAATATGGTAAAAACCTCTGATGGGCTTATATAACTAATGACAAATATACTTAAAATGCAGTACTAAAAATATGACATATGAAAGAACTATAATTCAGTAACATCTGTTAGAACACTTTAATAGAATTTGCTGAACTTTGTTGTAGTCCCAGTAAGACGAGACCTTTCCTTTTTCTTATGATTTCTGAAAACCACAAGCCATAGCCAGTCTGAATAATACCTTTCTGCAGTATGTGACATAAGCAGGGTCTGGCTAAATTTTGCTCTTATAAAGTTGATTTGATATGCAACTGATGGAGCAAATAAATGTTAACTTGACAATAAAATATGCCCTGACAACAAAAAAGTCACCAAACCATATAAGAAGAGGAGAAAAATTCTTTGGATATCATGTTCATTGCATTAAGTATTTAAACAAACTATTCTGTCAAAATGTTACACGTTTACAAAAGAGTCTTCTGGCCCTACTTATAACTTATGAGGGAGATTCTTATTTAAGCATAAAAATGTTGATTTTAAAATGCAAAGTAGAACTCCGAATATGTGAAGCAGATTAATGCACACCTTCAGTACATTAGGGTCTCTCTTCATTGACAGCAACCTGCATATTCATCTAAGGTATATTTTAATCAGAACTATTGCACAGTTTGTCACTTTGTTTCTTAATCAGTGTCACCTCTTGAGCGTTATCACTCTTTGCTCACCATTACTGTCATTAAGACGTGCTTTTTAATGCCAAATATTTAATAAGTATTACAGGAAAAGGTTTTGTGTGCAGTTTCAACCAAGACCTGCATAACCTTTGTAGCAATGTAGTTAAAAGTTTAGTCTCTTTCAGCCAATAGTATGAATATAAAGCTTATCTGGAGTCTGTGGCCATAAAATAATGCATCTGCTTTACTAACCTGCCTTACAACTTTTGTCAGTCTTGTATCTCATCTAGGTAGGACAGAGTTCTAAATCTCCAAGCAATAAGTAAAACAATAGCGCTAAATCCCCATTTCCCCTGACTAGAAGAGTATCCTGATTCTCAAGAAGGACTTTGATTTATGGAGATCGAAAGTATTTCTCATCCCATTTAGGGGAAGTAATAACAAGGAGGAAGATATTTTTATACTTGATAACAATTGAGTGGCACTAGAAAAAGAACAAAATAACTTTCAGAAATAGCAAATGCATTCATAAATTTAAAAATAGAACCTGAAAATATACTCTCACTGTTAATTTTGTAATAAAGAGATTCACATATATACTGAACATGGTTTTTCTGAACTAGAACATTTTCATCTTATGAGTCCAATCTTGTGATCTTCCTCTTGCCAGGTAAGCTCAGTGGACTCTGCACTGAATGATTAATCAACGTGATGAGTAAGGTAGAGTCAAAGTGCAAGCCATGTTAACCATTCAATATTTATTTAAGATATAAATATATATACATTTAGGTGTATACATTTACACACACAAGAGAACAGGGAACAGATACGTGCATGTGCATTCTCCTAAAATCATTCTTTCTCCTAAAATGATTATAAAAATAATTTCACAGAATCACAGAATCACAGAATCACAGAATATTATGAGTTGGAAGGGACCCACAAGGATCATCTAGTCCAACTCACCATCTAACACCCATACAGAGACNTTTAATTTTATCTATTTGGGGTTTTTGAAAGGAGAGGATTGAATGTGAACCACTAGCAAAGTCTCAGCATCAAACATGATTATACAATATATTTAATTTTTTTACTGTGCACAACAGTAGTTTAAGAACTATAAGAACAAATACTTATAATAATAAAATAATCATTTAAGAACTAGAAAATTCAGTAACATACTTTAAATCAGAAATATTCTAGTTTAGATTATACTTTCTGTTTATATAGATGTATATAAAAATGGTGTAATATATTCAAATTTGCTTTATCTGCTAATGCATCTCATGTGAATCTTGCATGATACCAGAAGCTTCCTGAAGGATAGAGTGTAGTAGTTCTTGAACATTCTAAATTCCTACACTCATGTTTCAAAAAAGCTTCACTCTCTAAAACACCAAAGTTTAAAACCTTGTAAATGAAATATTGTTTGCAGATGTTAATTAAATATTGTTTATGGATGTCAAATTGCCCACAGTAATTTGGCTCTTGTACTGGAAAAAAAAATCAAAGGATAAACTAACTTTAAATTGGTTTTGAAAGGAATACATGTGCCATTGAAGCCATAGGCAGAATTTTAAAGGGAAGAGAGGAATCCACTATAAAACCTGACAGCCATTTATAGCACTTAATAACCAACAAGTATCAGTTCAAAAAGCAAAGATGATAAAATGTAAATGGACCAAGTGATGGACAGCCAAGTTTTTTTAAAGCGTTATAAATGGTAACACTAAGTAATAGGTGCAGCATGATGCCTTCAGATGATCTGTTACCTACAGACTTGATTTAAAAATATAAACTGAAAGTTAATAGTTTCTCTAAAATTAAAGGCTCTTTCTGCCTCCAGAGTATAGTTTTGAATTTTGGCTAAAAATAAAAAATAAGGCTCATCTACATCAGAAGTGAAACATCAAACAATGGCACTGAGGTAAACAAAACACAATCTAAGCTGCTCTTTTGATGCATTTAGTAATGTTTAGAAGCCAAAGCGCCATTGGTCAACTAAAATGCTGGATTTCTCACAGTGAAGTTCTTCTAAACTTTGCAGATTTTTCTGGGATCAATTATTCATGAATTTATAGTCACAGTGACTGCACTGTGATATGAATTCCAACGACTTGTGTGCCTCAGCTATCTTTTCATATAATAAAAACATATTTTCATCTTTCATCATATTTACCTCTGAGTAGCATTGCCTTTATCTGTATTTTTCTTAAGTTGATTTTATTGCTCTTTCAGCTAGGAGAAAAAAAAACCCAACACAAAACAAATGGAGCAGTGGGGGTCGTAATATTGCTTTATCCTTGTGAAACTAATCCATTTCTCTAAGTGGAGGAGACTCTTGTCAACTTCTGTGACAGCAGAAGCTTTTACACCTGGGCTGATTTGGGCAATTTAGGCAAGGGCTAACAGCACTAGCCGATACTATATTTTCTTGACATTTCTGGTTATAAAGATTTTGTGTTCAATTTCTTATACTTTGCAAACTCAGACATCAGTATTTTTCTACACTCATAATCTGCTCAGACTTCAGCTTTCAGCTCTGGGCTTACTTGCAAACCTTTGTACTTTAATCAGCCTGGCTTTCCAGTTCCTTGATTTGCGGTTACAATCTTCATCACGGATTTCAGTAATGAGTTCCCACTATCCACATAACTCTTGTTTTACAGCATGCATGGATCAAAATAAGTAGACTATAATCTACAATTGGTGTTAGTGAAATTTAGCCCTCTTTATAAAAAGGGTAAAAGGAAACAGTAAATTACATCTTGGAAAGGTTTCTTCAGGTGCACAGGTAGAGTCAGCAGCTGCAGGGCAAAGATCATCATAGAATAGAAAATACCAAAAAGGGGTGAAGATTATACTGACAATTGGAAAAATAAGTGAGAAAAAGCAAAACAATTTCATTAATTTCATTATTTCATTAATTTCATTAATGAAATAGCAATTTGTTGAGTTTGAAGTGTTGCACTGGAGACGTCCCAGATTTGACAATTTTTTGGTGTATTCCAAAGCAAGACAGTCATGTAACGTACACCCAAATTTCTGTCAGAAGCTCCTTGGGCCCAGGATTCTGGTGTATTCACAGAATATGCCCATGGTAGAGACCTATGAAAAAAAGCTAGTGTTTCTGGAGAACATCTTCAGACTCTCAGGACTCTGTCAAATACTAGTTTCTGGCAACATTTTTCTGATAAATTATCATTCCTAGGAATGACGACTCTGGGGAACTAGCTCCTTCCAGACATGCCCCATTGGGTGTTCTGAAAGACACATCTTATACTTCAGAAAACAAAAAAAGGCTTGATTCACTTTGGATATGCAAGCATATACAAAAGTGGGAACTCAACGACAGAAAGTAGATATGATTTTTTTTCCATATCAGTTCAGTTTGTGATAGAAAAAAACCAACTACAGTAATACCTCAAAATTTGTGGGGGTTACAGTCTCCCTGCCTGCCACAAATATCCTGTTCTGTGAGGATAGGTGCATCATGAATATGCAAATAAGACACACACATCACCCTGCCCCCCTCAGCCAGGGAGCACTAGAGGACGTTCCTGGTGCTGCCCCGCACCCTCAAAAGGGTCAGGACAGTGAAGGGAACAGTTTCTGCCCCTCCCTGCCTACAGAGCCACTGGGGAATTTCCAGGGCTCCCTCCTGCCTGCTGCCACCACGGAGGTGAATGCTGGGGATGCAGTGCTGTGGCTGTGGTGGTGCAGTGCCAACACTCTTCAGGAATCGCAAGGCCCCACTACCGCTTGTGGGCCCCCAGCCGCCCCCTCAAGGGCTTGCAGGGCAGCCCCTGCCACCTCTGCCTGCAGAGTCCCCCAGACGGAGGAAGGGGCAGGGGTGGCCCTGCAAGCCCCAGAGTGTGGTGAGAGGGGGTTCATGAGCCACAGAGGGGGAGCAGCACCACCGGCTGACGAGATTCCAATATGGCCCTGGGTGAGCAGCTGTAATAAGTCATTGACAGTGTTATGAACCTTCTCCATCATGTAACCTGGCCAACAGTGCCAGCATTGCCTCTTGGCAAAGCAGAGGTACTGTGCATGCACCAGGAAATGCCATGAGGAATCAAGGTGCTCTTGGTGAAAAAAACCCCATGAGGATCCACAAAAGTGAAAGTTGAAGTGCAACTTTGAAAGGTATGACTGTATTAAAGATTCAAGAGAATTGTTTTAATCACTTTGGAGCAGTCAGGGTATCTTTATAGAAAAAAATGACCTTCAGTCTTCTGCCTTTGATGACTTTACAGAATGTGCAATTATCATCCCTAAATACACCCTATACCACATCTTGTTGCACAAATGAACAGCTTTCTTTCATCTAAAGATAAGTGGGTACGGGAATTTTAAAGACAACACAAAAACAAGATGTGCATTTCAAAATAAACGATGAAAAATAGACTACACCTCCTACTCAAAGCTGCAACAGACATGATAAAATGGGTAAAAATAGATATTTTTGCATAGAGAATACAGATATTTGAGGCTCAGAAAAGAGAAGACAGATACTGAACCAAATCGACAAAGGACAGACAAATAAAAATGCATGATTCTTCCTCTGATATTGGAGATATCTGACATTATTCTTCAGAATTTTTTTTCGAGAAGTTCTGGGCATATTAAATGCTTTTGTTGGTAAGATTAAAAAATTCTTTTACAAAATCCTTAATTTTCCTGTTCTTTATGAACAGCCGTGTAGAATGAAACTCATCCCAAATCTTTCATAATTTTCTTAGTGTCGTGGTTTGACCCTGG
>WEKX01023704.1:0-14191 GCA_013390025.1 Pitta sordida
TATTATATATTTAATATATAATAATACATATAAATAGCATAACACATCTGTCTGTTTACTATGTGTCAAAGAGCAGCATGATCAGCCCAGCTCAAAATAAAAGCAAAACAAAAACAATAACATCCAGTTCTACAGAAAAAGATCAAATGGTAAGGCTAGATACAATGTCTTTCATAAACAACAGAAAAGATTAATAACCATCTTCAGCTTTTCAAGTTCTCTAGCTTCTGAGAACAAGCACTAGAAAGACAAATATTTTGCTGCTTATTGCTGGGTAGGCTATAAAGCAAAGTAATTGGAATTGTTTTTTCCTAATTAGCAACAAGAAAAATACAAATTCTTGTAAGGCAATATTATCATCTTGATATATATGACAAGACAAAAGTCATAGTTGTTTCCAGAAATTAGAAAACTTAAATATTATTGCAATGAGCACAGGAGAGAGAGACTGTCATGCACTGAAGATTTCCTGAGAAATTTTTGATAACAACAACAAAAATTTGCTTGTGTATTTTCTGGTACCCTAATTTTCAGTTTGTCATGGACCGAGCTTCAGCCTCCAAGCGTGTTCAATGTATGAGTGGGAATTTTCCTTGGAGAAAACAAAAGCATTGTTTTCTGCATGCTGAGAGACACAGTGTCTTTGTACAACAAAGTGTTGATATCTCTGGACCACTTTGGGTTGGCTTGTGGGAAAGAATCAGTCAAGCACAAACTCAGTAGTGAGGATGCCAATGTGCCAAAATGGCCAATATCATCTTAAACATAAGAATTTTTGAATACTAAGACTAGATTAAAGAGGAACAATGTTATATTTGCAGTAGGAACTGGAATACTGGAATGATATTACTGAGTTGGTATGCATGTTGATAACATCAATCTGCAGAGACGCTTTACAGACTAAAGCTGGAAAACAATTTTATCCTCTCATAATTAAAGCAAACCTGAATTTTCTTTATCAATATTAAAAGTTCCAGATTTTACTGCTTTACATGAATTTAACTCTTACTCTAACAGTGAAGTTACAGATTTTTTTAGAAGAACCTGATTTATAAGGTAGGAAGCAACTTGTTTGGTTTTTTTTTTAAAAAACAACAAGTTTTAACAGACACCTTTCACTAGATTAGGTTGCTCATCGAACCTGGCTTTGAACATTTTCAGGGCAGGATGGAAAGGTAGGACTGAGAACCAAAGGGAGTGGGTGAAAGGACCCATATGAAAAATCCCAACTTCTGCCCTTCCCAGGCAACAGACTGTGGTGAGCATTTAACTTTTTAATATGCTGATGTCGAAGTCAGGTGGGTGTGAATCTCTTCTCTCAGGCTGACGACACCAGAACAAAAGGACATGGCCTTAAACTACACCAGGGGAGGTTTAGACTGGATGTTAGGAAAAGTTTTTTCACAGAGAGAGTGATCTCTCATTGGAATGGTCTGCCCAGGGAGGTGGTGGAGTTGCCATTCCTGGAGGTGTTTAAGAGAAGACTCGATGAGGAGCTCAGTGACATGGTCTAGATGGTGGGAGGCTTGGATGGGTGGTGCCTGTGGATCCACGCTTCTGGGCCTGATGCCTGGGTGGGCTTTTGCTTGGGAGTTGGACTAGATGATCCTGTGGGACCCTTCCAACTCAGAATAACCTGTGAACCTGTAATAGAAATTACTATCATTAATGGGTCTCACTCGCTCTCTCTTCCTCTCTCTTCTCATATATTTCATTCAATACTCAGTCATTGCTGAGACAGGTTTATGATTTGTTTGGGGAGGGGGGGGTTGCATGAAAAAATGGGACATATTAGTGGTAATAGGAGCAACAACCACTAAAATTAATATTTTATTTTTAAGTTCCATTTTGCATTGCTCATACTCTTCAGTTTCATAGTCCGTTTAAACATCCATTAAGGCTTTTCTGCATTCTTTTTCATTTATTTTGAGGAGGATAAACAGTACTGAAATTTACAGCAAGCTCATAATTTTGAACATCTTTACAACTGTACACCTTTAAGCAATTTCCCCCTTGAAGTCTGTTCTTTAAAGTTAGAAAAGCCATAGAGGCTATTAGAATATAAAGTAGGGAAAAAACTGAATAGAGTAACTACCAGCTAAAGTATTCCAGGAATTAAATAAGCTGAAAATGTTTCCTTCTGAATTCTTTTCAAATTAATTCTGTGCAGCAGAAGAATTCAAAATGGTATCCTTTGTTGAAAATTCTGCTAGATGTCATCTAACAAGTTCATAAATCTTCACAAATTTTCTAGTTAAAAGGAATGTGTGGTTTATATTTGACATTGGCAGAGTTTCAGGTACTAATAGCCAGGCAATCAACATTAACACTTGAGGGGAAAAAAGCAAAGAAAAAAACCCCTCAACATAAAATAAACACACACACAAAAATATGCCCAGGTTTGAATTCTTCCAAAGAAGATTTAACTAGGGCTTACATGCACAAATATAATCTGATCTGTTTTTCCTAGTGTAATGTAATACATATTTGTATAAAATACAATTTAAGTGACAGTTAAAATAGTTACTGAATTATTCTCCTGCATTTCAGTCTATACCCAAGGAAAGGTTTAAGATATGCAGCTCCAAAAATGCACCAAAAGATCAAAAAGAAATTTTCAAACATTTCTGTCATCAAAAGGGTTAATCTGCCCTTTGAAGATTTACTTTTGCACAAGAACAGCAGGATATGCCTGTGGCAAGTTCCTTCTCCTTCAGCTTTTCTTCTCCTTCCTAAACATACTGTGAAGCAACACGCACTCTGTAACATCCTCATGATTCTACACTGTCACTGTACAACCATGTGAACTAACAAACCTGTTGGTACATATTTCAGACAGGACCTGGAGTTATTACACCACACTAAGGAGCATCTTGACAAAGAAAGCAGAAACAATTTGGCAAGAGACAGAAGTGTGAAGGCGGTGCACACTTCCTCTCACCACCCTCCACTGCATATTAAGACTGCATCAGTTCCTATGGTGTACCCAAAAATAGGACATCTCCTCCCAAACTTGCTTTGCTGCTCTATTTTACTATATCTGGTCTGAAAAGAGAAATTTATTTACTGCATTCTGCAAGATATATGCTCTGTAATAAAAAAATTGTCTTCAAGATGAAAAATTATTTCAAATATTTGCATGAGAGAGGCCAGGCTTAGTAAAAGGCAGCTAAGCTTTCAGAGAAAACACTTAAAAGTGTCTGTGTACCACCGATCATGGCCATTAAAGCTGTTAGTTTTAATAGTCATTTAGCTATTCATTTACATGGGGAGGTGTAGGGGTGTCTCTGTCTGTGTCTGTGTTCATAATTCTTCATTAAAGTGACAGTGTTGATAGCCTAGAAAAACTTTGGGTTTTTTCCATCATTAACTCTGTGAGTGAGACAAGTTTCCAATATTGTTCCCCTTCAAAATACATACTGTAATTACAGCAGATCTTAAATGTTTCTGGATTCTGAAGGAAAGCATATCCATCTCAGTATTTATTTTTTCTCTTATTAACAGTTTTGGGATCATGCAGCACTTTCTTATGTGCTTCCAGCAATACAAAGAATGGAAATAAATGACTGTTATTTGTTATGGACAGGCTGTGCTTCTTGAAAGTGATACAAAGCTCAGAGAGCTGAAAGTGCATTACAGGAGCCAGTGGCACTCTCAAGTGATGGATCTCAAGGTGACACTTGGCCCTGTGCCTCAGAAGGCTAAGCAAGAAAGGCTGAGAAGGTTACCTCAGAAGTATATAATTAAGTGATAACATCATTGCCCCTGTGCTTTGCAAAGCAGCAGCACAATCCACTTGTGATGA
The DNA here is from genome assembly GCA_013390025.1 of Pitta sordida. Taxonomy (NCBI): domain Eukaryota; kingdom Metazoa; phylum Chordata; class Aves; order Passeriformes; family Pittidae; genus Pitta; species Pitta sordida. The sequence continues at coordinate 3,806 of WEKX01023704.1, forward strand.
ACAATTTCATCTCCAGCCTCATAACTGAGCCACTGAACATACAATTATTCTATCATAAAACAAATGGGCAACAATGTTATTGTTGTTAGTATTCCTAGACAGAAAAAAAAAAAAAGGTAAACTTGCTAAGTGAAAACAACTAGTTACCCCCCAACTCATATTTAAAGGGTAACAGGTGTAAAGATGAATTAAGTAATTTCATTCAAGCACCTTGGAAACAGATGGTGATTTATACCTTGATACAGTCTTTTGTAAATTACAGAAAATAATAAAAGTCATCAATTTTCAAAGCTTTCTTGACCTTTTTTCAAATGGAAATTGGGCCACTCAGAAGACATTTTTTCCCACGCCAGCTTTTCTGCATCCATAGGAGCACCTCATTTAACCAGGTCTGAGCAAAACTACAAAACTGGTGCTCAAGAGTGTGGCTGTATTACCTCAACTTTACCTTCCTAAATAAAATACAACATATACTGACCCAACTTACACAGGGTCAGAACAACAAGATTTTAATAGGAACATAGGAGAAAGGCAGACCTCCTTCAAGACAGCCCATCTGATCTTGGTTCCTATATTGTCTTCCTAAGGTTCTCCTTTTCTAAGGAGGACATGACATATGTAGGATGTCACTTCTTTACTAATTCTAGATATTTATTTATCTGTCAGTCTGGTGATACTGAAATTCTCAATGTATGAGATACTGAATATTCTCTCATAACTCCAAAATTGCTCTGATCAGTGACTTTCCTTACATAAGCACATATATTTTGCAGACCACAAAATCCCAGGAGAATCCCATGAGAATCTTAATAACAAAACTGGGCATTACTTATTGGCTTTCCAGCATAACTCTGATCTCATCAGACCTGAGACAATCTCAGCAAAACCAAAGTAAATATCTAGCACAAATCTCACCAAGTTCCAAACATTTAAAACAAGGTTCTAAATTTAGAGGTTTTATGGTTAGTGTTGTTAGAGTAAAATTTTATGTATTTGCAAAATTGCATAAGAGGTTATGCAGCAGAATCTGACAATGAAAAGCAGCTACTGGCTCTTTCTAGTGGTGTTTGTTTTAAAATTTCTTTAAGTAGAAACTTATTTAGGTGAAAAAATCCTACCAAGATGAGACAACTATGGTTCCTAAAGGTATTTGTTAGTTTGGACATTTGGCATTTGTTGTACATTTTAAATGCAAAGCAGTAACACAGAGAGGGGAAAAAAACACCCCATACTTCTGTGTGTAACATTACACTTGGTGGAACAATATAAACACCACATTAACCTTACATTCTTGTTGCAGCAGAGATCTAAAAATAGCTAATGCCTCCATGTGTTTTACAAACCAGGAAATATTTATGTGAAAGATGAGCTGTAAAAGATGAAATAAGAGCACATTAGAAAAATAGTCTCTACACAATTTTTTATTTTATTGATAGCTGAAAATGCAAGAATTGCTGTATGCACTTCATTAACACACGTAGAAAAGCATACCAAGCTCATAAGCTCAGCTCTTTATTGGATGATATTTAAAAATTATTCACCCTTCTGATGGACAGAGGTCACAGCATGCCCATTTCTAACATTTCAACCTCCAGTCTATAAGTTTTGTCACTAGGGCATAGGTTTCAGCACCAGAGATTTATATGTGGGTACGTATAATTTCACATCAAAACAGAAAAACTACTTTGTAATATCATCTCCTTAAAAGTTACAGGCCCTCACAGCTAACAGGTAACCACCTGCAGTCACAGCTACTTGTCTGTATGGGGTGTTGGATGAACCTTGCAGTTCTGGCCTGCCTGCCAATAGAGCAATTGGAGTCACTGGATATCGCTCCCCAGGAGCACTGGATATTGCACCCCAGGTTTAACCCCACAACACTCACACTTTCACAGTGTCATGATTTCCAGCTCCTCTGCCAAGTCTTCTGTACTGGGGACAAGGTGGGAGAGAGGTCACAGAATCACAGAATATTCTGAGTTGGAAGGGACCCACAAGGATCATTGAGTCCAACTCCTAAGTGAACGCCCACACAGGAATTGAACCCACAACCCTGGTGCCATGAACACCATGTTTCATCTATCTGATCTGATCTCAGGATCATGTCATCATCGTCATTTTTTAATATAAGAACCTAATGTCCTGTCCCATCATCCCATTATCTAGACCATGTCAATGAGTTCCTCATCCAGTCTTTTCTTAAACACCTCCAGGGATGGTGACTCCACCACCTCCCTGGGCAGACCATTCCACTGAGAGATCACTCTCTCTGTAAAAAAGCTCTTCCTAACTAGATGTCACAGGGCTCCTTCTTAGCAAGATCTTAGCAATAAGTTCCAACAATAAATGGCTTTAAAATAACTGGTTTGGTAAGACTGAACTGATTTGGAGAATCAGAAAATGACAAANGAAAAAAAATAGATAACAAGTAAATCTTGTGGCCCTTCCCCCACATTCATGCAGCACCAGGTAGACCCCGGATGCATGATGAACAGGTGCCGGCTGCAGAGAGACATTCCTCCTTTTGGGGCATTTGAGCAACTCTACAATTTTCTCACAAGACAACAACTTTCTTCAATATTTCTGCTGTCAAACAGAAAGGATATTAGCTTGAGAACTCTCCGTTGCACAGTTGGATAAAGGCCAGGCCTGGGAGGTGGCTCTGAGTGGAAGCTGCCAGCAGCAGCTTCTGCTGCCATGAGTGGGCTGAGGTGATGCTGCAGCAAATAAGTAATAGAACCACAGAGTCGTTTAGCTTGGAGAAAATCTTTAAGATCATTGAGTCCAACTGTAAACCGAGCACGGCCAAGTTCACCAATGGTCTATCCAAAACAAAAACACTGTCGTGGTTTGACCCTGGCTGGATGCCAGAGATTCACCCACAACCTCTCCTGGAGGAGAAAAACTGGAAAATAAAAACTTATCACAGGCAAAACAAGGCAAGCTACAAGTGAGAAATATAGAGGATTTATTTACTAACTAACAAGATCAGAGCTTAATGTGAGAACCATCATTTTAAAGGCAACCTTTTCCCCCCACCTCTCCTTCTCTTACAACAGATGTCATATTCCCTTTTTTGACCAGGAGACAGAGGGGGAACAGGGATAGGGGTGAAACCAGGCTTGTTGGTATTTCTGACTAGATTTAGGGTAGGAACCATCTCTCTGCCCTTTCATAAAGTTCTCTCTCTCTCTCTCTCTCACGAGAAGAAAAGTCTTTCATGACCTGTTCCCAAGTGAGATCTCGACCCAGGGACGACAGCTCTTCCATTCTCTGTTGCCCGAGAGTCATAGCACAGGATGCAGTTTTTTAAGCACTGGCTATTGCTGCGTCATTATGAGCCCATCCCAAAGTACATGGTTCAGATCCTACCACAATGCAATTCTGTCACAAAACGTCTGTCCAAAGCATCTCTACTGAGCTCAGCTCTGGCGGCCAAGTGTTTCTGGGCTCCCAAAACTTCTGCAGCTTTTGCAGCATGATTCTCCATCTGTGGTCGTGGCCTCAGGTGGATTCTGCATCACTGTTTTCTCTCTATTCCATAGGTTTGCAGGTAGACAGTTTGCTTTCATTATGGCCCATTCTACAAGCAGCATCGAGACACCTGGAAGAACATTCCTAGCCCTTCTCTGATCGACCTGGCGGGCTCCCCATAGCTTTCAGCTTCTCTGCTCCCCACACATTCTCTGCTCTGGAACATCTACTTTCTGTTACTAACTTTTTTCCCCCTTTCTCTCCTATGTTGTTCATAGAGGTGCTGTTATCTGCTTTCTGACCTTGAATTCTTGGCAGCAGCTGAGGCTCAGGCATCAGCCGTCTGCCCCCTCGCTGCCTCAGAAAAAAAAACATTCAAACCAGGACAAACACCACCTACATATTAGCCTCCTGCCTGGAGAAGGGAGAGTAAAGAAACTCAAAGGCATCTCTCCATGGGTAGGGGATTAGAGGCAGGCATGGAGAGCTCAACCTCAGTTACCAGGAAGAAAGTGATGGGAAGACTTCTGAAGATATCTAAGGGACGGTTGTGAGCCATGGGCTTTACAGAAGTAATCACCAGATTTCAGGATAAGGTCTCTGAGGCTGGTTTACCACAGGAGAAGGTCACATAACAAAACATCAGGAGCCAGCCCAGCCATTTGTCCTTTCATACTTGGTGGGGAATCACCCACTCTTTGTTCCATATCAGTGGATTTCATGTGAACTGGGCCACATGTACTTTCAAGTACACAGCAGGGGAGAGGAAGGCAGTTCCAAGGGTGATGTCAGCCCATCTGAGAGGCCTGGAGCTCTTAGAAACACAGCAGGTCTGTGACCAGATAAGTCACAAAGAACAGTAATGAAAGACTAATTTCAGAGATCCCCATTTTTCTTCACATTGATATCCCTTCTTAGTTGAGGGTGGCAATTCCCAGTGATGTCTGATGTTTTTCGTTTTCATTTCACAAATATGGGATTACCAATACTAGGTAAATCTAGAGGCACTAGGCATTATTTTAATTCTAAGCTATTAGAAAGTAATTTCAGTGCAAAGAATTTTACAAGCCTACGAAAGGAGGGGGAAAAACGTATAACTTGAAATCCACTTTAGTACAGTGGTGAGTGTCCCCGCCTGCCATGTGGGAGACCAGGGTTCGATTCCCGCTGGGTAGGCAGTGGTGTGGTTTAAGAGTTGGACTCGATGATCCTTGTGGGTCCCTTCCAACTCACAATAATCTGTGAACTTACTACACTAAAAAACAAAGGAAGATAAATATCTCTTTGCAAGGGTTTGGATACCTGCTGATAGGAAAAAATTAAGCATACAAGAGCTGTAAGACTCAACCTTTGCAAAAATTCTGGACTGCAAAAACACTGACAAGTGGAAAAGGCAAAAACATGGCCTGTTTTTTCAAGTGTTACTAGTTTTTTCATGCTAATCCATTATTGGACACACACACACATCTTCAGTGCCCCATGATTTTGCACCAAAGCATGGAAAGGAGGTCCCTCCTTTTTCTACCCAGAGAATACATCACCTTCAACTGCTACAGCAGTCAGCTACAACGTGATATGTGATCTGCTCTAGCATCCTGATGTCACCATGCCACCAGTGCATCTGATAGCTGTTACTGGATAAAAAAAAAACTTGGAACAGCACAAATTTTTGACAGAGATCTGTGTCTGCTGAGCATTCCTAATGATTTCTGCAGGACTTGTAGAGGAATGAGCTCAGCACAAGTGAACACACAAGATGTAACACAAAAAGTAACTGGAAGTCACAAAATGCAGCCAATAAAACCAAAGTATTGCATTAAGACTATTCACTGCAGAGAATATTAAAGTACAGTGTTAAAAACCAGCATGGTTTTTCTCTTGACAAAAGTCTAGAGAAAACCTGGACCTTTGCAGGAAAACATTAACAGTAGCTGAAAACTGAAGTACAGCCACATCTCTGGTTGTGGGTGTGAGTGCTGCATCCTTGTTTTCTACTGAAGAACAAAATTCCTTTGAAGCTTCCATCTACAAGGGTATCAAAATCTGTGACTTTTTCTCATGTTGTTGTGGCAGATGTACCACAACATCTGGTACAAAGGAAGAACAAATTCTGTTCTTCTGAAATGTTTTAACAGGTTCACCAAAGGTCATAACAGTATGCATAAGAGCTGGATGGGAGGAGAACATCAGTTTATCTTGTTGGCAACTTCTGCAGGTGAAAAAGGATGGGCAGCAGAGGAGGAAACAGCCCTTGTAATTTAGCACTGAAAGACTGGGTTGGTCCTAGGTGTGGTTGCACGATGAAGGAGTCCACAGATACTTACAAGCTTTTCAGGAAACAAGTCTGGGGGAGACTATACCAGAGGGCTTGAAACTGAAGCCTCCAGGGCAGCTTCAGAGATGTGAGGCTTGTTTATTTATCTGCTGCAGAAGGAGCCATTTGCCAGCGTTGGTGCCAGTTCACAGTGCTGCCAACAGGGACTGGAATACAGTCAACCCTCTTCCACTTCGCATCCCCTGTATTGTGGCTTCACTTCTTAGTGGCGTGATTTTTCAGTGATTAAGTAGGCATGTTTTGCAACTGCACATGCGTAACCTGACATGCATGAATACTGACTTATGCAGTCATGAATATGCAAATCAACTCCCACACCGCGCTGAATGGACCATGGGTACACTGCTCTGCCCGCGCTGCACCCACTCCGAGGCAGCCGTGGCGGTTCGGCTCCGGCAGAAGATCCAACTGTACTAATATTCAGGGAATATTTTGATGATTTCGCACCAATTTCTTGAAAGTTTTTCTAAGCTCAAAGTTAAGTGTTACAGTATGGAGGATCTTTTTTTGCCAGAATTGCAAGTTCAGATGGTCATGTCTGAGTACATAACAAAATGTCCAAAGATATAATCTAATGTTTTACAGATTTTTTTCCATTTTTTTCCAAATAAAACAATGCAGTAAAAACTGACGACCTATCTCTGTGCTAAACTGACTCTGTTGGTCTCCTAGATTTATAATTTGATGGTAGGGCTTTAAAAAGAAATCTCTTAATAAATCTAAATATATTTCTATGTTTGATCATGACCTGCTTATTTCAGCATGTTAACATCGACTGAGTCATCATATTGATAGTGGTTTAAATGAGTCATTTTTCCTTAGATAAGTGAAGCCTGTAAAATATCATGGCAAGTTTTCTCCGATGGCTTGAAAATGACCCAGATCTTATACAGCCAACCTGGCAAAGTCATCATGCTCCACTTTTAACAGGAATCACAAAAATTGCCTGTGCAGGGCAAAACAAACAGGGATTTAAAAAACCACAATGCAACAAACAAAATACAGAGAAAAAAGCAGACTACAGGCTCAGACTTGTGGTGGGTTCCAAGGTCTTGCTCTGACAACATTAAGTATTACACCTTCAGGGCTGAGTAAAACCACAAATAGCAACTACCCTGACATTAGAGATTAAAAACATTTCTAAAGGTACTTCAGTTGAAAATATATTTATAACCCCAGCACAGAGGTATGGATTGTCTCCAATTTTTTTGAGAAAAATGAAGCTGATTTCCATTAGGTTTGCTACAGATCTGTTTCTCCCGAAACATATTAGATCTTAATTTCTTCAATCTGTTCAATACATTGCTTTTGCACTACTGGAAAGGACTATGTGCCTTCCTGTTGCAGAAGTAAGAAGATTCTGGAGGATGCTGTGCAATAGAATAAAGCTTAGGCAGAAAACATGTGTCGTGGTTTGACCCTGGCTGGATGCCAGAGATTCACCCTCCGAGATTTTTCCGGAGAAAAAAAAACTGAAAAAAGGTTTATCACAGGCAAAACAAGACAAGCTACAATTGAGGAATATAAAGGATTTATTTATTAACTAACAAGATCGGAGCTTAATGTGAGAAGCATCATTTTAAAGGCAATCTTTTTCCCCCCACGCCCCTCCTTCTTCTTACAACAGATCTCATATTCCCTTTTTTCCTCCAGGAGAAAAAAGGGGGAACAAGGGTAGGGGAAAGCCAGGTGTTTGGTATTTTCTGACCATCTCTCTTCCTTTCATAAAGTCCTCTTTCTCTCTCACGAGAGAAAAAAGTCTTTCATGACTCTTTCCCAATGTAAGATCTCGACCCAGGGACGACAGCTCTACCATTCTCTATTGCCCGAGAGTCACAGCACAGGATNTCTATTGCCCGAGAGTCACAGCACAGGATGCAGTCTTTTAAGCACTGGCTGCGCTGCTTCATTTATGAGCCCATAATACAAGTCCAAAGTACATAGATCAGGTCCTGCCATAGTATGATTCTGTCACAAGGCATCTGTCCACAGATCTCTGCCATATCTGCTGAGCTCTGGTGTGGCCAAGTGTGTGTGGGCTCAAAGATAATCTGCAACTTTTCCAGCATGATCCTCCAGCTCCAGCGTGGCCGCAGGTGGATTCTGAGTCTCTGATCTCTCTCTCTATATTCCATAAGTTTGCAGGTGGACAGTCTGCTTCACTATGGTCCATTCTACAAGCAGCAGCGAGACGCCTGGAACCCTTCCTACCCCACCTCTGTCTGGCCTGGCCGTGGTGCCTTCATAGTCACTCAGCCTCTCACAGGCTCTGCTCTGGCCATCTTCTTTGCTGTTTCTTTTTTTTTTTTTTTTTTTCTCCTTTCTTAAATATGTTAGCTCAGAATCACCTCTATCTGCTTCTGACCTTGGCAGCGGTGGAGGCCCAGGCAGCAGCTGGCTGGTGTTAGCTCCACTAGTTTGCCTCCCCCCACTGCCAAGAGAAAAAAAACACTCAAACCAGGACAACGTGCAGCAGTACCATTGCCTTAATTTATAGGAGCTGCATTACTTCAAGTGAACAGTGGACTTCACCAGGAAAGTCTGCACTGCATTATACCCCAAAGTGAAAACCTGCCACTCCTCTGAAGGCAAAGGTAGAAAGAAACTACTGAAAATGCAGAATTCTTCACAAATGAAAGAGCTAGGTTAGAAAAACATGCTAATTCCCAAGTCGGAAAAACACTACTGTTTAAATGGCTGGCTTTTACAGACATATTGAAGCAGAAAGCTGGTTTCCCTTCAGACATCTCTTTCCTGCCTACTTTATTTCTTGCTACTTCCAGCAGGTTCAGACCACTCTAAATCCATACGGCACTCTCCAGCTTCCCCCAAAAGGCACGTACTGCAAGCTACTGAGAAGTCACAGGCCCACAAAGTAAAACTCACACAAGACTCCCCACAAATTATAACCTAGGTTTAAAAGAAGTCTGAGGGATTTCCCAGCGTCTTTGACTGAGGGACAATCCATTACAGCCAAAGTGAGTTCCACTTCAGCATCATGTAGCCTAGTTATTTCCAGACATGACAATATTTTGTTTGAATTCCTGTCACCCTAGCAGCTGACAGGGACAGTTTACCAGCTGGATGTACTCCTTGGGCCGGGTTTCAATGTTTGCCCTGCAAGTCACTTCCCTGAGTTGCTACATAGATTAGCAACAAATAGGAGAGAGAGCTGCAGTGCATCTGCACAAACTAGGAGAGGGAGAAATACAGCAGAGAGCTGAATTGTCCTTGATGGAGCAGTGTAGATTTACAAGAACACACATTTTGTTTCCAATTACCTGTGCTTTTGCTTCTTTTGCCCACTTCCATGTTTGCAGGGTGATTTGATTTTAGCATACGGATGCCTTGATTTTAGCATATTCTGGTTCTTTTCATTTGTCCTTATTCATTTCAAGCCTTCAGCTCCCTCCATGAGTTATCCCTACATGCAAGAGGATGTGGCAGTCAGTGCACACTGGTGCCACTGAAGGTGGCAGCCATCAGATAGACATTGTCCTAGTCATGCAATTCTTTGAACTTAATGTGTTGTGTGAAAGCTGTGCTACATGGACTGTCCCCCCATCAGCACCAAAAATCCAACAGACCAAAGGGTCCTTAAATGCAGTCCACCAAGAAAGTAGAATCTGTCCCATGCAAATAAATTTTCCAGCTGGGTGCTAGCTAGACTGTGATATTACTGTATTTATGCATTATAGTAGCTTCTGTTCTAGAAGTAACAATAGACTAGATTTGATGGAGAGCATTGGAAGTGGAACAGTCTGTAACCCACACTACTGAACTGCTCACTCTCCGATTCACAACACAATCATTTTCTTTAAACAGAGATTACAAGAGAAAAGCAAAGACAGACAACTTTGTCATTTGAATTTCAAATATGATACAGTGGGTGGCAGAAGTTAATAATATACATTTTACAGCACACTAATTGCATCACAATTAGTTCAAAGTCTTTTCAGTGTTGTTTTTCCACCTCCAGTCTAACCCCCTTTCCTTGTCATCATGTTCATCAATATTTCTTCTGGATTTCTCTTTCTTCTTTCCCATATTTTTAAAATTAATATCCCCTCTTCCCTCTTTATTACTCCCCTTTCTAATCCCTGGCTTCAGTTATCCATCCAAACAGTCTGTTAGATGGATTTGGTTTCTCCTTTCTGAGGCAAAGACTTTTTTTCTTGCTCATCTTTCTCTGGTCGTATAGTCAATATTCAAAGCCAAAGCTATTGCATAGTCTAAAGGAGATCCTATATAACAACTCTCAGATATATTTTCATGGGTATTTCTTGTATCATTGCCTTAAAATCGTGCTATGCTTTCACTTTTCCAGCCTTTCATCACTTATTTTATCTTCTTTTCACTTAGAGTCAGAGCAGATTTACAGGCCACAGGAAAAGACGAAGCTGGGGAAAGAAAAGGAGATGTTAAGACTGGGTGTACCTGCCTGAAACCACTGAGGAATTAATCCAGATCCAGCAAAACCAGGTATAGAAGCCAATGTTTCTCAAGCTGGGGGATGTTCAAGGACTATTTTCAGTGTTTGTTTTTAATGCCACACCAGAATCACAGAATCACAGAAT
>WEKX01023710.1:4639-16063 GCA_013390025.1 Pitta sordida
CAACCGAAAGAATTTTTTTTGGAGACAGGCCTCTGATTGCTCCTCAGGGTCAAACCACGACAGGGACAATGGCCATTGACTCTGGAATATAACTCAAAGCAGCAGTGTCTTGCAGCAGGGGTGGAAGAGAGTGAATGTTGTCACTGAATAAAGATGAAAACAGAAAAATGGAGTAAATTAAGAGCTGAGATATTACACATAAAATATTTGAACTACAGACACTGAAACAGATACAGTTGGGTCTCCTATATCGAGCACCCCCGGTCTTAATTTGGACCCGCGTAGCCCGACTTCCGCATTGAATGGCGGCTGCGCCTCTGCTGCGCCGCTGTCACCCGCCACTGCCCGTGCTACCCACGCTGCCGCCTGCGCCCCCCCCACTGCCCGGGATGCCACCCTGGCCACAGTCCCGGCCCCGGCCGCCACCGCTGCGGCGGCAAGTCACGCATGCGCAGTTGTGAAACGGGTCTCCTACTTTGCTAAAAAATCATATCACTAAGATCTGAAGCTGCAATATGGGGGGCATGAAGTGCAAGAGGGCTGACTGTATAACATTTAGAGGAGCCCATAATATTGCTCACAAACCTTCATGCTTGTATATAAGGCAATGTTATTTGCTATGATTTATTGAGATTTACTGAGGAAAAAAGATGAAAATTTTTGTAATGATCTACAGAAATATAAAATCAGAAAGTACAAGGCCTACATTTTAAAATAGAGGTAGTTGTTACCATCTCTTTCTGGCAGAAGGTGCACAGATCCAATTTTGCATATTATAAAAATGCAGTGATTTGAAGCAGAATTGATTGATTTTCTTTTTCAAAAGGGAATATATCCAGAAATGTGAATAACAATTGCTACACTATATATTATTATATAGAAATATCTCAAAATATAGAACAGATAAGAGGAACATATAGTTATTTATGGATATATATTTTAGGCAATTCTCCTTGAAATTGAGCTCTAGATGGAAAGGCATCAAGAGGATACATAGAACCAAACTCTGTCTGTGTAAGAAGTAATATTACAGATTTCCTGAAATATATGTTTTCTTCAACAATCCTATATGAGAGAATATGCTCAGTGTTGCGACTGATTCAGTCCATATGTGACAAGTTTCAGATTCAGTCTAGCTGCGTTACTCAGGCTTGTAACTTATAATTAAAAATTCCTATCTTAATAATAAAAATCTCTTCACATTTCGTTTTGTTCTATATCCCTTAATCAAAGGTGCATGGGCAATATCGCCACTATTGTGCATTCATCTTACATATTACATTAAATGAAGAATTCATGGAGTCTCAAAGAAACCAACCTTATACATCTACTCTTAAAAGTACTTTTAAGTACTTCTAAAATATCTTAGTTTTTCAAATTGTAGTTAGAGATGCTAGAGAGAAAAAAAGCCTGGATGGGCATGTGCAAGAACAGTTTCATTTCAGACCAAGGTATAGGTCTTACCCAGAAGTGCTCAGAACGCACAGACCTCTCTTATTTTTATTACCTGTCAACTGTCTTTATCAGACTTCATGCATGTATTGCAATGCTTCACAAATGCAAGTGGGTCAGAACAGAACGCATTGTCTTTGTGGTAACTTACAACACCGTAAATTTAATAAAAATATTTTTCAGTATGAAAGAATGCTCCTGTGATACCTAGGTTGTCTACATGGTCAATTAGAAAAGTTTAGTAACTGTGCTTTCAGGACCTGAAAAGATCAGACTATCTTATATTTCCCATGTAGAATGACTTCATTTTTCCCACACATTTGCATTCTCTGTAAACATGTGAATATCACGATAAATTATGATAATTGCGATAAAATGTGTTTTGTGATTCATAAGATATATCTTCACTGTCATGTCTTGGTGTGGTATATATTTCTCATATACAACTGATTTTGCTGTTGCAGTTTTAGGAATGGCTTCAGCTATAACGACTGGGAAGGCTTTACTTTAATACCAATGCTGTGACAGTTTTATCCAGTTAAAAGTACATCTAGCTTTATATGCTATGTATATCTGATTTTATTTTTGCTAGTCTTTCACCATCTATGCAAAACGCTGCAATAGTATTTCTAAAGCTGCATGAATTAAATGAACTTTGAAAATTTACAACCAACATTTCTCACTTTCTTAATATGCACTCTTTTGGCACTTTAGTCTATCATTACCCTGTAACATTGTGTATTGTACTGTGGGAAAAGCCGCATTTTGTGGTGGAAATTCCACTAGAGAAAGAACTAGTTCCTTCCAAACCAATTGAGTTGTGCCTCTAATAAACTTTTTGGAAATAGATCTTTATGGAATTTTATAAATTATGGCCAGATTTTCAATAGCTCTCAGTATCCTGAGTTGTTAGTTTTTGCCCCCCAGAGAGTTCAGCCTCAGTTTGGCACTGGGACTAGTAATATTCTTGGTTCAGATGTGAACCAGATTTTAAAGGGGTCTTCTTAGCAGTGCTGTCGTGGTGCTGAGCCCTAACTAGCAAGATCTGCCAATAGGACGTAGTTTTTGCTGGGGTCCAACTCCACACTCTACATAGCTTCTGAACTGGAAATTACTTTAACTATCCATCTTCAAATGCAGGTAGAGTTTACATGGGCCTCTATGCAGGTTTAAGCGAAGTGAAATAAGCAGTGTGTCCTGGGGGCTATCAGGCAAAGCATCACCAGCTGGTCAAGGGAGGTGATTGTCCTGCTCTGCACTGGTGCCACCTCACCTTGAATATTGTGGCAGTTTGGGGCACTGCAATAATGTATAAGGAAATAATCAAGATATTAGAGAGTGTCCAAGGAGGGCAACGAAGATGATGATGGGCCTTGAGGGGAAGTCATATGAGGAGTGATTGAAGTTACTTGGTCTGTTCAGCCTGGAGAACAGGAGACTGAGGAGAGAGCTCATTGCAGTGACAACTTCCTCATGAGGAAAAGAGGAGGGGCAGTCACTGATCTCTTCTCTGCGGTGACCAGTAACAGAACCTGATGGAATGACCTGAAGTTTAATACCTTTATTGATGATATGGACAGGGGAATTGAGTCCACCATTAGCAAGTTTGCAGATGATACCAAGCTGGAGGCAAATGTTGAACTACTGGACGGTAGAAGGACCCTTCAGATGGACCTTGATAGGCTAGAGGAATGGGCAGATTCAAAGAATATGAGATTTAACAAGTCCAAGTGCCAGGTTCTGCACTTGGGACATACCAGTCCCATGCGTTGCTATCAGCTGGGAGATGAATGGCTGGAGAGTGGTGAAATGGAGAGGGTTTTAGGAGTAATTATTGACAGAAAATTTAATATGAGCCAGCAGTGTGCCCAGGTGGCTAAGAGGGCCAATGGCATCCTGGCCTGTATCAGGAACAGTGTGGCCAGTCAGACTAGGGAAGTTATTTCTTCCCCCTATATTCGGTGCTGGTCAGACCACATCTTGAGTAATGTGTCCAGTTCTGGGCTCCCCGGTTTAAGAAAGATGTTGAACTGCTTGAGAGGGTCCGGAGAAGAGTGACAAAGATGGTGAAAGGACTGGAGAACAAGCTCTGTGTGGTGCGACTGCGGTAACTGGGGCTTTTTAGCCTGGAGAAGAGGAGTCTCACAGGTGACCGGATTGCTGTTTACAACTACCTGGAGGGAGATTGCAATTGGGTGGATGTAAATCTCTTCTCTTAGGCTGCCCGCACCAGAACAAGAGGGCATGGCCTTAAACTACACCAGGGGAGGTTTAGACTGGACGTTAGAAAGAGGTTTTTCCCAGAGAGAGTGATCCCTCAGTGGAATGGACTGCCCAGGGAGGTGGTGAAGTTGCCATCCCTAGAGGTGCTTAAGAAACAACTAGATGAGGAACTCAGTGACAATGGGACAGGGAATTATGTTATATAATAATAATCATTAAAAAAATGACATGACCCTGAGATTTTCTCAGATAGAGAGAGCATGATGTCCATGGCTCTGGGGTTGTGGGTTCAATCCCTGTGTGGGCATTTGCTTGGGAGTTGGACTCGATGATCCTTTTGGGTCCCTTCCAACTCAGAATATTCTGTGATTCTGTGATGCTATCAGGGGAGGTTTAAGTTGGATATTAGGAAAAGATTCTTCACCCAGAGGGTGGTTGGGCACTGGAACAGGTTCCTTGGAGGAGTGGTCTGAGCGCCAAGCCTGACAGAGTTGCAGAAGCATTTGGATAATTTTCTGAGGCACATGGTTTGATTTGAGGCTGTCCAGTGCAGGACTGGGAGTTGAACTCAATTATCCTGCCAACTCAGCATATTCTGTGATTCTGTGTAATAGTCATGTTTTCAAGAATTCTTTCCATGTCTGGCTTCTATGAACATGCAAATGGAGGACTCAGTAATTTACTTTTCCATTAAAATGTATAGAAAACTTGTTCTCTTTAGAGAACTGTACTTTGAAGTCGCTCAGTGTTTTCCATGAGGAAGCAATAGATGCCTACAGAAAGGTGGACAGTCAAGAATAAAGTGTGAAGTCTTTTGATAAAATCTTTTCCTCCATCATTAGCCAACCAGGCTATTTAGAAGTAAACTGCATGGCAAGTGCTCTGTGGTAGGGATCCCATGCCTACATTATGTTTTGGGATACAGAATCTCATTTCACAGAATCACAGAATCACAGAATCACAGAATCAGTAAGGTTGGAAAAGACCATAGAGATCATCAAGTCCAACCTATCACCTATTACCTAATCTAGCCAAACCTGTTACCACACCTGTTGCCATCCTACTACCAACACACCATCCTACCTATAACACACTACCCTAATATCTAGGTCATGCCACCAAGAACTTCATTTCTTTTTGAACTTCAGTCCAAGACTGACAAAATATATGTTACTTATGTTGCACAAAATCAAAATGCAGAATACTTTTACTGTGGACTATTACTAGTGTAGAAACTAGAAAATGCTCCAAGGAGGAATGAAGTAGAGAAAAGGATTGTCTCTTTCATATTAAAAATATTCATCCATCGTTCCTAATACATTAGACACAAAGGGTACATCTTCTAAAAGTATCTGCCACTGAAGAGAAATACCTTACCTAACTTATATAAGAGCATCATTATTTAATAAATGATGAATAAAAATTATATCAGTTTTATAATTCCTGTAAGTCAATGTCATGGTTTGACCCTGGCTGGATGCCAGAGATTCCCCTACAACCTCTCCGGGAGGAAAAAAAAACTGAAAAGAAATCCCCCTTATCACAGGCAAAACAAGGCAAGCTACAAGTGAGAAATATAAAGGATTTATTTATTAACTAACAAGATCAGAGCTTAATGTGAGAAGCATAATTTTAAAGCCAACCTTTTCCCCCCACCCGTCCTTCTCTTACAACATATCTCATATTCGCTTTTTCGACCAGGAGACACAGAGGGAACAGGGGTAGGGCTAAATCCAGGCAAGCTGGTATTTCTGACCAGATTAAGGGTAGGAACCATCTCTCTGCCTTCCATNCAAGTGTTTCTGGGCTCCCAAAACATCTGCAGCCTTTGCAACATGATTCTCCATCTTCAGTCATGGCCTCAGGTGGATTCTGCATCACTGTTTCTCTCTCTCTATTCCACAGGTTTGCAGATAGACAGTCTGCTTTCACTATGGTCCATTCCACGAGCAGCAGAAAGATGCCTGGAAGAACATTTCTACCCCTTCTCTGGTGGGCCTGGGTGGGGGGACTTCATGGCTTTCAGCTTCTTACACACATCCTGACTCGGCCTTTCTGTTACTAAGGTTTTTTTCTCCCCTTCACAAATATATTATCTGTTATTCACAGAGGCAACCTTGATTTCCATAGCAGCAAGGGAGGCCAAGGCAGAAGCTATTAACCCCCTCACTAGCAGAGGAAAAAAACCCCAAACCATGACAGTCGTCATATATACTTCAATGAAAGTTAGGTAGTTGGATTAAAAAAAAAAAAAATCAAAACCCCCTAAAACTACCACAACTTATCTCTCTGGTTTCTTTTGCACTTAGCACTTAAATTTTCATACTCCTCTTCCTATTCAATTGTGATTTCACTGGTATTGAAAATTGAGGTAAATTTCAGTGCTGCTGTTCTCAACCGGGAAAAGAGCTGATGTAGTGAAGCCCTGTGTTGTGATATGCCTTAAATGGGAAATCACCTAAACACTTTTTAAAGAGCATTGGGCAGAAGGTAAACAAGCAACAGATCACATTTTCCAGATGAACATTTGCACTGAAGAAAATATAAAAGTAAACAATTTAAGAACCTGGGTGGAGTGTTCATCATAGAGAAGAGGAGGCTCAGGATGAATCCTGTCAATTTGTATAAATACCTGATGGAGTGAGTAAACATAGAACCAGACTCTTTCTGGAGATGTCCAGTGAAAAGACCAGTGACAAGGGGCACACACTGAAACACAGGATGTTCCATCTGAGTATTAGGAAAACTTTTTCACTCTGAAGGTGACTGAGGATAGGAAAACGCTATCCAGAGAGGCTGTGGAGTTTCCATCCTTCGATAGACATCCAAAAACTCTCTGGACAGATTCTTGGGCCATTGGCTGTAGGTAGATTGGGCAAGATGACCTATAGAGGATCCTTCCAGGCTCAACAGTTCTCTAATTCTGTGATTCAGTAATTGTCTCCTCCTTAATACCTGCAATGCAAATTGGATTATACCTACATTCAAAAAACACAGACAAGTAAAATAAAATTAATATAATTTAATTTTCTGTCCCATTTCCTCATGGTGTAAATATTTGTTGAGGTAAAGCATAAAGATGTTATTAGCAGCATTCTATGATTTCCACAGATTTTGGGTTCTTGCCAGTTTAGCCTTCCCCCGCAGCTCCCACTGCAAACTTATCTCAAAGAAATGTTGAGTATCCACCAGAAGAAAAGCAATTTCCAAGGATTGTGAAATGAGTCATGTAAATTTATGCAGTCACTGTCAAAGCATTTAAAACAGAGGCTTATTGTCAGAAGTGAACCCTTAGAGAGGACAACATTTTTATGTAAACAAATGACAAAGCACTAAATAGAGGCTGCACTTTTAGTAGAGGATGGGATCCTGATGTGCGCAGAAGTGACTTGTGAACATGTCTCCTGGGTCCTCCATGACCTAGTGGTTTTAGACTGCATAATTTCCCACCCCAGGTCATCCAGCATGTCATAGCCCTAATCCCACATACGGCAGAACTATGTGCATTGTCTCGGAGACCAATTTCTAAAATGTTTTGAAAAACTGCAGTTCTGAGCTGCTTTGATTCATGTGTATAACTGACAACTAAGGTAATTAGTTCTATGGAAAAGCTTTTAGCTGGAAAGCCATCCTAGGACTGATCGATGATGATGGATGAAGTTCATGAAATAGCTGATTTATGACTGTGCAGATCAAATTTCTTCTCTTAAACTTTTCCCAGCACCTTACAAAATAAATAATTGTAGTCAGCATGGGAAGTGAGATTACTACAAGACTTTTTTTTGGACTAAATACATGAGGCATTAATGAATTCAGCCTTTTTGTGACTTTTTTTTCTTTCCTCATAAAGGTCTAAAAGCAATGGAGAACCATTCTTCTTCATCTCTCATATGTTCTGCTTTTAATGTAATCATTAGCTGCCATTCCGTGAAAGTTTTGGGGCATAGATCCCAGCACTAACTGGAACACCAGTGACTAACCCAAGGGGGAACCTTCTCATCCCTTAAAACAATTGTTTGTTAAAGTGATATCCTCTTGTTTGTAGTGATCTAGGGAATATCACTGACAGCTCTCTTTCAGTGGTTTGCCACTCTGTCAAACACGATTTTTTCGATGTAATGTATTATTTTAACATTATCCCTGAATTCTTCTTTCTGGAGAAGTTGATTCAAGATTTTCAGGGGGATCTTGATGTATTGACAAGTATTGTCACAAATACAAATTTCGCCAGGAAGGAGTGAATTATATGTCTGTATATGCCTGAGTGGACCCTCTTGGTTCTGCCACAGTTAATGTACTGTCAACAAACAAAAACATCAGATCTTTCAGAAGATAAACCAGCATTTTTCTTCCCTGCAAGGAGGACTATCCATGCTCCAGAGCTCTTCCTCCCTACACTGCTCTTTTGAAAAGAGGCTGAAATACATTGAGTTGGCTAGTGGGAAACACTGACTTCAGATCTTTGATGAATTGAAGAAAGTCCTGATTACTTGTTTTCCCCCTGGAGTTATTCAACAGGTCAAGTCTAAAACTAATGTTCATGACCCTCTTAAAGCAGAATGAAACCCTAGCACTGATGGCTTTTATGGGCTGTGATGTTCTGCCTAGAGATGAGTTTGTTTATGTGATTGAAAGGGAACTCACTCGGTTTTCCCACTGCTTTTTGTCTGCCCATACCAGGACAGTCTGTTCTTGAAAAGAAAACCAAACATTATATTTTATATCTATAGACATCTTCTCTTTCGATCTATTATTTATCATCCTAATTTTTCTGATGTGTTACTCTGGTCCTCCTTGGCACTAATCCAGTATTACAGAATCACAGAATATTCTGCGTTGGAAGGGACCCATCAGGACATTGAATCCAACTCTTAGTCCAGTGCAGGACACCCCAAGAATCAGACCATATGCCTGAGATTGGTGTCCAAATGTTCCTTGAACTGTCAGGTGTGGCACTGTGACCACTTGTTATGGGGAGAGCCCTTTTGTCCTATTGTAAAACTTTTCTCCTTTTTACTGGAACAGACAATAGGTTTCTCTTCTTATCTCCCCTTCCCTTCCCTGAAAGGAATGTGGCCAGGGGAGGAACTTTCTCCTTTTCACCTGACAAAAAATGGAGGATGCTGTATCTTATCTTCCCTCCCCTGAAAGGAATGTGGCCAGGGGAGGGGCTTTCTCCTTTTCACCTGACAAACAATGAAGGATCCTGAGTCTTATCTTCCCTTCCCGGCAAAGTGTATGGCCAGGGGAGGGGCCTGAGGGCCAGGGCAGGCTGAGTGACAGCCAATGGCATGTGAAGACATGCCCACAAGGCAAGTGACATGGGAGGGGTCTGAGGCCCCATAACTACAGCTCTTGGGCCTCAGGGAGAGAGGTTCGTGGACCTTCTGAACTGAGGACACCTCATTTTCACCTCTGATCTCTACCACTGCCATTTTGCTCAAGACCAAGTGGACTCCTCAGCTTTTCCTCTGACAACTGCTGGATCTCCCTGCAGCCCCTTGGACATTTCACGAAAAGATCACTTGCTGTTACTCCATTGGTTTGCCTACCCTGAACCCTATTCCCCTGCCACTGGAATTCTGGAGATGCCCTGATTTTTTCCCTTGAACTATACACATCCCTCCCCCCCTTGTGCTTATTTATTTCCCACTGTCTGTTTATTTCCCACAGTTGTCATTGCTCCATTGTTTTTTTTTTGATACTGTTATTGTTGTTGTTCAAACATATATATATATTTGTTATATTAAATTTTTTTCTTCCTCCCAGTAAAATTCTTATTTCTCTCCATATATTCAGTTATATCCCGTCATTCGTGAGGAATGGGACAGGCCACAGGCATCGTGAAACACTAAACTCATAAAGAAGTGCAGGTTGTTAATATGCATGCAGGACACGTCCATTGCTCCACCCCCCGGCACTTTGGAGCGCTGCAGAAAATTTTCCACTCCTTCCCATGGTCTCTCTCGGCACAGGCGAGCAAAGGGAACTGTTTCTGAGCGGCTGCTGTGACTGTGTGTGCTCACAGCCCAAACCCTGTGCCGCTGCTACCCACCCCCCAGCAGCCCGGCCCTGCCCCGGTGCTTTCGCTGCCCCCAGGGGCCCCACGCCGGCCCGCACGCGCTCACCCTGCCTCCGCAGCGGGGAAGGGGTGTCCCTGAGCTCTGGTCAGCATTCTTGGAGCCTGGAAAAGCCTTAACTTTGCAACATTGTGACACCCCCTGCGCTTATGGCGGGGGGGGGGCGGCGGGGTTGGGGGTTTTTTTTTTCTNNNNATTGGAGTTTCTTTCTTTCAGTGCCAGGAGAGGCAGCAAGGCAGCGCTGCCCCTACGGTACCAGAGGGCAGGGGAACAGAAGCCTCCTCCTGGCACAGTGACAATGGTGTGGGAGCATCCCACCGCTGCCCCATCCCAGCACACAGCACTTGCCTCACTTTCGTGGGGCATTTTCCCTGCGGCTACGTCATCACCGGGTGCATTGGCTGGCAGTCCCTGGCCACAGACTGCAATGCCTTTCCTCTAAATGCGAGGCTGAGCCAGAGAAACTGTGTGACCTTCCGGCGTGCCCTCTGCCTGGGGCAGGCCCGTCCCGCCTCACAGGGAGAGCCTGCACCACCCCTCGGCAAAGCAGAAGCACGGCACATGCGTTGGCTGTGGAAAGTCGCAAATCCCGGAAGCTGGACTGCAAGAAAATTGCTTCGCAAATGGGTGGGGTCATAATGCAGAAGTCGCAATGTACCAGGGATTCACTGTATATTATTCAAGTATTTCTAAATATAATTCATACTTCATCTTAATTGACCCAGGACACCACTTCCCTGCAGAGCCTGTAAGAGGAAATAAAAATCCATTTGGCTTTTTAAAAATGCTGGTGTCCTCTAACTGGGTATCTGTTTTGCAGAAGAGATATGGAGTCAGCCATACTAGCATCCACTGCAGATCTGTGTTCCTGTAGACCCCTTCCCATCTAATGTGATCCTGTGTCACCCCGGAGGATCTCAGTGGGGTGAATGGTTTGTACTGCTCAGTATTTAACCACAAATGGAAAACCAGGTTGATTCTTATATTTTCCTATCCTGTTCTTCTTTTTGCATCCCGAAGAGCTCAGAAACTTTCAGTTCTGATATATTCAGATTTATAGTGAACACTTCAATTACTTCAACCATCTAATCAAATTTCACAGAATCACAGAATCACACAGAATATTATGAGTTGAAAGAATTTGGGTGATTTAAAAATGTTATGTTGTAATGTGTACTGGTTTGAGTGGTTTTTTTCCTCTGGCAGCAAGAGGGGTTAACAACTGCTGCCTGAGCCTCTGCCGCTGCCAGAAGATTCAAGGTCAGGAGCAGATAGAGGCAACGCTGTGATAACATAATTAAGAAAGGAGAAGAAAAAAAGGAAAAACAGATAAGAAGATGGCTGGAGAAGAGCCTGTGAGTGGTTGAGCAGCTATGAAGGCACCATGGCCAGGCCGGCCGGAGGAGGGGTAGGAAGGGTTGCAGGCGTCTTGCTGCTGCTTGTAGAATTGACCATAGTGAAGCAGACTGTCTGGCTGCAAACCTATAGAACAGAGAGAGAGAAACCAGAGATGCAGAATCCACCTGAGCACATGCTGAAGATGCAGGATGATGCTGCGAAGCTGCAGATAATCTTCGAGCACAGAAACACTTGACCAGAACTGATTTCGGCAGAGGTCCTTTGGACAGATGATTTGTGACAGAACTGCACTATCACAGAATCACAGAAT
>WEKX01023712.1:0-26241 GCA_013390025.1 Pitta sordida
GTGCGGGGTGTAGGGTGGGTGCAGCGTGCCCTTGGGTGAAGGAAGCTGCGTGGATCTGGGTTGGGGCGCCCTGAGGGGAGAGCTGGCTGTAGTACTGGGGGGATCCTTTTCCCAGATGCTGCGGGTGGGACCCGGGACAGAGTCAGACGATCTATGGGGCACAGAGCAGGTGGTGGTCCCATAAACCCAGGAGAAGTGCAGGGATGGACATTGGCACAACCTGGTTCCTCCATCGCCCTCTCCATCCACCAAAGCTGCCCCACAACACAGAGGTCGGGGGACTAGTGTGAGCCCGCGCATCGCGTGGAGAGTCAGGGTTTAGCGCCTGCCGCCCGACCCGCCGATCCTCTTCATGCAGCCGCCCCACTGCAGCCTGCCCACTCGCTGTGCCGCTGCTGCAGCGCCGGTGCTTGGCCCCCGCTCCTGCTCGGCTCACTTCCGTCCTGCCCGGGAGCTGATGGATTGGCGGTGTGCTGGGGCGCTGCTGGGGACAGGGGGCTGTTCTCTCCCTGGGCCGCGGCATTCATGAGTGGGCACTCATGCATGCAGGAACCGGTGCGACTGAGGCCTGACACCAGCCTGGAGCAGACAGCACAATCATCCTGACACAAGCATGTCCTGAGCAGGGGGCTGCCACAGCATTCTCCCCCCTGGCCTCACGTTTCCACAGCTGACACAATCTGTGCTAGGGACTCCCTGCCCTGGAATGTGCGAGACTGAAGCCCCTGACACCAGGGGAATGGCGCTGCTTCTGAGGCCCCAATTCTCCAGCAGGGATGCCTGTCACCCCCCTGCTGCAGTCCTCCTGTCTCACACACTGCCCCCAGGTGCACAGCCTGCAGGAGCTGCGGCGCAGCGCATCCCTGGCCACCAAGGTCTTCGTGCAGCGGGATTACAGTGACGGGACCACATGCCAGTTCCAGACAAAGTTTCCCCCTGAGCTGGAGAGCCGGGTATGGAGCCTGACAGGGTGGGGGTTGCCCTATGGGAGTGCCCAGAGGGGAGAGGGCTCTGAAGGCACAGGGCCTCCACGGGGTGTTGTACAGCCCTGGGCCAGTCAGTGTTCCTGGGTGCATGCAATATGCAATCACAGCTGCCTTGCCTGCTGTGCAAGGACTTGTCCGTTCCTGAGGACTGGGAGACTGGTAAAGGCAGTCTCTACAAGGCTCGGCAGGTCTTGGCATGGATGGGAGGTGGGCAAGTGCCATTGAGCTGAGACATCAGCTGGGCAGGGAGGAGAGGGTTAAGTGCTCCCCAGGTTCCCAGGGTGGTGCAGGGAGTCAGCCACTGCCCAGACTCCTCTTCACCCTAGTTTCTGTTCTAGATTGAGCGGCAACTCTTTGAGGAAACCGTGAAAACCCTGAATGGCTTCTATGCTGAGGCAGAGAAGATTGGGGGTAGCTCATACCTGGAGGGGTGCCTGGCATGTGCCACTGCCTACTTCATCTTCCTTTGCATGGAGACACATTATGAGAAGGTGCTGAGGTGCAGGGGAAGGCTCTGGGTTGGGCGTGTCCGGCACTGGGCACAGGGATGGCTCAGGGTTGGCATAGGAAACAGAAGGCTGGAGGCCAGAGCAGGTCCCTCTCTGTCCTGGCAGGTCCTGAAGAAGATCTCCAAGTACATCCAAGATCAGAATGAGAAGATCTATGCACCACGGGGGCTACTGCTCACTGACCCGCTGGAGCGTGGCATGAGGGTCGTATCCTCTGGGCACTGGGGTGCTGGAGGGATGGCAAGGGGTGGGGGCACATTGGGTGGGTGCCAGCCAATTCAGCTAGCACATCTCACTGATGATCCTTAGCAGGGCCTAGATTGAGATCTCCATCTACGAAGACCGGTGCAGCAGCGGCAGCTCCAGCAGCGGCAGCTCCAGCAGCAGCAGCGGTGGGGGTGGCGGGGCAGGGGGCCGGTGACTGGCAGGGAGTCCCTGCAGGGACTCGTACTGCCGGGACAGTGGCCACTCCGAGCTCCGCAGGCTGCACTACCAGAGCACTCGTTTCTGAGCCCAGAGGGAGTGGGAGGCTAGAGCTACCCAGTGGGGCTGCCCATCCCCATCTGCTCTGTGTCCCCCACAGTGGGTCTGCCCCTGCTCAGACCCACTGTGGGCAGGGGCTGGTGCTGGGGTATCCTGGGTGCTTCCCACTGAACCAAACTGTTGCCAAGGGGCTCCCGCAGCCCTCCACGTTCTTGGTGCTGCTGCTCGTGCCTCATGAGAAAGGAGCTTGCCCTGCTGTGGGGAGCCTCAGCTGGCAGTGCCCTGTTGCTATGCACTGGGAAGCTGTGGGACTGGCAAAGCCCCAGGCAGTGCTAAGGAGAGGATGCACACTTAGCCCCATGCCCACAGGCACTGAGCTCTTGCTTCACCCCCTCCTCAGGGCACCCTGCTCTTGGTGCTTCAGTGTGGACCCAACTGCTGTGTGTCCACTGCCCAGGGTGCCTGCTGAGCCCTGGTGCTGCTTCCTCGGCATGATGGTGCCGTATGTTTGCCCGAGCCCTCCCCCATATGCTGCCCCTTGCTGCGTCCCAGCCCTGGCCATATGCCCCCCCTGGCAGTGCATCCTTGCCAGCAGCATCCTTCAGCACTGCCATGACACTGGGCACTTGCTTCTGCTCCCTCCCTGACCTGCTGCCACCCCTAGCTGGACCCAAAAAGCTCCCCAGCCCAGTGTCCAGGGCATGGATGTGCAAAGCTGGGCTCCTGGCCCTGTGCCATGTACCCCAGGCTCATGCATGGCCCAAGCATAGTTGAGGCTGAGCTGTGGCACAGGAGAGGCAGGTTCCCTGCCCAGTCCTGGTAGAGCCTGTCCATACCTGGCTAATGGCAGGCCTTGCCTGCTCTGCCCTATGACCTGCCCCAATGCAGGGATGGTGCCTCACAGAGCAACTCCACCAGGACTCTCACATTGCTGAGCCCTCTCCTGCCCATGTGTCCTGCATGCACCTGCCACCAGCACCCCAATTCTCAGCCTGACCTGTAGTGGGGACCCTGAGGAGCACCTGGGCCTGGCTGCAAGGTGTGGAGGTTCATGGTCCAGGGTCAGATGGGGGAAAGAGGAGGATCCCTGTGACATCCAGCACCCTGAGAAGAACTCCTATCTGGGTGCAGGGCTGAATCGAGCCAGCATTTCTCTCCTGGGGTCCTAGAGGGAGGACTCGACTGTACGGGACTCTCTGGCTTGATCATGACGTGTGTGAGGGGTGGCCGTGGCCTTGACATTCCTGCTGGAGCCCCCCTGCATGGAGACCTTCCTCAATAAATCCCACGCTTCTTCCCCCACTGTCTGCCCTGTATTTTCTTGTGCTGAAAGGGGAAGTGGGACACAGTCAGACTGGGCACCCCTTATCAAACTGGTGTGCACGAGTCCCCACACAATGGTGAGCATGGAGTAAGTAAGGGGGAAGGGATGGGGTGGATGAGGCAGGCTGTGGAGGGACAGGGACTGATGTGTAGCAATTATGTGGCCCCAGTGACAGGGACACACAAGGAAGCCAGTGCAGGAAAGGGTTTATTCAGTTGGCACCAGATACAACTGGCACAGGGCTGGCAGGGAGCAGAGGATACCTGGGTGTGCCAGGGCAGTCTAGTTGTGCTGGCAGTGCCCACTGGCACCCAGGGAGAAGCCCTGGTGACAGTGGCAGTGGAAGGAGCCATAGCTGTTGTGGCAGACATGGTCACAGGGACCAGGCTGTGCCTGGCACTCATCTAGATCTGGGAAAAGAGGGGGAGAGGTTCAGAACTGCGCCAAGGATACAGGGATTGTCTGGCATAGCCAGGGCTAGGGATGGAGAGGGTATGAAGGGGGCAATTCTAGGGCTGGCTGAATCTGGAACACAAAAGGCAGGTGGTTCTGCCACTGCTTGCCCCCAAGGCAGATGAGTGGCAGATGTCTCCTCACTCCATCAGCTCCTGCAGTTAGTCTGTCCATCCCCCCCACCCAGCTCCAGGGCTGTGAGCACAACTGGGCACCCCAGGAAACAGCATCTCTGCTCCCAGGGCAGCATTGCTGCTCCAGGCAGAGGCAGGTGACTGGGCACTGCCAGTGGGCAGCCAGCTGCTGCCTGCAGGTACTCACCCAGGCACCGGCTGGCAGGATCGAGGGGGCGGAAGCCTGGGTGGCAGCGGCAGGTGTGTGCCCCAGGATTGTTGATGCAGAGCTGGCTGCAGTTGTGCAAGCCCTGAGCACACTCGTTGATGTCTGGAGGTGGGGAAGAGAGCAGCATGGTGTTACAGCACATGGGGAGAAGACAGCACTGTCCTTTTTTTGGGGTGCAGGCAGGGCTGCTTGCTGTACCCCAGCCCGCCAATGCTGCATATTTGGCTCTGTCTCCACTGCAGATCTGCTCAGGGCTACCACCACCCACCAGCCAGCTCCCAACTCTGGGGCAGGGAGAGCTGGGGCATGCTGGAGGTGCTCCCCACCCTCAGCTCCCTCCTCATGCAGCTCCAGGGCAGGGTGAGCAGAAGCATGGGCACAACCCAGCCTTGCACAGCTCAGCAGGCCAGGTTAATAGATGGGATATTGTTTATTGGGGGGTTCTCTGGGGGAGGGGTTGGAAGACTAAGCAGGGTCCAACTCCAAACAGTAGGGTCAGGTCAATACGTTAAAAAACAGATCAGGAGGGTTCTGCCCCTGCAGGGCTGGGGAGACCCTCCTCTGTCAGGGCTGGGGGGGCAGTTCCCACCACCGAGAAGGGTGCAGGCAAAGCACACACGTCGCAGGCCAAACCAGCAGGCACATGGTACAGTATTGAGGCGACGGACCAAGCAAGCACCTGGGAGGTGCCAGCATGGCAGGAGCAGCACTAAGGCAGTGGGATGCCAGGGAAGGGGAGCAGATACACTGCCCCAGGGCTGCTTTTCCAGAGACAGTGCACAGGACAGCCGGGTCCGTGCCCATCGTACTGCAGGTCGCCCCAATAGGTCACAGCCGGAACTTCCAGGGCAGTTCAACATGGAGAAAAAGAGAGAAAGAGAGACAGGCAGAAGCCAGCTGGTCCTTCCACCAAGGCTGCTCTGGCATGTTACAGGCAGGGGTTAAAGTGCATAGAGGTAAAGGCAGAGTCCAAGGACTAGAGGGAGGAGAGCACTGTGGGGGAGCCTGGGCCAGCTCCCGGCAGAGGGATATCCCCCAAAAAAGGCCACTTGAGCTGCACAGAGAAGGAGAGAAGGAGCAAGAGAGAAAGAGAGAGAGAAAGAGAAGGGGAGTCAGTGGAAACTCAGTGCAAGGCACAGGACGAACAGATGCAGAGTCAGGATGGAGGTGACTGGGCAGCCACCTGACAGGTTGCAGGATGTGGCCAGGCCTTTTTTAGGGGTGCAGCACCACCCCAAGGTGGTGCTTTGAGGCTGTTGCCAGCTGGCATAGGGTCAGGGTGTCCCAGCCATCACTCACCCACACAAGCTGTGCCATCCTCATTGGGCTCAAAGCCTCGGCTGCAGCGCTTGTTGCTGCGACAGCGGTACCCACCATAGGTGTTGATGCAGACAGGCTTGTCCCGGGGACAGACAAAGGGGAACTCAGTGCACTCATTCATGTCTGCAAGAGCATCCTTGGTATTAGATGGCTGGGCAGAGAGCTTGGGGCTGCCAGCCATGGCCCCTCCAATTCCCCCTGTACCCACTGGATGCCCACCTAAGTGGCAGCCATGCATAAGCTATGTCTCTACCCATGAGGCTCACAGCATGGCCACAGCCACCCATCTGCATCCCTGCTGCCCCTTTGTTGCTCGTAGCTCCAGTGCAATGCCTGTCACATGCCAGCCATGCCTCCAGACCCAGCACAGCACTCTCACCCTGTGACACCATGGTCTCACCCTGTGACACCATGGTCCCCCTTAGGAGTCATGCTGCTGCCCTGTTCCCAGGTCATGTGCCAAGCAAGCAGCTGTACCTGGTCCTGAGCCATGTGTCAGGCAACCACATCCCTGTCACAGATTGCTGCCCCCATGTTCCCCCTGGGCCATGCTGCACCATCCCAGGTGCAGGTACACCTGTGCCTCCAGCAGCCACTCACCTACACAGCGTCCGTTCTCGTGCTGGGAGAATCCCTGCCCGCACTGCATTTGGGGAGAAGCAGAGACCACCAGGATGGGGAGACATCAGCCCTGGGCAGCCACTGAACCAGCAGAGCCCAGCCCCTTGATCTTGCCCTGCACCCACATCCAGCCCTCACCTCCAGCAGGGCAGGCAGTAGTGGCTCCTCTGCATCCAGGGGATAGGCGACCTCCAGGACAGAGTTGGTCTCACTGCTGGCCACAGCTCGTGATACCACACGGCCATCGGGCCAGGTCACCTCCAGGCTGCTGGCTTCATCATGCCCTGCAGGTGGGCAGCCCATCAAAGGGGGGGTTTCCAGGGTGGGCGGGGGCTGAAAGGAGGCCAGTGGGGTGGTAGGGATGGGAGAAGCAAAGCCTCCCCTTGCTCCCTTGAGCCCAGCCCTATATGCTCATGCTGACAGCCCATGCACATGGATATAGTCTAAGGGGGTGTAGGTAGGAACAATGGGATGATCTGCCAGGGAGTAGGAACACCCCTGCAGGCTTGGCTGCTGGCCACGTTGATCCAGAGGAGGGTAAAATGCAGGGAAAGTCTTAGTGCCTGAGTAAAGCAGCAGGCAAGGGGTGGAGATAGGGCAGCTGCCCCTTGCAGCAGAGCTGTAGTTGCTGGGTACTCTGCTCACAGCCTCCCAGAGAGTCCACCATACCCAGGGTGTACGTATGACTGTGCTGCAGGACACCAGGGCAGCAGATATGACCCCTGCCCAGGGGAGTGCCAGGGAAGGCTGTGGGTAAAGGCAGCCCCTTGACCCTATCTCACCCAGTCCAAAATGTGCCACAGGCTCCATCTCGCAGAGATACCCCGAGCCGCCATCGATGATGCGCAGGTGGGCCCCACTGCGTCGTGTGAACAGCACTACTTTGGCCCCCCGTGCAAAGGCCCCAAAGCGGGTGCGGGGGATGACTCGCAGCCAGTTGTTGCTGGCACCCTGAAAAGGAGGAGGGAGCAGGGAGGCTGAGCTGGGAGAGACAGAAGGGATGGGGACAACACAAGGAATCCCTGCTTGACTCACCTGGGTGCCCTTGAAGATGGAGATTGGCTGTGCCATGGACTCACCATGCGATAGGATGAGGTCCAGCATCCCATCGCCATCAAAATCTGTCACTGCACCTCCTGCAACGACAGGATCATGTCATGCCTGGGGTCTGGCCCCATGTATCCCAGCGCTACACCCTGATCCCAATGTAGCCTTCCACAGGCAACAGCAGCATTCCTGGCCATGCAGTGGCAGTACGGAAGATGGAGTGACTCCAATGTAGGAGTAAGGGTCTCTGTGTGGGTGGCGCCCCGCAATCAGGTGTGTCAGTACCCTGGGCAGTGGAGGGGATGGGCAGTACCTGGTGGGGTGAGACACAGGAAGCTCCCTCACGCCCTCCCATATGTAAAGGTCAGCTTTGAGCAGTGAGCACTCGGGAAGGAGCACCCAAAGAACTAATCCCTGAGTAACTACAGATGGCACTGTTAGCTGGGTATGTGTGGAGGGAGAAAGTATGGGGCATCTCTTGGGTAATGGGAGCTCCAGCCTGCTGGTGGGGAGCAGGCAGGTGACTCAGCCAGTCATGCAGCATCTCCAGGCATAGAAGGCACCAGGCAGTGCTGGGGCACATGGACCTCTACCACCAGAGCCAGGGGGACCCACCTGTGCCCCGTCCCTCAGGCTCCAGTGCATCTCCTGGATTCAGCTCTTCCACGATGGGATCTGAGTGTTCCCTACGGATGAGCCTGCCAAGTACACACAGGGTATTAATGTCAGCCCCTGCAGTCCTCAGAGCCTTCCTGGGCAGCATTGGACCTCTCCTGCAGAATTGCAGTAGAGGTGACAGCCCTGGTGGCAATGCAGTGTGAATGGGCAATGTGACTGCTCCAGCCTGTTGGCACATCCACACTCTTTATAGAGGCAACAGGAGCTTCATGAGACCTTGTAGGTCTGAACTGCAGAGTAGCAACACCATCTCCAACACTGTTGCATCCCTCTGGGACCTGGTGATTTGTCCAAAGGACTTCCTGCCAAGCCACTGCCCTCCACCCACCCACAGGTGTAAGCACCAGGTAGACAACCAGCTCCAACCACCCCACACACAAGGCACGGTGGTGCTACACAATAGTAATGATGAATTGACCCCCACAATTAACAGGAGTCATGAGTAAGCTTTCACATGTCTGCTAATCAGCAGTGCTGGGGACCCCAGGGGCTGCTGCAGGCACGATCACAGCAGCTGGTAATGATGCCAGGAAGGGCTCAGTCACGGCATCTTTTATTAGCAGAGCCCAAGCCATAGCCCTGCTGGAGAGGAGCCTTGTGAACTTGGCTGTGTTATGAGGGCTGCTTGACTCACAGAGCAGGGTGTAGGCTCCCTCCCCACCTCCCCGGTACCCACCGGGCTCCTACCGGAAGAGGCGGTTGGCAGAGGAGCCGCGATAAGCGATGTTGTTGAAGAAAACCTCCAGCTCCTGGTCATTGTCAAAGTCGGCTGCAATAACGGTGCGGACAGGGGACGGCATGGAGAACTTTGGGGTGGCGATGTCCTGCACAAGGGATAGGCATGGTGTGATGGCGGGCACAGGAAGCAAGACACTGGGTCCTGCCTTGATACCTCGGGCCCCCTCTTCACTACGAGGTGCTGAGTGATATGATCTAGATGTAGATGATAGGTTGGTTGGATTATAGGTTGGACTAGATGATGTTCAAGGTCCTTTCCAGCCTTATCTATACTGTGATACTGTGAATTGGGGCTCAAAGACAATGCAGGATGAAGCCAACTCCCCACGTCAAGGTGGCTGAGTGGTAACGCCATCAGTGCGAGAGCGGCCCCAGAAGGGTCCCAGCCCTCACCCGGAATCGGACGCGCCCAGGGGCTCCGCTCTGCAGGTAGAGGCGGTGCGGCCCGTTCCAGTTGCCATAGACGATATCCACTCGGCCGTCACGGTTGAAGTCAGCCAGCGCCACACCGCGTCCATGCTGGTAGGGATCATCCAGCCCTGGGGAACCGCAAGAGGGACAGAGAGAGACGGGAACCTCTCCCTGGTTACTTCTCCCCAGAATACCTGGGGAGACTGTGCCCCATGGTCCCCAGACGGGTCCCCCATGCACAGAGCTGCATCCCCATACTGATGGATGCCCCGATGCCCCTCAGTGGTCAGTGGGACTCTGGGTCCCCTGGGCGGTCCCTCCACTCTGCACTCATCCTGTGCATAAGGGCAGGTGGATCCAGCCCTGCCCCACGGTCCCCAGCGTCTGGGTGCTTCCCCCGGGTTCCCCTACTCACCCACAGCAGCTGCCACATCCCTGTACGTCCCGTCCCCCCGGTTGTGGAAGAGGAAATTAGGGCTGTTCTCATTACCGCAGAATATGTCAGAGGCACTGTCACTCAGGATGGGGCCCACGGCCACCCCACGACCCCCTGGGGACAGAAGCCCGGGGATGAGGGGACGGCTGCCCCAGAGGAGCTTGTGATGCCCGTGCTCCCAGCACCCTGCTCCCGCCCCCTTCCCACTCCTTCCTTCCTTCCCCACCTCCAATCCGTCCTATCAGGAGCTAATTGGGCCTGGGAGCCGTTTGTGCCACTCCCGACCCTAATCATTGCCATTGCCATGGTGACAACACTCCTAATTAGTGACAATTTACCGCCGAGGCATGCAGCAGTCCCCCCCGGCGGCGGGGCAGCATGGGGCGCCAGGTGGCATGCTCTCCTCTGCCCCGCTCTATGTCCCCAAGCCTCGCTGCCTGCCCTGTGGATGCTGTGAGCTCTGGAGGGATCAGATCAAGTGATGATGGCCACGGAGGTCCTGCCAAGTGTGCATCCTGTGGCCCTGGTCCCTTCCATGGGCCATGGGGTTGCCACTAGATGGGACAGTCAGGCAGCCCAACGCGTGGCACAGACTTCAGCTGCACTGTCCTGCCACACTCAGCAGTGCCACTTCCCCTCCACAGGGTCACAGAAGCCAGGTACCTGTGTACTTGCTGACGCCAGCCTGAGCAGCCACGTCCGCCAGCACCACGACACCACGGGCAGGGTCACTGGCAGCCACGTCCATCTCAATCAGGGCATGGGGGCCCACGTTGCCGCTGGCGTAGTTGGCGATGTAGATGGAGTACCTGCCAGAGCCCTGCAGCCGGCAGCACCACCTCAGCACCCATCCACCCAAAACCCATCTCCACGGGGACCACAGGATCTCTGCCGTAGGCACTGCTACTGTGTGCTGAGCAAGAGCTCTGCAAAGCCCATGGCAAAAAGCATCCCAGGAATGGGCATGTGCCCCATTGCCTCCAGGAGCTCTCTGGTCCAAAGGCTCAGAGTGCTGGCAGAGGTCATGCTACTCCCCCGCCCGACCCCACCACATGTCCAGGGGGTCAGGTCTTCCCAATCTCCACCACCCTCCTTGTCCCATGCAGCAGCTGTACCCTGATTTAGTGATAATCATTTGGAAACAAAACACTGGAGGAGGAGGAAGAAGAAAGAGCAGGTGACAGAAACATAAATCACCTCAACAAGCACGTTTATCAGCTGGTGGTAACCATGTGGACAAGCATCCACAGTCCCCCTGGCTGGAGGAGTTGCCAACCTTGCCAGTCATGGGCTGCTGGAGGGCACCCCTGGCAACAGTGGGGGTAGGATGGGGTTGGCAAAGGAAGTGGTCCCCCGGGATTCCACTGGAGGGACACCAGGCGTGGGAAGGGAGTAGAGATACCCTTTCCCACAGAGCTCTGCCTGCTCACCGTCCGGTCCACGCAGGCAACAGAACGCCCAGCAAAGCGACTGGCCACATCCCGGTTCACCTCATCGCTCAGGATGTCCTCCCAGCGCCCGTTGCGGAGCTTGAAGAGCTTGTCTGTGTAGGTGGCCATGCCTGGAGGGGGGCATGGGTCAGTGGGCTGCAGCACACCACCTTGTCCCGAGGAGCCTGCCCTGCAGCAGAGGAGGCTGTGGAAGAGGTACACTTTTCCCAGAGCATCCCAAGCCTCTGCTGTCCCCACTGCCCCCTACAGTGCCACAGGGTTGGGCTGCTGCTGCTACAAGAGCTTCCATGACCCTTAAAGGCTGCTGGAAGACACACAGAAGAATCAACTCATTAAGGTAAAATGTGTCCCAATGGGGTACAGCCCTGTAGATCATCCCCAGGGGTAAAAAAAAATAAATCGATTCACTGCCAGGCACAGGCAGCGAGCTGCACTGCTTGTGACAGCGCCGATGCCAGCACCTGATTTAGGGACAGGTGTGCCATCAGCCACCGCCAGCCTGGGTAATTAGAAGCATCAGGAAGACAGATCTGCTGCCTGGAGTTCAGGGATACAGGGCAGAGATGGACTGGAGCACCAAGCCAGGGAGCTCTGGGGATTCCCAGTGCCAGACTGGGGGACTTAGGTTTTGTCCCCATGACAGGCATGCTGGCAACTGGGACAGCACCAGCAGGGCAGGACTTGGTCCAGCAGGCACAGGAGACCCATGAGACAGAGAGGTATAACTGCTGCAGGGCACAGATGGGATTTGCAGTGCAGGGTCCCTGTGGCAGGGCAGCTCTGGGGGTGATGAAGAAGCTTCTGTCCCACTTGGGGTGCCACTAGGAGGGTAACAGGCAGCTAGAAGTGCTGACTCAGTGGCTGGCTGGGCTCAGTGTCCCACTCATGCTACCATCAATCAATGGAGCCACTCAACTGAGAAATTAACTCCAGCCCGCACACATCCCTCATGCACTGAAGGTCACAGGCAGCTGTCCTGAGGGCTCCCCCCATGTCTTGTACTTGGGGCATGGCTGCTGGCAGGGCTCACCAGAGAAGGCATTGTTGGTGTTGAGGAAGTAGATCTCCTCGCGGCCATCGCCATCGATGTCACAGGCTGTCACGCCAATGGCATTGCCCTGCCGGTCCCGCAGTGCATAATACGGGGAGCCTCGGTCATCCTGAGCCACATTCACCAGCCGCCCCTGTGCCTTGTCATACTTGAGCACCAGGTTGGGGCCGTTGTACCTGTGAGTGTGAGCAGGGTTGATGGTTTCCTGAGGTTTGGGGACAAGATGAAAGCCCCTGTCCCATCCCTGGGGGTACACCAGCTGTGAAGCCGGATTTTCCCCATGATAGGCACCACAGAGACCTGCATGGTGCATGAAGGCTAAGGGTTAGGGTTAGGGTCAGGCATTCCATGTCTATCTGGCCTGCCAGCCACAGGACATCACTAGGGCAGTGGTGAGGGCCAAGTAGCCAGTAGGGCAGGATGGGGTGCAAGTCCCTGCTTGCAGTCCTTTTCCAAGGCAGGGAAACTGGCATGCAAGGCAAATCTCTGCATGTTGAGTCCCACGGGCTCCCTGCCTGACACACCAGTAAACAAGTTATACAACGGGCACCATGACTGCTTACAAAACCCCAGCTGGCTTCTTGACTCAGCATGGCTGGGAGTGGTAGCCCAGATGCCTCTGGGTCCCCAGTGCTGCCCATGGTTCCCAGCCTCAGGGTGATGCTCAGAGCAGCAGCAGGGCCAGACTCTGCCTACCACCATGGTGCCTCCATCCCACAGGATGTGAGCTGTAGAAGTAAGGGACACTCTCCAGGTGGGCACACCCATTTATGCTAGCCTTGTTTGGGGATGACAGTGGTGTGTACACAGACACCCTCACAGTAGAAGCTCACAGCAGTGCCAGCACACATACAGAGAGCCTTCACCATGGTCCCTGCTATCCATGACCAGGGTTGGACCTACTGGCAGCAGCTGTTCTGTGTCCAGCCCTGCTTATGCACTGGTAGCACAGCACACAGCTCCCTGCCTCCCCAGCTCTTCCCAGCTATCCCTCCAATAAAGAGCTATAAAAAACCTCCAGCCAATTAACTGAATCTCTGGAGAGCGCTGAGTCCTGTCAGCGGAGCCGAGACGGCTTGGGGACACGCTAGCTTTGCACTGCAGGGTGGACCCCAGCTCCTGGGCAGCTGCCACTGCCCCAGACCACAGACTGATGGAGGCACTCACATGGCCCTACACAGGCACTCAGCTGGCATCAACACCATACATTGGTGCACACTCACACACTAGTGGGTGCATGCAGACTCTCACTCCATCCCCTTTGTGTACAACCACCCAACTAGCCACAAGCCCACAGAAAAGGGAGGAATTCCTGACCCTGCCAGGCCTGCTGGTTCTGCTGTCACTGAAGCACTAGGTGCACCACTCACCCTGCCACCACAATCTCGAAGTCACCATCGGCATCCAGGTCGGTGACAGCCACGCCATAGTTGAGCTGTGTGGGATTGCTGTCGTAGTCAGGCGGGAGGAGGTGGTGGGTGACGGCTGCAAACATGGGCTCACTGCGCTGGGAGCCCTCACTGAGCCAGGCCAGGGAGAACAGGCAAAGTGACAGCATCCTGGACACCTGGGAGAGACCTGCAGCCCATCAGCTCCAGGAGGAGACCCTGTTCCACAATGCCTAGACAGCCCCACTGTCCTTGCAGAGGACACTCCTTTTCTACCCCTTGCCACATCACCTCCCCCTTGACCCCTGGGCACTGCCACAGATCTAGCATCCCCACGTATGAACCCTCCTGGGTGCTGCTCACCCTCTGGGCTTCCTTGGGACAGGATTGTAATCCAGTGAGCTAGGGCTGAGCAAGAGCCCAATCTAGGAAGCTCATCTCACGGGACGGACTCAGGAGGTAGAAGGAGGGCTATGGGGTGCTGATGAAGCTGGGCTCAGGCCCAGCTTGCTCTGCCCCAAAGATCTGCTGGCATCCAGATTCCTGGCAAGTCACGATGCCAATTACTGCTCCTGTAGCAGGAGCAGAGGAAGCAGGTATTCACCAGGCTGAGGAATTTATTCTCTGTCCAGTTGGTCTTCCAGAGCTGAGGAAGGCCACAGGGAGAACATGGGGATACTCTGCTGGGAAACTCTCATGTGCCTCAGTTTCTCTACCCTGCAGGCACTGTTCCTCCCAGTACCTCTGCAGAGTGAGCTCCTCCCAGCCTGGCCAGGAAAGGTTTCTGCACAAGGATGTGGCCATGAGAAGGAGATGCTAGGAGGAATGGGAGACTGGGAGGAGAGACTTAATTAACCTGGATTGCAGTGGACAGTGTCTGCCAGCACTGCTGGCAAGGCTGCAGAGATTTTGGAGCTGGCTCTGACCTGGCTGTAGCACAGGTTATAAACAAAGTGGAACTCAGGAGGGTCACCTCTCACCCCAGGGCAGGCATTTACCTCCAGAGGGGAAGAGCCAAGCACCCAGCTGTGTGTCCCCAGGCCATGAGCATGAACCCACACGCCAGTACTCCAGCTAGGAGAAAAAAAACAGCCTGTCCCGCTCTTGCAAATTGGAGGGATGGCTGGGGCACTTGGTCACCAAGGAAGGGGACACTTGTTCATGTGACTATTCCATGCTCCTGAGCAGGATTGCCCTCCTCAATGAGGAACAGACTCCCTTGGAAAACTGGCATGGGTATAGGGGTGAATGACCCCATTGCCAGCTGATCCCCATGTTGTTGGACTCTAACAGCAAGCAAAAGAAGTTGTCGTAGCTGCATGGTACCACATATGCCTGCCTTGGAGAGGGGAACGTGCACAAGAGTTAGATCCTGGCAAACCCACCAGGTTGTAGAGAACAGCCTGCTGTGTCCTTCCCTGGGGATGAGAATGGTTCCAAAGCTCTTTTGAGGTGCCAGGACTCCCCTGCCACAATAGTTTTCAGGCCCACCTGCCTGGGCAGGAAGGGGCTGTCCTCCATCTGCAGAGGAAACTTTAAATCCACTTCTCAGTACAACCAGAGCCCCGCATCCCATTGTACCAGTCCTGATCCCCTTTCCTCTCCAGCCTCATTTGTACCCCAGGTACAGGTTCAAGGCAGGATATGTGTGCTACCCCAGCTCTGCCCTGTGCTGCTTCTATTCCCTCCCTGGCACAACCTACACACTCCCATAGGCCCAGGCATAGCCAGCTGCCATCTGGCACTGTACTCTTCATGACCCAACCAGACTTGGGACGCTCTGCCCACCACCCTGTCATACTGTCTGGAACAGCTCTCAAGGGGCAGAAGCCTGGATCTTTCCCTGGTGCAGATGCTCCATTCAAGACAGATGTGAGGTGGATAGGTGTTCACTGGGTTGTGCAGAGATGGGTCAGTCACTGGGTGTCACTCTGAAGTGCCAGACAGTGAGGAGGGGAAACCTTTGCCACAGACCCACTCTGGGCTCACCACAGTAAGAGAAGGGGAGAGCCACCCACATTGTGGGCATACGGGTGCAAGGCTGCACCACCTCACTCCCAGCCATAGCCAGGCAATGGGTGGCTATCCCTATGCCATTGGCAGGGTTCTCCCCACTTTTCCCTCCCTCCAGCTCCCACTCCTCCCAGCTTGGCCTGTTCCCTAGATACTTCATCACTTCATCCAACTGCAGATGAAATCCCTCCAAGCTGGATGGAGCTGTTCCAAGGAGGAAACAATATTCCTGATTGGAGACAAAAGACTATTCCCAGTGGATCCGGTGCTTGGTGCCATGGGGAATGGATATATAGCTGAGAGCCAGGTCATTTTGGGGAGGGAGGCTCAGACTCTCTACATAGAAAGGCCTCGTGGTTCCTAGCATACTGTTGATAGCACTAAGGCCCTGGCAAGAAACTCCACCCAAGGTCTGAGGTCAATGGGTTCTGCCTGTACACATAGCAGACCTTGGACTATCTTGTCCCAGCAGAGCCATGTCTTGGCTTGCATTGTGGCATCTGGGGACAAGGTCACTCCAGGAGCTGTGGTCACTCCAGAGTGTTGCTCAGTATGGCTAAACCTGGTGACATGAAGCCAAAGTGCTAGGTGGGGTAGAGACAGTAGGTGGATGCCATGGGCACCCATGCAGGGTGGCCAGAACAGGGGCAGGGCACTGGCTCCATAGCAGGGATGCAGCATGTAGGGCTCATCTGCCCCCATGCATTGCTGTGACTGACAGTGCCCTGTGGGGAGGGTGGCATGGGTGCCCCGTGGAAAGGGAGCCATGAGGCAGGCAAGGTCGCTGTGCTCCAGACTCGTCACCATGAGTGGGGAGATTCTGTTTCTGGAGCTAGCACCTCACTGTACCCACATGCACATCCACAGCCCCTATTCTATGCCATGAGGAGGGTGGGAACTGGCTCTCTGTGCAGCTGCCCCATCCCACAAGTCACCATGACATTGCGGCCCTCCACACCACGTACCCCAATGATGTCACGCTCCACCACTGCAGCAACATCCCATCCCAGGCCGCAGTCACCTCCAGCACCTCTATGACATTTCTTGATAGCACACAGCAAGGGCCTCATTGCACCCCAAAGCAGTGACATTACAGCTTCTCATGCCATCATGCTGCATGTGCCCCAGTAACATCATATGCCCATTCCTGATACTCCCAGGCTGCCACAGTTGTATCTTCCAAGGCAGATGATGGGCAGGAGATATCCCACAGATTGAGCAGCCTCTCTCCCGCAGCTGCTGGGCTGCCCAGGAGAGTCAGCAGTACCCCCTCCACAGCATCTCAGCCCCAACCAGCTTAGACCCTGCAGTGCCTCTGCTTCAGCCAAAGCCCATGAGCCCGGGTCCTGCTGCTACATCTACTCACTGCTGCGAGCCTGTCCTTCCTATGCAGGACTCCTCAGTGCTGGACCTGGCAGGCTGGGGCTCAGCCAGCAGGAGCTAATGCAGTGTGGAGACGAGCAGTCACATTAGCCTCTGAGCTCAGCCCAAAGGGACGCCAGGTCCTTGGGGTCTCAGACTCACCAGTACACAGCCAGCCCTTTCCCATGCAAGAAGGTACACGGCTTGCCCCCTCTGCCCACTGCCCCCAGCTCCTCTACAGGCTCAGTCAAAACCAACCATAAGTACTACTACAAAGAGGCGCTGTCCCTCGCTCTTCACCGCTCTGCTGCCACTGCCAGCGCTCCCCAGTCCCAGCACACACCCCGCATCAGTGCGCCAGNCTGGCCGCGGGTGCGGAGCTCCAGGAGGAGCGGGTGGTCGCGTCCCGGGACGCGGAGGCCGCGTCGGGGGAGCCGGCTGGCCGCGGGGAGCGGGCGCCAGTCAGGGCAAGGCTGGGCACGGCTCCCCAAGTCCTGCAAGCGCAGCTGGGATGATACGGCCAGCAGAGCCAGCAACCTGCCTCGGTCTGGGGGCAGCGGGGATTGGGCACAGGAATGGGAAAAGGAACAGAGCTGGGCACCATCGTAGTGCAACATATGTCCTTGGTAGGACAAGGGAGAATGGTTTTAAACTAGAAGGGGGGAGATTTAGATTTGATGTTAGAATTATTCACTATGATGGTGAGATGCAGAAACAGGTTGCTCAGAGAAGTTTTGGATGCTTGCATCCTCATCCCATCCTTCCTCCCGCTCCTTCCCGCTTCACCACCCCGCATCCCCTCCACGCCAATGGGACAGGCTGCGTGGCTGCGGTCCCGCTCCGCCCCCCACCAACTTCTCTCCGGGCCGGTTACCGTGCCGGAGTTGAGAGCCGCCCCTCCCCGCCCCGGAGTCCCCGGGAAACTTCATTGGAGCAGCTAAACCACACCGCTACTCACGGGCCNCAGGCTGGATGGGGCCCTGGGTAACCTGATCTGGCGGGCAGCAACCCTGCCCATGGCAGAGTGTTGGAACTGGATGATCTTTAAGGTCACTTCCAACCCAAACCATTATATGGTTCTATGAATCTATCATCCAACTACACCCAGAGACGTAAGCACCCTCCCTGTACCATCACTCTGTAGGTTACTCATCTCCCTTGCAGGGACTGTAGGAGCGGCTGTGCCCTGGCAGCCAGTCCAAACTGCAAGAAAGGGCTTATCTTAGTTCGTGCAAGGCACTGACTTGCCTAAAATATTATTGCCAGTGGATGCCTGAGGCAGGATTGCACTTCCACAAGCCTCCCTTCTCCAACATGTTCTTCTGATGGGCTGGGCACAGAGCTCTCTCCATGTCTCTGGAAGCAGAAAGTGGCTGTGGCGGGGACTGGAATACCCCTGACAGGGCACAAGGCTACCAGGTCACCCCAGTGGAGCACATTCACAGGTGCCCCAGCAGAGTCTGGGGCTGCAGCCACTGTGAGAAACAGCAGGAGAGAGCAGGAGAGACATGCTGGGAGTCAGCAGGAGCTGCAGAAGCTCATGCCATTCAGGCTGCTTCGAGTGGCTACTCACCAGCTCTGCTAAAGCCCTTATTTCTCACTGAACATGTCTGGCTACAGCTTCTGCCTGTTGCTCCTGATTCGTGTCTCCTTGCTGGATTCGAGAGCTCTCCACTCATAGTGATTGTCTCCCACAAAGGTGCTTCCATGCGGCCATGAAATACCTCTTTATTTCATTTCTGATGACCCACTCTTGCAGGGTGTCTGGCTGGGCACTGGGCTTCCTGCGTGACTGCCTGCTGCAGGATCCTCACAGCCTGCATGATGGTGTCCAGGCACACTGAACCCACTGTGGGGCACTGCCATGGTGCAAGAACCACCCCTGCTCTCCGCATTTACCATGGTGAGCCAGGATGCCAAGCAAACCCACCAGGCTGGGATATCAGTGCGACTGTCACATATGTGCAATGCTCTGCACCCTAAAGCTGCAGATGCACTTTGGCTGCCAGTTGTTCCCAGTCCCAGTGCCTGGCTGCAGCCTTGCACACCTGGGCAATTATTAGCACAAACTGCAAGGTGGCTCCCAACGCCCTCCCCACAGTGGCAGGTACAGAACACACACACTGACAGAAAGCTAGCTCAAGCATGCCATGATTGTGAATGGCCCTGGGCACACCAGATCCCCGAGGCTCTTAACCCAGTGTGCCAGCACAGTGGGGGTTCGCCTCTGCCCGAGAGCACATGCACACTCACCAGCAGACACAGGCAGGGCTGCTGGCATGCCAGCACTCTGTGCACATGCACGTGCACACCCGTGTATGTGCATCGGCGTGCTTGCATGATGGGCACAGCTGGGCACACAGCATGGTCCGCACACACGCAGCTCTGCAGGTGCACGTGCCGTGTCAGTGGGAATGTGCTCACACCATGGCACCCTGTCAGTACACACACACTGTGTGCAAGCAGGGCACGTGCTGAGAGGGCCTTGCAGCTCCCAGCCCATGCTACCGGCACCCAGTGGGGTGATTTTTCACTCATGGGGCTGCAAGGTGCTTCCCAATACCTGCTGTCAGAACTCCTCAGTGCCCTCCCCATGGATGCTGCCATGCTGCTGGGCTAGGATGTTTCTCTAGGGGAGAAGAGCAGCCAGCAGGCACTTTGGCGTAACAACTTACATGGCTGCAAGACACAGACCTGCAACAGTCCCTGAGCCCCATGCTGGCCCAGATGTCTCCATCTCACCCCTTTGTTTGCACTCGCACAGAGAACATGGTGCAACAAGCACCCTGGGGTGGAATGCAGCTCTCCAAGGAGCTGCAGAGGGGAGCACAGAGCATCAGTAAAAAGAGCTGGGATGTAAGAGGGCACATACACAGGGACATTTGCGGAGTGAGTTAGGGCACAGACACTGGGGCATAGGGAGCCTGGCTGTGTGGTGCACTGGGGGATGCACAGGGAACGGTGAGGGTGGTGATGGGGACAATGCACAGGAAATTAGAGCGAGCGGCAGCCAGACACGTTGCAGGGGGGAAGGGAGATGCTGCGCTCCACTGAGGGCTGCATGCAGGCGGGGGAGGCTCTTCTGCTGAGCTGGGGCCAGTGTGAGCACCAGCCACCTCCCTGCACATTTGGGGGCTCCCTTTCCCATCTCGAGTGCAAAGATGTCTCAGTTTTCCCTGGCCTTGTTCCTGGGGCCCCAACTGTGCTGACCCAGTTCCCACAGCATGGGGACCCTCTTGAAGCTGACAGCCCTGAAGCTTTGCTTCTCTGCCTGGTGGCATCTGCCACCCCAGGATCTCCCTGGGGAGAAGGGAGCAGGATGCTGAGGAGAAGTCTGCCTCTTGCTTTCATGGGCAAAGGGGTGGCAGAGGGCTGTGTAAGCGGGGTAAGTCTGTGTGGTGGCAGTGTCAGGTGATTCCCATGACTCTTGCAGGACAGTACTGCTCTGGGAGCAGGACAGAAATCCATCCAGGATCAGCTGGATTCATGGAGCACCCATGAGTCTGTCCCCTGCAGCAATTTCCAGATGGTGCAACACAAACAGGGTGCAGGTGAGCAGAGGAGTGCTGACTCAAGGCATTAACCTCCAGAATACCTCACTGGGACTGTCATCCCTCTCTCTAGAGCATCATGAAGGCTGAAACACCTGCACACAGTCTGGTGGGTGCACAGCACATGCACACACACAGTCAGCACTCTCACATGCAGCCCTACAACAGCCTGTGTGCAGCTACTCCATCTGTACACTCTCTCTGTGCACACACATGGTGTGTGAGCACTCAGTGTGCTGCCCAAATGTGCATACAGACCATGCACACACACCCCCTCTACACTCAGATATGCATGCAGTGATGTGCATGCACCTCATAATACACACCTGCTGCTTTTTGACACTAGGAGAGGGCACATGCTGTCACTACAGCGTGCTGTGGGATCCCTCAGCTGCCAAGATGAACCTGGCTCCTGGCACTGCTTTCCTCTCTGCAGGGGCTGTGCTGGGACATCCCTGCTTCGAGGGTCTAATTTCCACCCTAAATATATTCATGGATAATTTATTCTCCGTTGTTCCTGTGCTAATGTTTTCTTTTAGCTGAAATAGCTCTCCTCCTCCCTGGCATTTACCCTGATAAGGTATTTTTAGTGAGTGCTCCATTTACCCACAGCCTGTGTTGTGCAGGGCACAAGTCACTGTCCTCCCTTCACGAGTCTACTGGGCTCTGTCTCTCTTGGCAGCCCTGCCACACCTCTGGTCCTCTCCCAGACTGGCTGCAGAACAGGCAGGTCCCCTGGGGCTCATGCAGGGACACAAGGAAGTTCCCAGCCCTGTCAGAAATGCCTCTTCTAGTTCCTCCTAGGACTGCTTTTGCTTTCTCGTGTCTACATACCTGTTGTGTGGTGGCTCACAGTGATGGACTCCCATGCTCACCTGGCTGCTCGCTTGGTCCCTCTTCCCCTGCTGTTCCCTCCCTGTCACTGTCCCATGGTGTGTGACCTCTTGCCTTGCCTGTAGATCTCTGCTCTCCCTGGTCCTGCACTCCGGGCCAGCCCACTGCTCCCATGTCCCCTGAACACCTCCCAGCCTGGGGGACTCTTTCTGCTAGAGGTGACAGTGACCTGGCAACTGTCATCCATCCCAACAGCTTCCTGTGAGCTGTTACCTCCCAGCACCTTTCCCCAGTCTCCTCCTTCTACTGGTAAGGTCCCCTCAGGTGCTCACTGGGCATGGGAAAGTCTGGGAAGGTATTACCATGACAGAGGTCAGGTCAAACCCAAAGTAAGTTTAATCTCCTCTTCCAGTCCTATTCCTCACAGGTTTACTGCATCCTTGGCTGCAGCAGGGTCTGAAGCTGGGCCCCAGACACTGTCCACCCAGGGGGTCCCCAGGGGCGCCCACCCCTACCCTGGGACCCCAGCCCTGCAGCTCTCTCACAGCCCAGCTCCTGCCTTTGCATAGCCTCCCTGGGCCCTGCACAGTCCCCAGACTCTCCTGTCACCATGCATACTGCCCCCAGGTCCTCGCTTGGACTCTTCCTGTCGCCGGGACATCATTAGAAATGTTAATTATTTATTATCACTAAAAGCCCTTTTTGCTGCATTGCTGTTCTCTACCTATCTCTCTGCCCCGTGCTGCTTGTAACCGGATCCTCCTGCGCTTGCCTCCTGCCTCGCAGTCCCTGTCCCTGCTTTCCTTCCTACCTGCTGGGACACAGGGTGGGAGAGTGAGGGCATTTTCCCATCCCCCTTCAGGACATGGCTCTGTGGGTTGAGCTGGACTTGTGCCCCTCAGAGCAATGGCTGGTATGGAGATGCACCAGTGCCAGTGCTCAGATGGGGGACTGTCCTGTCCTATGCCAGGAGAGGGGACAGAAGGACAGAGGAAGGACCTGGGTACCACTGTGATGGAGACAGGGACCATCAGCTCATCCTGGCCAAGGACAATGGGGTCCCTCTGTAGGAGCACTGAGATGGGGCTCCCTGGCCAGGTGTCTCAGCAGGGTGGAGGCATCAGGCTGTGCTGTAGCCCTCACAGGCAGCACTCCTGGCTGGTGGAGAGCAAATGAGCTGCAGGGGAACCTGGGGTGCTGCTGGCAGCCTTTAGGGGCTGGCAGGACCCAGGGGGCTGGTACACACTTGGGGTAGCCAGCTGCGTTGGAGAGGCCGTGCAGGTGCAAGAAGGCAGGGGGAAGCCCAGCCTGCCCAGTTCAGCCTTCTCTGCCAGGGCTCCTGAAAGATTTATCAGCTCCGAATGGATCCCATTGATGAATCTATTAAAATCTATCGAAAGGAGCCAGGTTCCTTCCCGTGGGGCAGGGCTGGCACTGGATGCAGCAACACTGCCACAGCCAGTGCTGAGAGATTGGGAACTGCTTCCAGTCGCAACATCCCCAAGCACTGTCTGATGGGCAGAAATCGCCTCCTGGCAGCATCTGCGCCTACTAGAGCTGGCTGTGATGCCCAAGGGACTGTGGTCAAATGGGCCATGATGGAGCAGGCAGCAAGAATGCCAGTGGGGACCACCTCGAGTTGGGATAAAACACGGATCCCTGCCAAGAGGTCTCTCCTCGTTTCCCCCGTCTTCCGAAGGAGCCAGGCTACCCGGGTTAGCAAGCTTCCCAGGGCTATCACTGGCCACGCCGTGCTGCATGGTCCTGCCCAGGGTGCTGCGAAAGCAAGGCAATAGCAGGAAGGAGACAATAGCGATCGCTCAGGGAGAGGCGCTGGGGGCTGGCTCCCGCGGGAGCGCGGGGAGGAGCACCCCGGCCGCTCCTGGAGCGGTATTGATTCCTGCAGCACAACCACTGCCTTCTTGCCTATTCATTGGCGATGCGCAGGAAAACAGGGAGCGAGAGAACCCGGCTCCCCCACTTCCACAGCCAGCCCACACTCCTAGGGGCCATACCGCTTCCCTGCC
The DNA here is from genome assembly GCA_013390025.1 of Pitta sordida. Lineage (NCBI taxonomy): Eukaryota > Metazoa > Chordata > Aves > Passeriformes > Pittidae > Pitta > Pitta sordida. The sequence continues at coordinate 23,026 of WEKX01023712.1, forward strand.
CGCCAGCCGCCGGCAGCACCGGCGTCTGCCCGCGCCACCGCCTGCTTCCCTGCATTACACAGCATTGTCACGAGCTGCCGAGTCCCCAGGTGCTTGGTGCAATAATGCAAAACAGATCTCATCCACACCAGCCACGAGCTATCCGCAGTCCCCTCCCCGCAGGCTCAGCGTGTTCCCTGGCCGGGCATGGGAGAGGGACCCAGGACTATGGGTGCTTTACGTGTGCCCACCACGCTGGAACTGACAGGCGATTCCCCCCGTTGTTCCAGTATACCCCGTGCAGATCCCCAGGGATTTTCTCTGCCAAACCCACTATGTAATAATTTGCTCCGCAGCAATAAGTCAAAGGGATATTCACACAAGCACGGGCCAGTACTGGGCTACTGGGATGCGGTGAGGTGCTTGAGGCAATGCTCAGACCCAGAATGTGGTTCATTCATTTCCTGGCTGCTTGCAGCTTGGTAGGGTCCTAGGTTCTGGTGGCAGTTCTCTGAGGTCCCCAGGTTGTCTGGGTCCTTTGGGGCTAGAGCAGAGCAACCAGGGACCCCTGTGCATCTACCTGTGATTCAAGAGGATCTCTAGGTCTGACTCGGGTCTGACGTGGCTGCAACAGCCTCAGTACCCCAGGACAAGGTGGTTGCCCACTGCTAGACCATGCCTGGCTGTCTCTGTTCCTCCTACTCAAACCTTGGCAAGGAGCTGGGGAGGGGCAGCCAAAAGCCCTGCCCTCTCTGAAACCCCCATATGTGTGTTGAAACTCTCAGCTCCCTGAGAGGCCTGGGGATCACAGGGGCAGACAGGCTCTCTGGTGGCTGAGAGGAGGCTCCAGGGCTTAGAGAGGAAGGGCTGTTCAGGTAGAGAGTTTGTCCCATGCTGTCTTTCCTTCCTCTCCCAAGGATCAGGGCTCAGGCTAGGGCAGGATGCTCTGCAAAAAGGAGCTGGATGCACATCGCACTTGAGATCAGTTCCAGATCTGGGACTGCCAACAGCTCCTTTCTCTCCTGCGCCACTCCTTTCAGCCTGTGCCTCCCCATGGCCCCAGCTCATGCAGCTGCAGATGAACAGACAAGGAGAGGCAGGCAGCAATTCTCAGCTTGCTCTGTTGTCCCCTGGGAGGCACAGACATGGTAGTTTTAGATCAAGACTCTTCAGAAGCAAAAACAACCCCAGCTATCAGCAAAGAGCAGCTTCCTGGCTTCCAGCATTTGCTCCCACCCAGTACATGAGATGGTCAGTGGGTTTTTGGACTGAAGTGCTGGGACCACTGATGCAAAGCCATGGGATGCTGCAGCTCCCACCAGCACTGGGCTGAGTGCCTGGGGCATGACTGGGCTAGGGGAAGACAATGCAGCAACAGTTAAGCCCTTGTCCAAGCACTGGGAACAGTGGGAGCCCAGTGCCACCTTGGTCTGTGGAGAACATCAGTCAGCCCTTAAGACATGGGTACTCCACGCTTGAGAAAACTCCCAGGATACCTGAGACCACTCTAGCCCAGCAGAAGGTGGGCCACATTCAAGTAAAGCCTCACAGTCTCATTCTGGACTTGCTGGCCTCAGCAACTGGTTCAGGTGGGATCTCTTTACATCACTCCCTTGCCCTCACCCATCTGCCCTTTTCCAGGGATCATTGGGGTGTTGACAATGCAATGGGTCCCTGTTCGCATGAGTGGCAGTCTGGAGGCTGCCTTGAGAGAGCAGGAGCATGGATACAGCAGCTGAGGCTGGAGGGAACATGAGAGGATGACTATGGTGGAAGAAAACAAGGGAGTCCTTCTTTACCCCACACCTCACAGTGCTTGAACTGCATTACTGGTACCATGGAAACTGTGGTGGAGCATTCATCCTGCTGCACTGGCCAGGGTGACCAGGCCACTGTGGTCCCCAGCCTTCTATGGGCTCTGTCTACAAATACCTGGGTTGTCAGAGTGGGACACGCTGCGTGTTCCCTGCCAGCCACTATCCCTGGGTCTCCCCGGGGCTGTGATGGGATGGGGCCATCCCTGGGTGGGACACCCACTGCACAGCAGGGATAGAGAAACAAGGTAAGTGCTGGCAGGGGGTGTCTGATGCCATTTGCAGACAAACCAGCTCCCATGCGGCCAGGGGCTCCACGCTGCTTGGCCTCCCACAAACATAAATCATTTTCTAATTTATAACATGAATAATTGATTTTGCCTCCGTAGCTGGCGATAAATCTCCTGTGCGCACATGCATAAGAAAATAATAATAATGAAAGCGATCAGGATCTGCTGCCATCGATTACCTGTGAGAGGGAACACTCTCCCTTGTGTGTCTCAGCAGTGTGGGACAGGGGCTGCTCTCCAAGGGATGCCAGGTGGCCCTGCCTGGCATGAGCCTTCCTTGTCCTGCACAAGGGCATGAGTCTGAGGTGGGATGACTGATAGGTATATCGGAGTCTGAGCCCCTCTGGTTGTGCTGGGACCCACACTGGGCAGTTAAGAACATCCGAGTACTTCAGGGCATCCCAAACCTCAGCATCATTTAGTACAGTGGTGTGTGTCCCTGCCTGTCATGCGGGAGACAGGGGTTTGATTCTTGCCAGGGAGGCAGTGGTGCCGTTTGAGAGTTGGACTGGATGATCCTTGGGGGTCCCTTCCAACTCAGAATATTCTATGATTCTGTGATCACCAGTCCTAACCTTTGCACCTGTGGAGGGATAAGATGCTTGGCATAGCCAAAAATAGATGTCCCATTCAATTCCTCTGTGGCACCTTGCCAGGGTGAGCCGTGGGCTGCCTCCTGTCCCTTGGCAGCTGCACAGCCTCTGGGGACCTGCAGAAGCCACTTTGGCTTCCAGCTGTCCCAGTCCCAGCACGGGCAAGTGGAATGCATGCCATGGAACATTCCTCCTCTCCGGGACATCTCTTCTCTGGCACCCACACCATGAGGCTGGCTGGAAAACAGCTGTTCGGGAATTGCATCGGAGAACTTTGGCTATCTAGGAAGCAGGTCCTGGAGCAGGGGGCGGGCAGAGCCCCCCCGTCCATTAGCCAAGCAAACCAGGACGGCTGCATCAGCTTGCCCAAAGCCTTCGTAGCCCGGTGCCCCGCCACAGCGAGCACCTCTTCTTCCTGCAGCCCGGTGCCCACCACTCTCCCAGCCACGGAGCCCCCTCCCTTCGGCTGCCGGGCGGTGCCGCGGGGGACGGGCCGCTGTGGCACCGGGGCTGCCCGTGGGGATGCGCGGAGAGCCGCGC
>WEKX01023717.1:0-10674 GCA_013390025.1 Pitta sordida
TGGAATTGAGCTGGGGTTTGGACTGGGACTGAGACTGGGACTGGGGCTGGGAATGGAGCTGGGGTTGGGGCTGGGGCCGGGGATGTGACTGGGGATGGGGCTGGGGCGCAGAGTTGCCGGTTCTGCTTCCGTTGGCTGCATCGGGTCCCGCAGAGAGACCTTACGTTGGGCACATCCCCTTTCCGGGGGAACTGCTGAGGCAAATATCCCGGGAACAGTGGTGGGTGCGATGGAAAGGTACTGCGCGCCCTGTTCGCAGCTGAACCTCCCCGTTACGCTTTTCTGTCTCTCCTGCAGAGGATAGTTCAAGGTCACGGGTCCCCACGTCGAGGAGGATCAGACCACAAATACACACGCTGGTTCCCCTGCCCGCGATGTTGATAGGGGCGGCAGGAAGGGAATATCCCGCGGGGAAGACACTAGCTCCCGGATTAAACCGCTTTCCCATCCGGGGCTCCTGCGAGGCAGGACGGGGAGTGGCGGCCCGGTCGCTCCGGTCCCCGCCGCTCGCATCGCACACGTCCCGGGAGATGCCGTCCGGGGGCTTGCGGTGGCGAACAGTGGAGCCCCGGCTGCCTAGGGAAAGGGGTGCCCGGGGCATGGGTGGCATCCCAGGTGCCCCGCTCACAGGGGAGAGGCTCGCTGAAAATGTCATCAGGGCCTCGCCGCCGAGCCCGGCGCGTTTCAGCCACATATGGTGGGTGGATTTAGGTGTCAAAAGCCGGCGAATTAGAAATGGTAATTGTCCGTCATTATGGGTGAAACGCGATCTATCACAACAACTGGAACATGTCTGGGCGCTAGCAAAAATAATTTGAATGATTAGCGATCATTATGGATGTCAAGCCGCGTCCATTAAGTTGTATGAAGAAATTATCCTTGACGTGCGAAATCAAACTACAAATACACAGGCCTGGCATTGAGGAGGGAGCGGCCCGGCGGGGCGCTGGCAGGGCCCGGCAGCAGCAGCGGGGCGGTCGCGCTGCCCGTGCGTGTCCGACGGGTTTCCCCACCCCGCTGCCCTCGGGGACGAGGGCTCTGCCCCGAGCTTACGTGGTCCTCCTCACGGTGAGGGGGGACGGGCCCTCGGTCGGTCAGTGGAAGTTTTGCAGGGAGAGGGAGGCCAGAAGCAGGGAGCCTGGCGGGATGCGGCGGTGGCGGGCGGTTGTCTCCAGCAGCCAGCAAGCAGCTCCCGAAGGACAGAGGGCGAGAGAGAAAAGCCGGGGAGAGCTTCTGAAAAGATATTCTCTGCGAGAGACACAGACATCTGCATCGCCTGTAGCTGCCCCTATCCTCGGCGTGCAGGGATGTCCGGGGATGTCCCGCACTCCCGCGGGGGTGCAGAGGCCCCGGCCCTGCCGAGCTCCTCAGCCCCCGCTCAACTCCGCCGCACCTGCATGGCCAAGGGCTTTGTCATCCCCCTGTAAACGACACTCGTCCCCAGCCACGATCAGTTTATCACTAATTTTCATGTTGCAAATATTTGCATGTATGTGTTCTTTTTTCCTAAGATAAAAACGTTTGGTTTCTTTTCTTTTAAAATTCACCCCGCGCAGCGAAGGTTTGTGATTGATTTTTTTTTTCTTGCACCTCCCCTTCTGTTCCTTGTTTAGCGAAATAATTTGTTAGCAAACGCGAAGTGGTTATTTCAGTGTTTCTTGGAAGTATTTTGAATAAAACCATGTCATTGCGATGCCACGGGCCGTGCCCTGACACGGAAATCTAAGCACGACTTCCCAGTGGCCGCAAATCCACGGCGCAGTAAAAATCAAAAGCTTTTCCCCTAGAGCGAGGAAACCCGTCCGTGTCTTCCACATATTTTTTTAAATACGAAAAATTTGCAACGTTTTAGATAAATTAAAGGAATCTTCACAGTCACTTGAAAAAAAAAATCAATCTGCGCCCCTGCAGAGTGGGGTTTAAAACCGGCGAATGAGGGCATGTGCTCTTCTCTTATTGTGGTAGCTGGGAAAAGTTAGTACGTCCATAGCAGTTCCTCGTGTGCGATCATTTTTTATTCTTAACTGAAAAAAAAAACCAAACCCACGAATCGTCTATTATTATTGAAGACTATTTGTCTTACGTGTTCGTTTTGATGTACTGTGCCGCCATGCAGAACACAGCGGCGACGCCGCCACCTCGGTAAATCGGAGGAAAACATTCCCGCGGCTTCTCGGGGATGTCTTTGGGGCTGCGCACCCCATCATCCGCCCTGCCACTGCCCAGGACTGCGGGCCAGGGCCGAAAGTCTTGTCCCGGACACCGCTCGTCCCTCATTTACGCTGTCCCGAGCAGGAGAGCCTGGCACAAACCTCGCCGCAGAGTCCAAGCGCCGCCGACAGCCTCGGCAGAACCGCCTCCTCTCCCTCCCCTCCCGGACTACTCAGCTTTATTCGTACAGTTTGCAAATCTGTATTATTCCCGCACAAGCCAAAAATAATATTAGTCCTCTCCACGCGCATTTCATCCCAAATTATCACTCGAGTCCTTTGCGACACAAAGAGTTTCCCTGGGCGGTTTAAGCGCAGCGCAGCCCCGTGGGCAGAGTGCTTTACCCCTACCGGGGACACGAGCAGTGGGGGGGTGGCCGTCAGACCCCTTTAGCGGGGAGGGGGTTCCCGGCGCCTTGCGGACAGCTCTGATCACCGGAGCCAACACGCAGGGTGAGACCCTGAAGTAGCGGGCAGGGAAGACGGCGTTTTTCAGAGCCATCACCGCCTGCAGGATTTTCTTTCTCCGCGGCACCGGCATTTAGGAAACAACGCCCGCACCCACCCCCGAGCAGCAGCTCCTACCCCGTGTGCCCCGGCCCGGCAGCCCCCACCCAGCCCCGCCACTGGCAGCCCTGCTCGCACGCTGACACCCTTCAGACGTGGAAAGCCGAAAATCAGACCCTTTTTTTTACCTTTCCACTCTTTTTATGATTTTCTGGACATTCCTGCTCTATGTGGAAGCACTGTTTTGATTGTCAATCGGCCGTGCATGAAAAGGCTGCGTGTGGCCTTTCCAGATCCCGTGCTTCTTTTTTCCTTTTTTTTTTTTTTTTTAAGAAAGAAAAAAAATGTTTAAAATGAATACTCGTGGGCACTTTCACTAATATATTTTTTTATTATTATTAATAGCAGTGTCCCTACTCTGGTGGGGAGGAGCAGCCCTGGTGGCAACTTGCACTTCATTAGAGAGAGCAGATAATCCCCTGCGGGTCGCCTTCTGCCCGTGGGCAGCAGCAGAGGGGTCCCTCTGCTCCCCTTCTTGTTTCTCCCAGCGCCGAACCACTGCCGCGGGAGAGGGAAGGCTTCCCTGGCTCAGATGTGTTTCTGTTTCACCGAGGGATGTGTTGCTGGCTTTGCCCTTCGGGAGTCCAAGCGCTGGCTTTTTTGCTACCCAGTCACAGTTCAGGCAAGAAGCCGTGGGCGCACCTGAGAGCCCCAAAACCGCTTCACTCGCGGCTCTGCAGACATCACTCTCGGCTATATATATATTTTTTTTCCCAAAGATCATCCCGACAATCGCCAGCATCGCTTGGGACCAGCCCGGAGGTTAACGCCGCTCTCAGCTCCGGCATGGGGCTCGGGAAACAACGTGGAAAGAGCCAGGGATGGTTCTTCAACTGCCCCAAAGGCCCCGGAGTCAAACCCCTCATCCTCTGCCAGGGGTTTCTTCTGGGGGTCGCCGAGTGTGTCCAGGAAAGGGGCAGGAAGGTGTCTGCGGCCGCGGGAGGAGGAAGGCAGCCCTCGACCCGGGCACAGAGATACCCTCGCCCCGGGTCGGCCCGGGCGTGAACTCGCCCTCTCCCTCCGCTCCTTCCCTCTGGACTCCATGCGGATTATCGAAATTTTCTCCCTCCCTTAAAAAAAAACCAAACCCAAACCAAAACACAAAAGACACGAACAAACAAAAACAAAACCATACAAAACAGCAAATAAACAAACCATACCCCCAAACCCCTCACCACAAGCATTAAACAAGTTTTAGGAAAAGGACAAGCCCCACCTGTGAGTAAGAGCCCGCCCACGCCCGCGGTCCCCCGGTAAGGCACCGAACAGGGCCGTGCGGAGCCGCCCCGGTGCGGGATGGTGCGGGATGGTGCGGGATGGTGCGGGATGGTGCGGGATGGTGCGGGATGGGGCGGCTGCCCGGGCGCAGCCCGATGCAGGAGTCCCGCATGCGGCAGCCCAGTGGCCTCCGGGCAGAGCCTGCTTAGCCCGCCAGTGTCTCTGTTCGCCCGCGGAGCAAGGACCACTGCCCGTCCCGGAGCGGTGCGGGGTCCCGGCGGTGATTGCCATGATGTTCGGCTGGGAAAAGGTCCATTTGCTCCCCAGTTCACCTTGTTTCCCGGTTAATCATATTCCCCTTCAGCGGCGGGCAACACGAAGGAAAGAGTCCACTTCCGCGCGGCTGTCGGACAGGTTGGGAAGGGTAACATCCCCGTTGATGTGGCCGGGACAGAAAGACCTGCCATTTATTTTTCCCGTCACCTGGAGAAAAGTCAGGCTGCTCGATGGAGTCACCACTGCCAGGGCCCTGGATCTCCCCGGGTCGCGGGGGTTCGGGGTTCAGCCCCCGCACCAGCGGGGCTCCCAGTGGCCCTGACCGCCTGCGGATGGGAGCATCCCTGTCCTTAGGCTTCCGAGTCCTCTCCGCAGAGCTGCTCGCTCTTGCGGCTTGGCGCTGCAGACCCGGGAAAGCCGCCGGGAGAGCGGCCGACATCCCCTGTACCCCCGACGCGGGGCCGCCCTCGGGGCGCGTCGCCGTCCCTCTGACAGGAGCAGCGGAGTGAAACAAAAGCCTGTCAAAGCCTGCCAGGGAGAGGCCCTTAACCTCGGGCCACCTTTGGCCCCTGCTCCTGGGAGCCCCTGGGAGGCTGGGCAGGTGCTGCGCTGCCGGGGGTGCTGCCTGTGCCCCGGCCTCTTCTGCCGCTTTTCCTCCCTCCGGGAAGGCGTCGCAGATTTCTGCCTGATTTTTGCGTGTGTCTGTGCGTGTGTGTCCGTGTGTGTGTCCGCGCACGGGTTTCCTGTTTTATTACCCTGCGAGCGTGCGGGAGGTATCTAAACACAGGCAGACTCCCGGTTGCAGGAATGGACTCCGCGCCCATGCGTGTGTTTAATACACAAACACAAGCGCCAATGGAGACATATGCAAAGATATACACAATTTACATTACATTTCAACAATCGAATTTCTCGTAGCTGCGGTATTTTGCTTCTCTCTCTCTTGCCCTTGCGAGTGTTTTCTTTAAGACTAGGGCTTTTTCATAGTCGGATGGAAAAGGATTCCCAAGGGTCCTGCAGAGATTCGGGGGTTTGTGAGAGAGGCCGAAATTGGAACGTATCGTTAGGGACATTATTTCACCTTGCAGCAGTGGATGTGCCGATAAGACAAATGTGAGTTTAGGAGATGTGTGGAGAGAGCATGTTAGAGCCTGGGTTTTGCTGATAACTTAAATGCCGAAAATCCAGAGTAATTCCTTCGGCCTTGGTACAGTTACACACGCATTACTGGGGATTTTGTTATTAAGGAAAGATAAAGAGATACACAGCGTTTGCTTTATATTTCAAAATTATAAAGAAAAAGAGGGATAGAAACGCGTCCAAATTCTGCTAAAATTCCATTAAGTTATAGATTTTTTTCCCCAGTATAAAATACTGACGTTTCTCAAATGTCGGATTTTGTCAACATCAAACGAAGGCACTGTCGATGCATAACTATTCGATATTAAACACAATCCTAAAATTCCACTTCACTTGGATCATCTTTCCCATTAACTTGTGCCTTAAGGGAAATTTGAGTTTAACGTGATTCAAAGAAAAACACGCAGTTCGACTCTTTATTCTGCGTCTGTTACCCACTGTTAAAATCCGAGGAAGCTCCAATAACCGATGTTTACCTTTCATATCAGGCGGTTCCTCACACCACTGCAGCCATCAGAAGGCACGAATCAAAACAACACAACGCAGTGATCTACGCGGGGGATGGAGGGGGGAAAGGCTTAGAAGCAGCTCTCTCCCTCGAACAGGGAGCCCGGTAGAAACTACAGCCAATTTCGCAGAAAACCACCCCCGTCGGGGCAGAGCCTCCGTGGGTGTCCCATCGAACCTGGGATGGGAGTCAGCTCGCTGTCTTCTACGGGGCTGAAAGCGGAGAAATGTCTCCAAGAGGCAGGGAAAAAGGCAAATTACAGAGCTGCACGGGCTCCTCTTCACCTCCCCAGGTGCACAGGAGCCCTGATTCTGGATGATTGCCCCATACAAAAATTTCGTTTTCCCAGGAAGGAAAGTGGTGCCAACGGCGGAAGGAAATAGTTACCAAAAAAAGAAAAAATAATAAAAAGGAAAGCAGAAAAAAGGCATAAGATCTTCAGGATCGGGCCAAGTAAATGTCAGTCCTCCCGCATCCGCCAAGGACTTTGCTACAGAGCACGGGACCGCTACATCTGGAGCTCTCCTTTTGCCAGCTGGACCCCCGACACGCCCGGTGTAGCAATACCAAGCCCAAAGCATTCGCTCCGGTGACATGAGGGGTGTCGGCTTTTGGGAGCTGCATCCCAAGCCCGTTCTGGGGTGAGGCAGCCCACAGGGAGCCGCCACCGCCCAGCTCCTTGCCGGGCATGTCATCCCGGCGGCATCTCACCTGCGAGGTGCCTGAGGCTGCGGAGAGCGAAATGACCACAGGACAGGGTCGGGGCGAGGGGGCTGACGGGGAAACATCTCGGCTGTCTCTTGAGGCGGCTTACCAGGGCGGCTGGGGAGCCATGGGGCAGTAGTGTCTTCCTGCGAGCCACTCATTGCTCTGGAGCCGGAGGGAAGCCCGTGCGAGCCAGCGGAGAAGCAAAGAAGCGGGCGACTACGCCAAGAACTCAGGCAACGCTGCCGCCCGGGAGCGAGGTCCGCACGGGGCTCCGTCAGCGTAGAGAGAAACTACGGCAGCCACCACCGGGGCCGGTGCCTCCGAGCGCCCCTGCCCAGCCCCGGCCCCCGGGAGGAGCTGCGCACCCAGCGCAGGCTGCGCTCCCCTTCGAGCAGCGCTGGCCCCGGCTGGGACGCCCGAGAACAGCAGCCGCCGGCACAGCGCCGAGGGCCCGGGCTCGCAGCGGAGGCTCGGAGGATGTTCCGTCCGGGGCGGGAGGCTGCCTCAAGCGGCTCTCGCCGTTGTGTCGGGATACAGACAGCCTCGAAGGTTTCGTCGAGGGCAATGAAGCCCCCTCCCGCAACCCCATCCTGAACCTCCGCCCGTCCGCCCGTGGCCCCGGACTCCCTGCCAGGGTCCAGAGGAGAGAAAACAATCCACCGACCTACGCACTTTCCCCGGGAGCCGCCAAGGTTTTAAACAGGCGCAGCCCCTGGAAGAGGAGCCGCAGCCCGCATGGTGGGGCCGCCCTGGGCCAGGAAAAACGGTTCGATGTCCCCATGGCTCCTCCAACTTCATTGCATCCTCACCCCAATCGGCGGCCGTAAATCCAGCCAGCGATCCCGGCTCTCCAGCGGAAGGAGGATCGTTCCATCTGGGCCAGGCGTGACCAAAGAAATGCTTAAGGCACTCAGCCCGAGCCCCTGCACCTCCTCCACATCCCACAGAGAGAACTGGCACCGGTGCTGCACGGCGGGCAAGAGAACTCTGCCAGGCCCCACGATCCCCACCACCACAGGGCCACCGTCTGCCTCCGCTGCAAGTGAGAAAAGGAGGGACGTGGTCTCAACTACAGCCTGAGGTCTGCTGCGGGGAAAAACGTCGCGGGGGAAATCCGTGTCTGCTCCGCTCTCAGAAACAACACAAAGTGGCAGAGCTGTGTTAAACTGAAGTTTATAAATTAAAAAAAAACCAAAACCAACCAAGTACAGCGGGTAGCTTACAAACATTCACAATTCATTTGAAGTAAATAATCTAGTTGAGTGCACAGTGCCATTGAAAGAGAAATGGAGGGGGTAAAAAAAGAAGGAGAAAAAGAAGTAACGAGTTACCTTGAAAAAAAGAGACTGTAATTACATTGCTGAGCAGATTAGAAATCCCTGTCTCTGGAGAGGTCTGAAGAAGAACTGTAAAAGGCACTGATGGTGTTAAAGTTCCCCATTACATTAATTTCTTAAAAAGCCTGACTAGAAATATTCACATTGAATATAAAAATAATATCAACTTTAATACATCTGGAAAGTGCGAAAAATTCGTAAGTCCTCCCTCCCCGAACGCAGAAAGATCACAGGAAAAAAAAGGAAAATAATAAATCGGGAGTTTTGATATAAGTCTCACCCTTTTGTGACATATTTTTCCTTTGCCAGGGATCATGGAGTACAGGAATAACATGGGCAGCAAGAGCCAAGAGCAGGGGGGACCTGAAAGAGGCTTCCATACATTCAGCACCATACAAGGCACACTCAGTTTGCAACGAGTTGGAAGACCAAGGACTCTGACGACAAAAATAATCTTCCTTACAATCCACCGAGGGAGTCCTTGATCTCCTCTTCTGAGCTGCATTTGGTTTTGCAGGTTGGACTCTTTTTTCATCTTCTTTTTTTTTTTTCTCTCTCTCTTTCTCTCCGCACAAGATCGAGTTTCTACCAATCGAAGCGAAATAAAACTAACAAACAAAAAAATCTACACCAAATACACTGACAACATGGATACCATGAACAAGTCGTGCCGAATTGCCAGAGTCCTCAGCTGGTGGGGTGGGGATGGGGTGAGGGTCAGGTTGGGGGTGGCTGAGAAGTCCTACGTTGAAAGAGGAGAGGGTGAGGAACCATCCAAAAATATTAATAATAAAAATAACAATAAAAGAATAATAAATACTGTCCGAGGCACTGAGAGCTGCAGCTGGGGCTCTGGATTTGAGAAACTGAACGGACGGATGGATTGCTGGATGGAAGGGTGGCAGAGGGGAGATGGGTTTCCTGGCTGCCAGTGTGTATGGGCGGGAGTCGGGGGCAGCGGGGTATGTACGTGTGACCCTCACTGGGTGCTGGCGGCTGCGGCGCAGGTGGACAGAGCCCACCCGGGCAGGCAGTAGTAGGGGTAGTAGTAGGAGGGCTGCAGGGAGAGCAGCGAGGGCGGCCGCAGCACCTCGCCGGGGTGGTACTGTCTCTGGTCGTCGCGCACCAGCACCTTGACGGCCACCTTCTTGGCGGCGGGGGCGGCAGCCAGCAGGTCGGCAGCCATCTGCCGCCGCTTGGTCTTGTAACGTCGGTTCTGAAACCAGATCTTCACCTGCGTCTCGGTGAGCTTCAGCGAAGCGGCCAGGTCGGCCCGCTCGGGCCCCGACAAGTAACGCTGGTGGTTGAAGCGCCGCTCCAGCTCGAAGACCTGGGCGTGGGAAAAGGCTGCGCGGGAGCGCTTCTTCCGCGGCTTCGGCGCCGCCGCCTCCTCCTCCCCCGGCATCAGATTCCCGCACTTGCCCGCTCCGTCCTCCTGCTCCGGGGGGCTGCGATCTGCGGGCAGGGCGAGAGCAGCGCGGTCAGGGCAAGCAGGCACCGGGACAGCCCCGCACTGGTGCGGGCAGCCAGGCGCGCTCCCTGCGGACACTCCGCAGCGACGAGGCCAGCGGACACCCGGCCAAGCCGCTGCCCGCCCCGACGCCGGGACAGCCGCCGCTGGCAGCCGGGGCTTCTCGCTCTGCTTTAAGCGTCGGGCGCTCTGGCTGGGNGACTCTGACGACAAAAATAATCTTCCTTACAATCCACCGAGGGAGTCCTTGATCTCCTCTTTTGAGCTGCATTTGGTTTTGCAGGTTGGACTCTTTTTTCATCTTCTTTTTTTTTTCTTCTCTCTCTTTCTCTCCACACAAGATCGAGTTTCTACCAATCCGAAGCGAAATAAAACTAACAAACAAAAAATCTACACCAAATACACTGACAACATGGATACCATGAACAAGTCGTGCCGAATTGCCAGAGTCCTCAGCTGGTGGGGTGGGGATGGGGTGAGGGTCAGGTTGGGGGTGGCTGAGAAGTCCTACGTTGAAAGAGGAGAGGGTGAGGAACCATCCAAAAATATTAATAATAAAAATAACAATAAAATAATAATAAATACTGTCCGAGGCACTGAGAGCTGCAGCTGGGGCTCTGGATTTGAGAAACTGAACGGACGGATGGATTGCTGGATGGAAGGGTGGCAGAGGGGAGATGGGTTTCCTGGCTGCCAGTGTGTATGGGCGGGAGTCGGGGGCAGCGGGGTATGTACGTGTGACCCTCACTGGGTGCTGGCGGCTGCGGCGCAGGTGGACAGAGCCCACCCGGGCAGGCAGTAGTAGGGGTAGTAGTAGGAGGGCTGCAGGGAGAGCAGCGAGGGCGGCCGCAGCACCTCGCCGGGGTGGTACTGTCTCTGGTCGTCGCGCACCAGCACCTTGACGGCCACCTTCTTGGCGGCGGGGGCGGCAGCCAGCAGGTCGGCAGCCATCTGCCGCCGCTTGGTCTTGTAACGTCGGTTCTGAAACCAGATCTTCACCTGCGTCTCGGTGAGCTTCAGCGAAGCGGCCAGGTCGGCCCGCTCGGGCCCCGACAAGTAACGCTGGTGGTTGAAGCGCCGCTCCAGCTCGAAGACCTGGGCGTGGGAAAAGGCTGCGCGGGAGCGCTTCTTCCGCGGCTTCGGCGCCGCCGCCTCCTCCTCCCCCGGCATCAGATTCCCGCACTTGCCCGCTCCGTCCTCCTGCTCCGGGGGGCTGCGATCTGCGGGCAGGGCGAGAGC
>WEKX01023717.1:13528-63469 GCA_013390025.1 Pitta sordida
GCGGTGCGGGCACCCGGGTGACTCGGCAGCGCCTGAAACGGGGATGTCCGCGGGGCCGCGATTCCCGTCTTGTCTCCATCCCTGACAAGGGCTCCTCATGTCCCATTCCTCGCCTCCTGGAAGCGCCCGAAAGCTTCCGTGCGGAATACACCGCGTGGGATCCGACGTTTCGCAGATGTGTGTTANAGATGCAGATGCAGAAGCGCGGCCCCGGTGCCCGGTCCCGGGATGCTGTGACACACCACGGCGTGAGCTGGAGAGCGGGAGCAGAGCCTGCCTGGCTGCGCTGTCGGGCGGCTCCTCGCAGGCTTTGCTTGCCAGGTGTTGGGAAGCTCACTCACGGCAGCACTGCATGTGGCATAGGAGGGTGATGAAACGGGGAAGGATGTGTCCTGCTCGTGGGGAGTTTATGAAAGCCTGTTTATCACATGGAAAAGCACAAACCCTAAAAAAGCCTTTGCGAAAAGCACACACTTTTAATACAATATATGATTTCATATAAAAAGGCCCAGATGGTCGCCTGAGTGGGACTAGATTGCATTGGGAAAAGGAAATGTTTTATACTTTCCTTCAGGGTAGGATTTGCCCAGTATGGGAATTTAATTAATGGTGTAGCCTTCATGTGCCAGCTCTCCAGCAGAGCCAGGCTGGCACAGTACCACTTTTGCCCTCCAAACTCTTCTCAGCCCTCAGGCAAGCCAAGGAGTTTCATGGCCAGGGGCTACCACCCAGTGTACCCCTCTTGGCAGCACTTCCCGAAGCCTGAATGGTGGTAGGTAATCCTTCCGTCATGCTTCGTTTAGAGGTGATCTGTCTTTTCCCAGACAGAAGCTGTCTCTTAGTTTGCCCCCTGATAAACTCAGAGCAACGTAAATCCTTGCTGAACCTCCTTCTGGTTCTTCCAGGGGCTTATGTGGAAGATGGCAGTGGTACAAAGAGTGCTTCCTTCTGCAAGGAATTTTAATCCCCTGCGACTCTGTTGGTGATGGGGAAGATTTCGTTCATGGCTTTTACCTTGGCTGTGCTGCTCTGTAGCGGCGCAGCAAAGGCACAAAAATATGCCCTGGGTTTAAAGGAAAATCTCGGGTTATCTGCTTTTTTAACAGGTTTTTACTCTATTTCTTACACAACGATTTATTTCCAACCAATTATAACTATAAGTACTCAACAGGTGACAGCTGTACATATCTAAACCACATTCCAATCAGGATTTTTCCGTGTATTTTGTGAGGGACCTCATGCAAGTAACTGCTGCAACATTCAGCCCTCAAATGACTTTTTGCAGTTGATGTCAGGGTCCTGTGTTGTTGCTGTCAATTGTAAGACTCGTCTGGACTTCAGTGAGAGAAGAGTTATACTTTCTGCAATTAAGAAAAAAAATCGGAATGATTTTTAGAGTCCAACTGAATACATGCAAATGTAATGTTGACAATGAAATCTTTAATCTCACTAGCTTGACAACCTTTCAGCAAATTAGCTCAGTAGGTTTTCATAGCTGCTTTACAATCACTTTTTCTGTTCATATTCCTTATATGGGGGAAAAGCATGCGTCCTTTAAAGCTGGGAGGCTCAAACGCAAACACACCGATCGGAATTTACAACAAAACTGAAAGGAATGCATGAATCCTGCTGGTTGATACAGTGACACGATTTTTCTGAGTTTTATTGCCCAGAGGTGCTGTCTCTGGGAAAACCAACCCAAATCTCCCTCTTGTTGCTTGATCCTTACGCTGAAAAGTGAAGGTTTGGCATGCAGAGTACCAAGCACGAAAATAAAACTACCAACAATTAATTTCACTACACAGCAGTGTCTCCTAAATTATTCCTCCTTGTAAGACCCTGAAAAGGAAGACACATGTAGACTAATCATCCTGCTCCCGGGAAGGAGTGAAGCTGTACGTTTGTGTCTGATGCTTAATGCCAGCAGGCAATGAACTCCGTGCACACTGAGAGCCCTGTCCCACAGTTGCCTTCAGGCATGACCAGCTTTTAAAATGAATCTCCCCATTGACTCTCTCCTTATTTTTGTTCTGTGTCCCTCTTACTCCAGTAAATGGCTATATATTCCTCATTTTATGATGTGGTTATCTGTAGGATAGCAATGCAACCTGGACAAGATTGACTTGACATACTAACAAAAAGTAAACCAGCTTATCCAAATGGCCAGATGCTTCTTGTAATTAATTAAATTTCATTAATTAAAACTAATTTGTAGCCCCTCTATTTACCTTTTTATCTGTTTTATTTGCAGTCCCTGATAAAAAAAATTGAACTAGAAACAGATCAAACTACTTATGTCAAAGTCATAAATGTGTGATTAATCCATGCAGTATCTGGTGTATCTACTTGTTCTGAATTTTTCCTTATTATTTACTAGAACATTTTAATGACTATTCACCATATTACAGTAGATGCATTTGCTGTGTGCTAGGCTTTTAAGAATACTCCTAGCACAGATAAATAATCTGATGTTTATTTGGTATAACATCATTCAAATTACAGGTTTCCTTCACCATTGCTTCTCAATCTATATGTAAGTAATAACCTCTTGTATTCCTTGTTTTAAATAGTTGAGCTCACTTTACACATATGGTGGACTAGTTTGTTAATGACATTAATGGCTACATTGGAGCAATATTTAATTTTTTTTATTGCTTCTGACATTTAGATAAATCAAGTCAGCCTGACAACATTTCACAATACTGGAACTGTTTACATTTCTTTGTCTAAGAGTCACTTCTTTATTGACAGCAAGTCAATAGTAATTTTATATTAATTTTTCTATTATCCATATCAGGAACAAACACCTATCAAAGGTAAAATCTGGGAGTGTTTGGGATTTATCCATTATAAATTTACACAGATCACAAATTGCTCAAAAATTTCAGAATTTGAGATCAAGGACTTATTCGTCTCACATGCTCCTCACACTGAATAGGAAGTCCAAACTGTGGAGATGGGATGTCTGTGCATGTCCTGGGCACTCTCCTGCAAGCAGTGCTGGCTGTTGCGGGGCTGCTTGGAGAAGCAGATCCGACTCAGGAGCTCCAGGACTGACTCAGGTGTCTCAAACACAATGTGATCCCTCATTGGAATGGTCTGCCCAGGGAGGTGGTGGAGTCACCATCCCTGGAGGTGTTTAAGAGAAGTCTCGATGAGGAGCTCAGTGACATGGTCTAGTTGGTGGGGAGTTGGACTGGATGATCCTGAGGGTCCCTTCCGTCTTGGAGTGACCTGTGAACCTGTGAACCTGTGTTGCAGAGATGAGAATTGTGGAACATCCGCCCTGTTTTGGATCCAGTCTGTGTGACTGACTGCACATGTCTGAAGGGAAATCAGAGGTGTGGGTGCATCAGGCAGTTGCACAGGGTGATGGGTCTGGTCCCCAGCAGTGCCCACCCTGCTATTGAGCAGAGAAGGAAAGCAGGCAGCTTAGACTAAATGCCTCACTCCAAGAGTCTTTGAAGGGACTCCAGCCTCTCTGAGAGCTCAGGCCCCCAGCTCTGCCTGCTGTGTGACAGGGTGTCCATGCCTGCAGCTGCCTTGCAAGCTCACAGTGTTGGCCTGCCATGATCCATGCCTGATCACTTGCAGTGGAGCAGCCAAGCCAAGATTTTCAGTGTGGAGACCTTGGATCCAGAGCTGAGTTTATGGAGTCAGGGCAATTAGCAGGTTCACTCTGTGAGTTGTTTCCACTGGCAATGCTTTTGTATGTGCAGTGAATGTATGTTTCATCTGAACACAACTTTTAGCATTAAACCACTAGTTCTTTTGGCTTGCTCGGTGAGAATGCAAATACTGACATAAACTTCATGAATAAATTAATGGCTCTGTTTTGTTCGGGAAACTTTCAGATTTAATTGGCTGTCAGAGAATTAACAAACATGATGCAAGTTGACTGTAGGCAATATAGGTATTATTCACATTTTCTGTGTGTTTCTTAAAGAAAAGTGACTTTGTGCATTTCAGTTGTGGATGACTGCAAATAAGCACCCCGTCTTGTCCTTGCAATGCTCAATTATTTCCTCTCAGAATTCCTGTCTTCATTAGTGTAGGTTTTGCCTCAGTTTAGATATTCTGAATTAAAAGTTGTCTCCTGAGCAGGTTCTCAGGGTACTCCAGGCAGAGAAGTAGCTATTTCTAGAATTTATTGTAGGCATACTTTGGGATTTATGTAACAGAAGAAAAAAAAATATTAAGGCAGGTGAAAAATGACAAATTAAAATGTATAATATGAAAAAAGCAGTTTGCACCCTACCTGTTCCATGAGTGAATTGTGATATCCTGAACTAAGAATGAGGTTATTTTTGACAGGACAAATGAGAGTTTTCTGCTCTTCCTGCTTTGGAAAGTGGGTCGTATGTGGTGTGGCCTCCTGGTGCTTTATAGTACTGTCTGATTAACAAGCCCATGCTTTTCTTCACGTTCTCTCAGTGTTCCAATCCTGTACAGGACCGTGGTAAACTGCTGCCTGTGGGAGACATTAAAACACTTAGGTCAAAAATATTTCTATTGACTGTCCTTTCATGTCTCTGGAGGACTTCTGACGTGGCTGTATTTCTTTCACACAATGTACACTCTGTCCAACACCTCTTTGTCAAAGGCTGTTTTGCACCAGATAGGCTCCCCCATGAGGAAATACAGCTCAGTGAAATGAAGTATGTACGTGTTATGCTTCCTAACTCTAAAAAAGATGTCTGCAGTGTAGTCTTCTGCAAAATAAAGAACAACATGTAGACAACAATGTAGTCTAACATCCTTGCAATATCGTGATGATCGTCTGGTTGATCAAACATCCTAAAGACACACTGTGAGTAGTGTTGACCTCGATGTCCTGTGAAGAGTTGGTGGGCTCTGGAAGAGCAACAGCATCCCTGTGCATTTTCTCTAAGAGGCAGAGAGTATTCAATAATTTCCTTGAAGAAAAGGTTTTATTTCAGGTGTTTGATGTTGACTTCGTCCCAGTTCTTGTTTCCTAGTCCTAGAAGCGTGAAAAGTGATTGCACTCACATCAGAGTTAACTTCAAGAAATGAGGGATAAGGATGTCTGATGAAAAGGGGATTGTACTTGATATTTTCACAACTTGTTTCTTCATCTTTACTCTCAGGGGCTGGTAGGAATAAAGGCCTCCTAGACAGAGTCTAACTTAGTTCCATGTCAGTATGTCCGTGTGATTTTTGCCATCCACAGAAGTTCTTGGTCACGGCAAGAAAACTGAGAGGAGGGAATAATGGATCTGAAGAAATGACCTTTTAAGAAATAAAGGGAGGACAAAGGCAGAAGGAGAGGCCATATATATCTGGTCCTAGAGTATGCAATAGAGGAGGGAAGGGGAAAAGAAAAGGGGAGAGGGAAGGGAGGGAGATCTGCAGGGGATGGGACAGGTAAACACTGAGCAGGGAAAGATAGGTCAGATGAGCAGTGAAAATGGAGGGAATGAGCCTGAAAAAAGTGCTAGGAACAGGGGGCTGGGCAATGAGAGAAACTGAGCAAGGAAACTGAATGTAATTGAATAGATGGCTTCTATTAAACCACAAAATCTAAGTTGTTACACTAGAAAAAAAATGTTAAATGCTTGTTCTTCGGGAAGGGTGGTGTGCCTATAAACACAGACCCATGTTGTATGGAATTTAACATTGTATCTGTAAAGATAACACTAGGCAGATTTAGACCTACGAATGGTGTGCTACACAGAGTTCTGTTGGATACGGAGTTGGAAAAAATTATTCCTGCCGAAAGTGACGCATCCTGCCTGTGCTGTGCAGTGTGGCAGCTCAGGAGGAGCTGGTGGACAGGAAGTTCAGGATGGCCACAGGATGGCCACAGGACCATCGTCCCTCTCTCGAGCCCTCGTGGGACTTGTCTCCCCTTCCCCACCCTCTGGGTGCTCCAGGGGAAGGAGAATCCCTCCTGTGAGCACCGTGCCCGCTGTGCTACCTGGCAGGCACCCGTTGCCATCTAGTGGCTACTGTAGGACTCTCTGTGCCTGGAAACCAGACCTTTTTTAAACCAAGTTGCAACCCAGTAATTGATTTCGTAGAGAAGATTTGCACGATCTGGTCCCAAGGTCTCCGAAGTGACTTGCAAAGAAGCACAGGGTTTGTTGCTCGGAGAAGGGAGTGGGCACACCTCTCTGTCGCACACGGAGTGTGGCTTTCCTTTGCAATCAGGCAAGGTACCCACATTCTACGTGTGGATTTTACATGAGGAGAAGGCTGGGAAAGTCTCAAAACCAGCCAAGCGAAACCTCAGCCCTGCTGGGCTGGCTCCCTTACTGGCAAAACGGGATCTTCACCTCTCACTTTTAATGATTCTGGCCAGATGATTGGAAAATGCTGAAGGTTTTTCTGCAATTTATTTCGATATGTTCACCCTTGTCAGATCCCAACCAGATCAAAACAAAATACTCTTGTTGTTGGGCAAGCACAGAGCAAATATTGATCCATTGGATAAGTCTCACTGGCTTCAGACCATCCCTCTCCCCTGGCCCATGAGAATTGAAGAGATGATGCAGATGGACAGTTTAAGATTGATGTCCTTGAGCAAAACCAGAAGTAATTTGACTTAGTTCCCTTTGCAGTCACTTTATAATGTTTTTTCCCCATCCAGAAGAAAAGAGGTGATAAAAGCGGAGAAAATTTGAGAAAGGTGTGAAGAGAGAGAGAGAGGAGTGAAGGAATGAAACCTGTAAAGCATGTCCTGTATTCACCAGTTTCTTTGAACAATCCCATTATATCAAGAAATCCAACGGACAAATCTTAAGAGAGGAATCAGGTGAATTTACTTAGAAAAGTGAAATACTGCTGCACTCATTATGTTATTTTCTTAAGACAGAGACCACTAGGAAGGAATAAAAGAACTTTTTCCTTTTCTGTCTCAGAGTGCCTCAATACAGAACATCCCCACATGCTACCCCACACTGTGGTAGTATTTACTTGCTTTTGTGTTCCCTTGTGATGGATTTTCCATTCTGGATTATTGCCACCGTGGCATATAATCATTGTAGCAAATATTATCCAGCTCCGCTTTAAGTACTTAGCACTGACACCCTGAGCCTATTGCTGTTTTCAGAAGAAAAGTTTCCCCAATTCTGAAAATACAGCAAAATTCTATGAACATCTCTGATGAGGTCGTGAGGTGACTAGACAGTGTTTTGTTCATTCAAGAACAATAACGATTCTTGAATAAACAAAATCTGTCTGTAACAGCAAAGCTTTGTGCGTGTGTTACATGGCACAGCTGCCTTACTCCTTTCCTGCATATACTTGAAGAAGCTCCTTGTATCTGCTGGCTCCAGGCTAAAGAAAACCAAGGTATACCTGCAAAACATCACTGCAGGGCAAAAATCTGAAGCCTATTTATGAAAAAGAATCGTAGATGTTTTAACAATGGGAAAAAAAACCCCTCTTTTTTTAAAATGCAGAACTCTTTCCTTGTTTTATACATTTATTTCAAAACTGAAGAAAACTTTTCTAAATTGAGGCTTTCATGCTGTTTTGGGGTTTGGTTTTTTTTTTTTTTTTTGGTTTTTTTTCCCAAGTGGGGAAAGAGGGAAGGAAAATACATGAGGCACTGAAAGCTGAGAACTAAAACGGGTTTGGTTTTTGAAAACAGAAAAAACAGCAAAACTTAATCAAGGAAAATGCAAGCCTTAAGCAGGTAAGACCCTGCTGTAAAGAGATGTGGTCATACAAGAAATAAAAGGCAGAAATTGCAACAGAGAATTTCAGGTTAGGAAAATGTTGTTTAAATTTAATCAGCAACAAGAGTTAAGTGACATGGGTGTGGGTGGTACGTGTGTGGGGTGTGTGTGTGTGTGTTTTGCTATCTCTGGAGATCTGTAGGATCTGGTTTGACATCACATGTTTGGAACAAGCTCGAGCAACCTGCCCACGGGATCGGTCAGTCTTTACCTCCTGGCATGACAGTGGCCATCATGCAGCTGTCTTCCAGAGGGGCTGGTAGCAGATCTCCATAAAGAAATGAACCAACTCATTTTTAGCCTCCAGACCCCTTTCTGGCGGTCCTATTCCACAGCAGGATGTGGGAAAGGTGCAGCCTCCAGTGCCCCCTCGGGCTCAGCAGCCCTTCATGCCAATAGCTTGTGTTTGCCCCCCAGCCCTTCTCTGGTCCACAAAAGGAGCTGGAATCTCACTGGGAGTGAGTGAGTCCCATTTTACTTCGATTAAAGCTTCCCCAAGAGGATATTTCTTGTGCTTGAGGGCCACATAGAGTTCTAAGTTCAAAATTAGTTGAAAGAAGTTTTATCATCTGTTTAACTTTTTTTTTTTTTTTTTTAAGTGGCCTTATATTGTCTATTTATTTAGCCAGAAAAATCCTGGATAAATAGAGTTAAATAAGCACTATATTACTGAGCAGTTCTTAGCTCTTGTTTATATAAAAACAGCAGAGTGAACCCATCATTGCCTGAAAGGAAAGTCACATTCCAGATCTCTGCTTGCTTTGGGCACCAAAGCGGGAATGACTATTTAATTTTAACATTTTAAAGTTTATACACGGGAACTGATGCTGGAGTATCATGAATGTGGACACAGAGCATTTTTCTTTTCTGTATTCCTTTTCATTCATGTTGATATGTGATGTTGGCTTCTATAAATCATTGCATAGCATGTGTGACATGTCACAATACAATCCAGAAAAGGAAAGGACATCATTAGAGAGTTGGGTTGTTCAGTCTACAGTCGGACTTGTAGCTTTGATACTCTTTTGGTTTTCCCAGTTACATTCTTAGTGCATGCACAGAGTTATCAGCAGTGATGCTAATGCCTGTGAACACACAATAAATAAAAGCTAAGCTAAGCTAACAGCAAGCACGAGGATGACATTAGAGCCACCAGTCCCAACAAAGTACGTGTTGTAATTTTTTCAGTACTTGCTTTTGACCTTTGTTTTCTAGTCTGTGTCTGCTCCACCCGTCACATCCCGTAAACATAAGTTTTTAATATTCTACTAATAAAGATCTAGTTCTCAGTGCTAGTCCATCCTCAGGTGCAGTCTAAGACATTGCTGGCCTCTTTGGTAATTTCTACATCACATCCACACCGGAGTTGCAAATTTCACGAGTGATGGCTGAGAGATGTTGAAATAACGCTACATCAAAAGTCAATAACATCTCCCATGGCTCCCCCTTTGCCTTTCAAGTGCTGGTACATCTTGTTTTCAACCCTAAACAAATACACAAAATAAACAATAAAAGCTCATTATTGGCGATGGTTTTTCTTTTCTATAAAGCTTTTCTTTATAGTAACCTTCACTTAAGCTGTTTCCCACCTGATTTAGCTGAAGGTGTCCCTGCTCCTTGCAGGGGGTGTTGGGCTAGTTGACCTTTAAAGGTCAACCTTCCAACCCAAACTATGGTTCTGTGATTCTATGAAAACTGAGCTGCCCTGGCATAGACTGTATCTCTAGAAAGCAGGAGAGGAAGAATTTCCACAATGCTGAGGCACAGACAAAACAGAGGCTTGGGGTAGTAAAAAGATTTACATTAAACATGCTAATAATTAATACAGCGATATCTTCCTTGGAGGTAGATATGCATTGGATGTCACACCCAGCAGGAATCCCTGAGGGTGCCTGGGGAAGCAGCCAGGCCAACCAGGTGACTGCTACAATGTTAGAGCTGCCCTAATAAGCCTTCAAATTCTTTTAACACCTAACTTGGGGTGGAAGGGGATGCCCTCTTCTGTTCAGGAGCCACAGATGTGAATCCTACCTTGAAATTAAAAGCCTAACATTTCATTTTGACAAGCAGTGAATGAGATGGTGGTGAACATATGTCCCTAACATGCATTTCCTCCATGTGATGTGGAGTGGAACCTTGAAAAAGCCTGTCTCATGCCAGCATTTAAAGCATCCCTCTGGAGGCCAACCTTTCACACCCCTTCAAGTCATTCCACTGTTAAACTACCTGCACTGCTGAGAAATGACACAGCACATTATAACTACGTGTTGTTTAAATTTGTCTGGCTTCAGCTTTCAAAAACTGCATGATTTTTTTTTTGGTACATGGTAGACAACAAGGATCCCGTAACAGCTGGATAATCCATCCTTCTTGCAAGAAACCACCTTATTTTGTCACTAGCTACATATATATCCCCCACAAATTACTTCACTGCTCGTTTACACACCAGCTACTTGATACAGAGGTACCATAAACGAACAGGTGCCCCTGGGTGATCAACATGAGGGCACTCAAATCCATGGTACAATGGGAGGGTAATTTCACAGCCTCTCTCTGCCACATGGCCACCTTTGTGCGGGCACAGCTCCATGAGTAGCTGGTTTAGTAAACTGACCACATTAAAAACTAATCTGCAGTTTTGCTTTGTAGAGGCAATTTCAAGATTCCTGGTCCAGCAGTTTGTGACTGAACAACTCAGAACTGGCAGGGATCAAGGCACTGGCCAAGGGATAGAAGAGGAAAGGTGAAAAGTGCCTTGCAGTCACAGTCTGACCATGAAACCCCACCCTCGGTTAATTAATTGCACAGTCAGTGCCAAAAATCTATTCCTGCCCTACTAAGTTACGGCCATTTCAAACCATATTTTTCTTCCCCAGTTGTTTGGCAAGAGTGTTATGTTCCTAGCTTTAAATACAGCTATCTAGGGACTCCCAGAGAGACATTTATTTTTATTATGTTTTTCTTTTGGACTTTATTCACAAAGCCAGCAAGGGTAAGAACTAAAAAGCTGAGATTTGAAAGAGGAAGGGGATTTAAATCAGAAATACCCTTTCAAGGAATTTTGGTGAAACATCAAATTCTTCAAACAAAGACTAGAATATAGATAGAATTTCCTTGGTGTTTAACCTTCCATGTTTTAGTAGAAAAAAACCCTCACTCTGTTTGAAGCAGCCCCCAGATTTTTGAGAAGCTGATGGAAGTAATGGAGTGTGACATACATAGCTGGGACAAGGAACATACTGGAAGAAGCGAGCACAGTATCTTTAAGAAGCTGCCAAGATCTGCAGAAGACTGACATGGGCAATTTCCTCTGAACGAAGCTACAAGGCAAATGAAACAGATGGAAGGCTGTTGAACTTGAAGGTATGGGTCTTCTGACCCATGTACAAAATGAACGAGCAGGCTGTGTTGAGAACACTGGAGTTATCAAGAGTTTGGAGTAGGGGTATGCTATCTGAATGTGCAGTCATCTTTGCCAAGGTGGTCACACTAAATGTTAAAACTGAAAAATTTAAATGGGAAGAGGACAAAAATATACCCATAAGCTCCACTCTTTACAAGATAAACAGGTAGCTTCAAGGAAATCAAATCCTGCTTTGGAAGGACAGTAGAAGTCACTCGGTGTATCCCAGCCTCGGGGCAGTAACTCTCTTCAGACCAGTGATTCTCAACAGCACAGAGGTCCCACTGCCTCTTCCAAAAGCAAAGGAGAGAAAAAAGTCTGTGGTGGCAAACGATCTTTTCCTAATGCAGAACTTGATACAGTATCAGGCTGTGCCACTTGTAGTGCAAACACATAAGCTGGTGTTGGACATGGATCACAGTAAATATCTGGTGATTCTCCCCTGTGACCAAGAGCACTCGCTGCTCTTGGTTGCCAAGTCTTAGGAGACAATTTTTTACATGACTGTGTGCAGCCTCTGAGGAATTGGGGCCAGAGGTTTTCCTGTACAGGATGGCCCTGGAAGACAGGCTGAGAGAGAAGGATCAGTAGGTCACTGATTAACCCCTGCCTCCCCCAACTGAGAACTAGATGTGTCACTAGAGAAGCTGTTGGAATAGAAAACTGAGGCATTCGGAGATCTGCCAGCATCAGCAAAAACCTTGCCCTGGCTGCTGAGTGCGCCTACTGACTTTGGATCAGGTTCTAGAGGGAAATTTCACCAGTTGCAAGAGTTACAAGCTTGCCAGACCCCATCAAAAAATGAAGACCGCAAATGAACTTTTACTGGTGTCTCTTTAGCTGGTTTAAAAAAACACCACCACAAAGAAAAAAATGAATAAAATCCATTTGTGTGATTTAAAACCTATCTAGTACATAACCCTATAGTATTTTAGGCTGATGACAGTTAAGATGTGTAAATAGCCTTTAAGTAGAACGCCCTAGAAATATGAAGAGATACTGAGAGCTGGCCAACAGTCAGCTGGTAAGGTATGGTAAGCAGGACTCAAATTCCTGCTCAGTAAAACTCAGCAGGGAGACTCGAACTCCCTCTCCACAAAACACTTTCAGGACATTCCGTTTCATGGTGATCCAGGACAGTGTTTTTCTCCTGACCTCTCTAAAACTGCATGGGCTAAACAAGTATGGCTGCTTTATACATCTATTAAGATTCAAGCTGGAGCACAGGCCTAACTTCTGAACAAGATGGGGATGTGTGACTGTAGGGAAGGAGAGTCAGGTCTTCCTATGTGTCCTCCACCCCTCCCTCCCTTACGATTGTATTTGATGGGGGAATGTGATTTGTCCTAAAGTAAGAACACCAGGTGGGAATTGCAGGAGAGACTGTCTGGACAGTTGCATAATGAATGGATTTGAGAGATGAAGGAGCTGTGATCATTGCAATGGACTTTGGTACACTCTGGCCTACCAAGATGAGTGTCCTGGTTCCAGCTAATTTTTTGCAGTGGCTGGGAGGGGGCACAGCTACCACCCAGAGGTTATTCTATACCACCTCACGTCATTGAGGGAGAAAGTGGTCCTGTGATGGAGGAAACATGGCAGAGGGAGCCACCTGATATTGTCTAATAACGGGGAGTTTTCTTTGGGAATCGTTGCTTTTCTTGTACCCTCTGTCGTGAGTATTGCTGCTTATACTGTTCATGTTCTTATCTCATTGCTATTTCCAGTCTGTTATCTCAACCCATTATCTTTGTCTTTTGTTCCTCTAATTCTCCTCTTCATCTCTCAGCAGGAGGGTGAAGGGGGGGCAGAGTGAGAAAGAGCAGCAAGTGCTTTGAAGAGTCTTGGTGAGATCTGGGCCAACTGGGCAAAGAGCTCTTACTCCTAAAGTAGCTCCAAAGCTTCGTCTCCAACCAAACGCATTTGTAAAACACAAGTTCCACAGCAAAACAAAGGAAAATAAAATATGGCAACTCAGATTTTTGGCAAACATTTTATAATTGTTTTATATAAAAATCTCAGTAAGAAACCTAGCAGAATATCTGACGGAAACATCTGCCTTACAACAAGTTCAAAAAAACTCACAAAAAAAAAAAAAGAAGAGAAATAAAGAAAAAAAAAAGTAAAATTCCAACCCCCAAAATCTTTTTTAATTATAAACCAGAATATCAACAAAACACTTAAAATAATCTTAAGATTGTTTGGCAATTCATCACATCATAACAAGAGACACATTTGATCATAAGAAAAAGTTTAACTTTATATACAACTTCACTTGAACATTTGCTCTTACCAGAGTTAATATACATTAAAAAAAGATTCTGGCAATAATACCAGCTTCTATTTTTAATACCTGTGTATAAAATGTAACATAAAATGCTGTAGCTCTATAGTCAGAAGTGACATTTGATTTCAATGGGTCCCGCTTTGTTGAAAAAGACAAATACTGAAAGAACAGGTGTTTAGTTGCAAAATAAAACTGTTTCATTTTAGGGTGGTGTTGCCTGGCTGTGGATAAATCTAACCTACTGCTTATTTCTTGAAGTTGGTAGTAAATTTACAAGTGAAAATATAATCTAGTAAAGATTACATTTTAAATTTCATACTTTGTCACAAATGTGAACAGAAAGGCCCTTTCACTATCCTAAACTACTTTAACGCATGCGAGAAAAAAAATATTTTACCAACTGTCTGAGCATATTTTAGAGAACTTCAGAATTTAGACAGCCCTGGGGGGGGTGGGGAGCAGAGGGGAAGTTTCCTACTGACATCTGCATAGAATGTAAAATATATAATTAAAAAACCCTAAGGTATATACTAAAGTTTACAGACCAATGCTTTCCATATAATAAATAAAATGTCCATCATTGTTTAGATTCATACACAGAGTAAAATACAACCTATTTTTACAAGTTTATGTACAAAGTGTATTAGGAGGCACATGGGTGCCTTATGGGTTGGAAGCATCTGCATTAGCATGTCACATTGGGAAACTCCAACTTTCCAAGTTAGTGATAAAATATATAACTACTTTGTTTTTCATTCAGATACAAAGTAAACTTATTTTTTTCATCTGAAATAAATGTACATAATATTCTGTATAAACAATAGTTTATAAAGCTGTTTAAAATGTAACTTAAAAGTACTGCATTGTTTAACTTAGAGCTCTGAAACAAGCACGTGCAAATCCCTTTGCTTTAAAAAAAATAGAAGCACAGATGTTTTTTTTTTTTCTTTTGACTCTTCCAAGAACAGCACAAGCTGGTCAAGATTATCGTTTCGCTTTCTTTACTGGTGTTTCCTCTGTCTTCTGCTGGCCTTTCCTCCGTACCACTGTTGGGCTGTCCTCCCTTTTACGCTTGGCAGGCTGCACCTTTAACCTGAAAAAGAATTATTAATAGTTATTTCAGCAGTGGTAGGGCCTGCAAAACAGAAGGAGTGGTCAGGCTCAACAGTCCGTCTCCAATGAATTACAAGGATGTATTATTTAAAAGCTTAATACTGAAACACTCGCATGCTCCCATCACATCCTAACAGGATACTGTGCACTAATTCTGTATTTTGGAGAATGCTCCATATTTAGAATTTGGGGCCAGAACTCTCAATCTTCCTTCTCTTTCTTTGGAAAGATTTGTGGACTATAACAGAACATAAGGGACTGCATTACCTTGTACTCCGTTTCACAGAGAGAATAGCAGCAATAGTTCACAGTATCACAGTATAGATAAGGCTGGAAAGGACCATGAAGATCATATAGTCCAACCTATAGCCCAACTAACCTATCATCTACATCTAGATCATATCACTCAACACCTCATCCAGCCTCCCCTTGAACACCTCCAGGGCTGGCGACACAACCACCTCTGTGGGCAACCCATTCCACATCCGGATCACTCTTTCAGTAAAAAACCTTTTCCTAATGTCAAGTCTAAACTTTCCCTGCTGAAGCTTAAGACTTGCACACACAAGAGGGAGTAAAGGACAGAGATCATGTACCCTTGCATCTATTTAAGCATCCATCTGTAAGCTCACCACATTTCAGATGCAGCTAATTATAAGTGTGGCTTCGACTCTTGGCCATTCCAACATGGAAAGTGATGAACATGAGGTGAACTGTGACAGCCCATCAGAGCACAGCACACACGTTCCCCAGGTTCAGTCTGAAGATGCTGCCCCATTTCAGAGAGGATGACAGCTACACGTGTTTTACCTGTATAATGTGTTACACGCCAAACAGAAGATGTATAGCAACTGTGCACTACATTTATTACCCATTCCTTTGGGATTTTACACAGTGATCTCAACCTTACAAATTAACAAGTATACCAGGAAAGGAAGGAAAGGAAGATATACTCAAAACCTGGTATGAGAACTGTCAAAAGTTTCTCCTCTTTTTATCAGCTAAACTTGGAAAGATCTTTGAAGCATTAGAATCGTGTCATCATATTTCACTTTGACCTGAACCTGACGTTCTTCCCCACCACCCAGGAAAGAACTACAGCTGAAGTTAAAATACTGAATAACAGCATTTTCAGATTCTCTCAAGGGGTTTCTGAGGATGTAAAGAAAAAAAATCTAGTCTTCCAAATGTTAAAGGAAGAAAAAGACTGCCTAAACAGAAGAAAATCCTTCAAAAGCTTTCATATATCACAAGAGAACAAAACAAAACTAGAGTGCTGCTCAGATTTTGAAGCAATATATTACATATAAGGAAAGGATCAATGCAGCTGCTTCCAAAATAAATACTTGAAGTGGATTCAACTTTAATACTTACTGTGTCAATTGAGAAGATAAATTCATTTTTGAATCACTTGGAGATCTTTTTTTAGCGGCCAGTTTCTGTCGTTTTCTAGGAGAAACTGGACTTGGACTGCTGCCTTTAGAAGTTGCACGTGTGGTTGGCTTGCTGGACTGTTTTCTGTAACACAAAGAATGAGGAATGTATATACAGCAAAATACTTTTATCAAGTCACTTTCCCCCTGCATCCCAAGTGCAGAAAATTCAAGACTGCACAGTATTTGCAACAACTATACCAAAGTTGCCAAAATGAGCAGTGAGAAACACTTATTTGCTGCTTCAAGGCTTCAATACCAAGCTGTGTATTTTCTTAAGGGATGTAGAATCAAAAGGCTCTTTTACTAACAATTCTATTTAACTAAATACAAATACTCATTCCAAATACAATGTAACTGCTCAACATATAACAAAATATACTGTATACATATACACATACTTATATAGAAATAACATAATAATTGGCCAACATGCATCATATGAGCAAAGTAAATCTGGTTAATTTAAAGAAATCTCACCACCAACATAAAAAAACCCCCAACCCTGGACTGGGAAGCAGTAACATAAATCAGAGCTTCCTGAAAATGCCATCTTTCATTGTTTCCACAATAAAATCCAGAGAATGAGCTCTGCTAGAAGTCAGTTTTCCTGCAAATTGGCAGAGCTGTGCTAAGGGAGAGGATGAACAGCTTCATGAAAACACAACTCTTGCTACCACACTAGTCTTTAACAGTCAGCTTGCTCTCCAAGCATGTGGATAACCGTCCTAGAAATTAAATCCTCCATTATTTAAACAAACAAATAGACATAATTGTATTTTCACCTTGTTCCAACACCAAATGCCAAACAGTGAATTGCACAGTCAAGTCAGATGTCCTGTTTTACCTGCCAGAATT
The DNA here is from genome assembly GCA_013390025.1 of Pitta sordida. NCBI lineage: Eukaryota > Metazoa > Chordata > Aves > Passeriformes > Pittidae > Pitta > Pitta sordida. The sequence goes on from WEKX01023717.1 coordinate 30,326, forward strand.
AAGTGCCCTTAAGACTCAACTTTGGCAATCCCTTCCCTGAAACAAATGTCACAATTCAGAACAATGTAGAAAAAAGCTTACCTTTGAGCCTCTAGTCTTGTGGCTGATCTAGTTGTGGCCCCAGAATGTGCATCATCATCTTCCTCGCCATCTTCTTCCTCACCTTCCTCTTGCTCTTTTAGTTCATCTTCAGAAGACGTTAATTTCCGACGTTTCTTTTCTGGCTCCAGCGTTTCTGTCCATGTAAAATTTTACACACGTGCTGTAATTTTCCAAAAGCCCTCCCAAAGGGTATGAACACATTTATTGAGAAAAGGTATTCTAGTCACAAATCCCATTTCTAGTAAGCAGTTTTCCATTTCCTTTATGCTTCAACATTTTTAATTCACACTTGTTTGCCTTAATCTTGCTAACACATTTACCATAGTTTACTTACACAGCTCACAGGCAGAATTCATAGAAAATTCATGAGGCTTTTTATAAAAGCATCTGGGATGTCGCAATTCTGACACGAGATGACAGCAATTTACACATATTTACATAATATTTACACTGGCTGTAACTCAATGATTTTTCCTCCAGAAAGGAAAATGGAATAAAGCTTATCTTGTTGCTATTAGTAAACAGGAAGGCACAGTAGTATCTTCTCATTCTGTTAGGAGCAGAAATGCTTTTACCATTTTCCTCTGACTGAACCAGAGAACGCCTGGGTTTTCTTCCTCTTTTACGCACAACCGTTTCGGCTTTCTCAGCTTCATCTTCCTGAAGAAACAAAATGGAAGCAAGTAAATCAAGAACAATTTACAAGACGACAGACATTTTTCATTACATGCTGCTTATCAATTTGCCAACTGGAAAGGTTCCACTTACATTTGTTGTTTCTTTCTTATCAGATATGTCTGTACCTAAAAAGAAAGAACAAAACTTAATCCTGAACTTCAAATCTTTCACCAGTCAATTTAAAGGGAGTTCTTTCTTACGCTGTCAACTTTGCATAAGCATCACAAACTCAGAAAACATTTAAAGTCTCTTTCTAATTTAGGATATGGCTTTGTTGTATGGCTTTTGTTATATACAGAGACTGACACAACGGTTAAGTTTTTTTTAAGTACTAAGGTTTTATATCACAGACAGTATTTACTGCTTCAAAACATACGCTGTTTTGTTTTAATGGGAAAGCAAAAGTTAATTACCCCCTTTTAATTACTGTCAACAAATTACAGAATCACAGAAAAATCAAGCTTGGGAGGGGCCTCTGGAGCTCATCTAGTACAACCTCCTGTTCAAAGCAAGGCTGAGTTAATTGATCTGATCAAACTGCTCAACATCTTGCTCAGTCCAATTCTGAAAGTCTCCAAGTCCCTCCAGGCAATGTGTTCTAGTGCTTAACAGCGCCCATGATGAACCACCAAGGTGACTGTAGCTCCAAAAGACATGAGAACCTAATAACTGGCATGCAAATTACAGGACACTCTCTGTCATTACCACTTCTACCCCAACTAACTCTATTATAAGAGAGAAATTATTTTACAAAGCTTTTGACCTTTGTCAAATGAAATTATCTCTAACACTGCAAAGTTAAAAATTCCGAGCAACAGAAGGAGAGAAGCAGCCAAAAAATTTTAATATCCTTCCCTGCCATAAAATTGCTGCGTGTTTTTGTGAACAGCTACACAAAAGATGACAAATTCTAAACCCATCGCCAATTAGAATGATACAAAGCAAAAGAACATCAATGCAATGGTTTTAAGATCTCAAAAAGCAGAACCATATTATAAAATTCACAAAAAAGCTTTTTGGCACTCTTTTGGTTATGGGGAAAAACTTTTACACAAAAGCAAACGTAACACAACTCAAATATGTTTAAGTATTCAATAAATAAGTGTAATAAAACATTGGACCATCCACTGTATTACGTTCTTCACATAATACAAGTACATACATAATACAACCAGCAACCATTAGTTCCGTTGTGTTAAAAAGAGAGTTATTTCAAAATCCTGGTACATTTTGGAAAATTTGTAGCAATTGGGTTTTTGACTGAAGAATACTCCTTCTTGGTCCAAGACATGCCTTCATTAAGAGACATAATCCTCACTTTTGCCTAAAGATATGTGTACTAAAACACAAGTCTTTAAAAATCTTACTAAATTTAGAGCAGCAACTGCTGATTAGTGCTAAGTAATTAGTGTCAGTGTCATGGGAGGATGCTGCCTTCAGAAAACATGTCTCAATTTCATCTGCTGTAATGGCCAAAAACACCCCTCTCCAAATGCTGTTCCAAGTGCAAATAGGTCTGTTCCTATTGCAAAGCCTTGTGTGGAACACCCAGAAACCACCAGGGCAGGTGAACTGCATACAGGTATTCCACTTTGCTTTCTTTTCACTGCCAGGTGTTCTCAATCCTGGCACGGGATGAAAAGTGTTAACAGTGTATTTCGCCCACTTTATACACTCAACATCGCTGGGACATCAACCTTTTACCTGGAAAATGGAATGTTACACAACACGCTCAGTTAAAGTTCAGTTACACAGGCAGGTGTCTGTCCTGAATAAAAAGGAAGCCAGAAAGCTGTTTTTCTCCTTTCTCACATTCTTGTCTGTTCTCTTTGCAGATGACAGAAGGCAAGTACTACACTGTCACCTAACCCTCTGGAGACAATTCTGAAGCATATAGATTAAAGCTGACATTTTAACAACTGTGGAGAAAATAGGAAACAGTCCATATGTGCAGTCCAGCCAGACTAATACAGTCTTATCTCTGTATTTGCAGATCATGGGTCCCACAAACTGCCCAATCTGTGAATTAGTTTCGCAGGAAAAAACCCCACGAATACACAAACCTGGATGTGTGAATCACAGCAAAACCCACAAACACGTGACTGCAAATCGCGGCAAAACCCGTGAACATGCAACTGTGAACTGCGGCAAGAGGCGCGAACATGGACGAGAGGTCACAGTCTTAAGCTTCAACAGGAGAAGTTCAGGCTTGATATTAGGAAGAGGTTTTTTACTGAAAGAGTGATCTGGATGTGGAATGGGTTGCCCACAGAGGTGGTTGAGTCGCCAACCCTGGATGTGTTCAAGGGGAGGCTGGATGAGGCACTGAGTGATATGATCTAGATGTAGATGATAGGTTAGTTGGGCTATAGGTTGGACTAGATGATCTTTGAGGTCCTTTCCAGCCTTTTCTATACTGTGAACACGTGACCATGAATCACGGCAAAAAACGCAAATACGCAATTGCCATTCGTGTCAAAAGGCTCAAATATGCCAACCTGAAGCATGAATATGTGAGTACCAAACGTATTGATTGCTAAACTCCGCAAATCTGCAAATACTGTTCGCGGATTAAGAAACTGTGAGTCAGTCAAGCCACGTATGACAGAGGTATTACTGTATCTCTGCCGAAACCTCAAAAAGATTTGTTTCGAAGATTTGTTTTCCTGATTTGTTGGATGTTTGTATTGGTTTACAAATCATTTTTAACCTGCCTTTCAGGTTCATCGGCTTCCTGAAATGTGTTTTAAAGTCTGTTTTATGAATCGCCATAATTCAAAAGATACGTTTAAACCGCCAGTGCAGTTCAGACTCTATATACAAAAAAAAAGTATTTTACTGCGTTTGATTTTAGTTTGAAGCCCCAGAAGTACATTTTTGAGTCAAGCTAAGCAACCATCTTTGATCTACATCAGTTGGGAAAGGGGAAAGAAATATCCCTTCAAGGTACCACTGAACTCTTTAGACACATATCCACAGATAAGTCAATTAACTGCATGAAATTTCAAAATTTTAAGAGTTAATATAGTAAGTGTGATTGATAATCATCATATGAAAGAAAACAAGCAGAAAGGGAAAACAGCCACTAAGAACCAGTCTGATGGGGTACCTACCTTTCTCTGAAGCTCTGCCATGTGCCGAGCCACACAAATTAATTATTTGGTATATTCTGCAAAGCATTATTCAGCACTGCTGAATGCACTATTCAGTGCTGCTGCTGCATCTTTGAATTAAGTTCTTATGAAGCTGNGTCTGTTCTCTTTGCAGATGACAGAAGGCAAGTACTACACTGTCACCTAACCCTCTGGAGACAATTCCGGAGCATATAGATTAAAGCTGACATTTTAACAACTGTGGAGAAAATAGGAAACAGTCCATATGTGCAGTCCAGCCAGACTAATACAGTCTTATCTCTGTATTTGCAGATCATGGGTCCCACAAACTGCCCAATCTGTGAATTAGTTTCGCAGGAAAAAACCCCACGAATACACAAACCTGGATGTGTGAATCACAGCAAAACCCACAAACACGTGACTGCAAATCGCGGCAAAACCCGTGAACATGCAACTGTGAACTGCGGCAAGAGGCGCGAACATGGACGAGAGGTCACAGTCTTAAGCTTCAACAGGAGAAGTTCAGGCTTGATATTAGGAAGAGGTTTTTTACTGAAAGAGTGATCTGGATGTGGAATGGGTTGCCCACAGAGGTGGTTGAGTCGCCAACCCTGGATGTGTTCAAGGGGAGGCTGGATGAGGCACTGAGTGATATGATCTAGATGTAGAGGATAGGTTAGTTGGGCTATAGGTTGGACTAGATGATCTTTGAGGTCCTTTCCAGCCTTTTCTATACTGTGATACTGTGAACACGTGACCATGAATCACGGCAAAAAACGCAAATACGCAATTGCCATTCGTGTCAAAAGGCTCAAATATGCCAACCTGAAGCATGAATATGTGAGTACCAAACGTATTGATTGCTAAACTCCGCAAATCTGCAAATACTGTTCGCGGATTAAGAAACTGTGAGTCAGTCAAGCCACGTATGACAGAGGTATTACTGTATCTCTGCCGAAACCTCAAAAAGATTTGTTTCGAAGATTTGTTTTCCTGATTTGTTGGATGTTTGTATTGGTTTACAAATCATTTTTAACCTGCCTTTCAGGTTCATCGGCTTCCTGAAATGTGTTTTAAAGTCTGTTTTATGAATCGCCATAATTCAAAAGATACGTTTAAACCGCCAGTGCAGTTCAGACTCTATATACAAAAAAAAAGTATTTTACTGCGTTTGATTTTAGTTTGAAGCCCCAGAAGTACATTTTTGAGTCAAGCTAAGCAACCATCTTTGATCTACATCAGTTGGGAAAGGGGAAAGAAATATCCCTTCAAGGTACCACTGAACTCTTTAGACACATATCCACAGATAAGTCAATTAACTGCATGAAATTTCAAAATTTTAAGAGTTAATATAGTAAGTGTGATTGATAATCATCATATGAAAGAAAATAAGCAGAAAGGGAAAACAGCCACTAAGAACCAGTCTGATGGGGTACCTACCTTTCTCTGAAGCTCTGCCATGTGCCGAGCCACACAAATTAATTATTTGGTATATTCTGCAAAGCATTATTCAGCACTGCTGAATGCACTATTCAGTGCTGCTGCTGCATCTTTGAATTAAGTTCTTATGAAGCTGCTCTATTTTGAAATTAAAAACTTGGGAGCAATTAGGAACAAGTCTTGAATACATCAGTTTACTCACATGTTTTCATTCATTAATAACAGTGACTGTCAGAGGTGATGTTTAGGAAGGACCCATACGATATTCTTGAGAACCCTCTTCTATTCCATCTTTTGTCTTATATGTTAAAGCAGATATCATTTGCGTACCTGTTTGAGGTGTCTTCCCTCTACTTGCAAAGGTAGGAAACTGCAGCTGAAAAAAAAAAAAAAGTGGATTTCTTAATTTAAAGAAAATCAGAAAAATCCAGTATTACAGAATCTCAGAAACTTGCTCACATGCATTGTAGAACGTATCTGTAAATCTAGAAAACATGGACATACTAATAAGCACACAGAAATTTGTACTGAGTTTAACAGTAGGATACATTTTTCCATTTCTGATAAAAATCTGAAATGCGTTAAGTCAGCTCCTCAACAAATCATAGGAGTTTCTGTAACCTAATTCATACTAAGGTCATTGCAATAAAAGACAGAGGTAAAAGCAGTTTCAGTCACATTTCTGAAAACGTAATTACCAGCAGTACAAAAGAGTTCAGTTACTTGATGTAGTCACACACACAGATTTATGAGTCACCAGAATTTTTAATTTACTCAGAATGCCATAAAAAGCTATGAATAATCACACAGTCTCCCATGATGACTGTTCAAAAAATCCTATTCTTTAATCACTGAACAGCTCCACCACAACGTCTACGCTTCCTTTGAAGCAGCAATGTGTTCCCAAAGCAGCCCTGGGGAAACTGTCCTGCCAAGGGAGTAGCTCACCTTCCAGAACCCTCCTCTCAGCTGGGGCCAGGTAATGCTCCTCCCAGAGCCAGCCTGTAACTGACTGACACCAAACACGCATCACTACGAGGCACAAGACTTTTAAAATAGTTGAATCAGAACAAATGATTCTGTTCCAGTACTGAGGGTGCCAAGGCCCAGGTGTTTCTGAGGGCGATTTTAAAATTAAATTCTTAACTGACACCCCCCCCCCCCTCCCAAAACTCAACAAAACAGAAACCAACCCAAACTACCAAAACACAACCCAAATATGAAAGCTCACACCAGTTAAAATTCCATTTAATTAAACTAATACTGGGGGAGGGGGGAAATCAATTAGGAAACATTAGACATTTTGAAACAAAACTCCAACAGATCCATAGAAAGGACAGGACTCAAAGGGCTGCAAGGACAGAGTAAGTGGGGATAAGAGCTCCTGCTGTTCATATCCCAGACGAATTCCCAAGACTTTCAACAGCCATACCAGCAGGTGCCTCACCAGGCAAGCAGGCAGAAAACAGAAGTTCCAACACAATTTCATTCTTAAAAAAATCACCCCTTCTCTATGTAGTAATGTTGATTCTGACATACAGGAGGTTGCAAGGGAGGAGCCTTCCACCAGAACAAATCCAACTAGTTGTACTCCACAAATGTGCCTAACCCATTACTACCCTGTGCTGTGATCCAACTGGATTGCAGAAATAATATCAACAAAACTTTCTTAGTGGTGAATGTACTTCACAGGGGTTAAGAAATTAAAATATTGCTGAGCTTTAAAAGACAGTGGTATATTTCATGACCTCTTAAGTTACTAACCAGCATGTCTGTCTATCTCTTGAATGAACTGCAAGGTTGCCACACAGGTAATACAACTGCTTTAGATAACACTCTATTTTACCTCTACGAGGAGATATTTAAAATTGTATTAAATGATCTATGTTTGAAGTTGGTCAGTTGCTTGCTACATTCTGACTTAATACTATATTTTGCTTAACAAGTTCACCTATGTTAGGAGATATTACTAATAGCTTTTGTTTGCTTAGAACTATCAGCTTTTCCTAAGATGTTTCTGAAATGCTGTTAACTGTTAAACAAATAAACGGCTCTTTAATCATTGTGTTTATAATGCACCCAAACAAAATAAAGGCACTTACATTCCCAGTGCTCATATCAGCTTTTGACTCCCCACCTGAGGGAAGAAATATGAGTTCAGAACTTGAATGTCACCATTTTCCTTGGTTTTCCATACAGGTATGATGGACTACTTACCACCAGGCTGTACTGCTTCAAGAGGGTATTTACGAGGTCGTCCTCTTTTCCGTTTCACTATTACAGGGTGATTTTCCTATCGAAGGACAAAAATAGTTTAGTTACTGGATGTAACTGACATCCAGCATTGGAGCATTCAGCATTTGAGCAATACAGAATCACAGAATCAGTAAGGTTGGAAAAGACCATAGAGATCATCAATACAACACAGAGATTGCTCCTAACTTGTTTCACAATGTGATAGTGGCAGAAGTACTGCTTGTCATGAAACCAACTAATAGAGCTGAAAAGAAACAAGACAAGATTAAATGCCTCTCTGAGTTTATACTTTGTGACACAGAGCTACATGAGTCTTTGGTACTTTGCAGTACCAAGCAAATTTTCACAACTATTTCTATACAGAAGAAGAGAAAAAGTCAAAGTTTTAATATTACTATCAACAAAATACAAACTACTTATTTTCAGTGTGAACCTGCATTATATCTCAGTTAGGTTACATTAATAAGATCACTCACCTCTGGAGAATTTTCATTTGATTCTAGACAGTGCTTTTTCTTTTCAGGCATTTCCTGTTCGATGGTAAATTCATCTTCACACATACAAAAAAAAAAAAGTAGTACAAATTTGTTTTATTAGGCAAAAGAAAAAGGTGCATATTATTTTATTCCCTAGCCCCAAATTCCCTAAAAACACCCATCAGAAACTGGCACTGTTTGCCGTGTGGCAACAGCGTATTGGTCTGAATGCTTCCCTAACACCAGATGAGTTAGTTGCACCCATTCCATTTTCTCACACCTTCCATGAAAGAGGAAACTGATGATACAACCACACTGCTCAATGGTTTCAGACTTGTCAACATGTCCACGGGAGAGACAGAACTGCTCACACGAAGACAGACTGAAGTTACAAAAAGCTGATATTAATATTGTGGACACACCATCTTATTATTTATTTCAGTGCAATTAATAAGTCCCCTACAATGGTGCAACACTTGCATTCTCTTTCCTATCTGATTTATCTTCAGAAACAAACAGGACTGATTTTGATGGTGAATATGTTGTGAGTATTCACATGGAAGGACTCCTCTTGCTTGTGGTCAGAAGTAGTTCTTGTTGCATAAACCTCATTATGGTATTTCTACATCTACCTGTGTTTTCCCCAATCAGCTTTCCTACCCAAGGTAGGTACACACTGAAGAAATAATGGAGTGAATGGGTGTTAGCACAGCACAAACATCAAAACTTATCTCACCATTACAGCATTATTTTATAGCAATAATAGAAAGTTCATAATTTCTCTCAGAATCATGCCAATGAAAAGTTAACATTTGGTATGGGTTCAGAAAATCTGCCACAGTGAGCAGTTTTATTACCTTTTTCTTCTACAGTACTTTTCGGAGGTGTATGCATTACATCGATTTCTTTGGACACTTCTGCTGTATCACCTGAAATAACATCCTGCATTATTTGGAAACAAGAAAGAAAAGAGCATATTACTACAAATTAAAGACCACTGTTAGTTACTTACACTAAAAAAATACCACACCCCAATACCCAAGTAGTTATTTGTAATGTCACTAAAAACCTCTGATGCTGAGAAGCTTCTTCGAAAATCAATGGGTGATCAAGTCCCAAAAATTCTGCCTTCAAAAGAACTTCTAATTTATCCTGAATTCTATCTTGATTTAGTAGGAATCAGTGCAAACCCAGAGCTCAGGTAAAGTCCAATACCCTCCTGAAGATCTCAGATTTGTGTGACCTCACAGAAGATGAGCTGACTGGACAGCTGGGATACAGCAAAACTCCATGTTATCCCCAGCTTTTAACTATTGTGAAAATCAGTCCACAACACCCCAAAGGGATTCAGACACCCCTTGTCTTTTTATTTTGGTTTTAAAATTATCTACCCCCTTGAAAAGTACCATTCTCTGGTCAGTTACTTTATATTCAAGACAATGCAAGAGTAGTTTACAGTTAATAATGAAAACACCTGTCAAACTGCTACAGAATTTTCATCTTATTTACATTACAGTTGCAGAACATTAAAAAAAGTTGTTTGAAATACCTTGAAGTTATCAGGTTTTGTTTTGGAACACTGACTTTGTTCATCGTCTTTTCCCACACCCTGAGCAATCAGCTGGTTGCCTGCAAAACCAAGTAACAATTGAAGCGTTAAAAGAGTGTCTTCGGCATTTGTCGTATTTTCAAGGCACTTTTATGTCAGCTCATAATTACCGAGACTCAAAAGTCAGAAAAGCAGCACCTTACAAAAATACAAATTTTTTTCTAACCACTCCTCAAAAAGGGAAGACTTAGAAAATAATAAAAGCTGTTATAAAAAAGTGGTACTATCCATTTTACTGGCCGGTTTTTTTCTAAATTGCTCTGATGCTGAAAACACAAAAGCAGTTACAGTCAGAGTTTGAACAGATATTACAGAATCACTCTCAATTATCATGTCAACAAAAGGCACAACTTACTTCTATGTTAACTTCATCTGAATTTAACTTAGAAAGGTTCATACCATTCAACGGATTGAATTCCTTCTCACTTTGTGCTTCTAGACAAATAAGTTACACTAAAATTTCTTTCCAAACTAAGAGAAGGAAGCACACAACCCCACAAAGTCCATTCAATGTTTAGATTTTCCTCTACATGACTTTCCTGCACATGATCAGCTTCTTTCCCTGTGTTTTACAGTGAGTTTCCAGTTTCCACAGATCCGGGAAAAGGGCGCAAAGGCACCAATTTGCAAAGACTGTGAACTCATGAGTATGTAGCTCCGCCTGTCACTCCACCCCCCACAGGGCGGGATCACACCGTGGCTGGGCTGCTTGTAGGTTCACAGGTTATTCTGAGTTGGAAGAGACCCACAGGATCATCGAGTCCAACTCCCAAGCGAACACCCACCCAGGGATCAGGCCCACAAGTGTGGAACCACGGGCACCACTCTTCATCCATCCAAGCCTCCCACCATCGAGACCATGTCACTGAGCTCCTCATCCAGTCTGACCTTAAACACCTCCAGGGATGGCGACTCCACCACCTCCCTGGGCAGATTTCATTCTTTCCTCCAAAATATCATTTTATGGCCTAACCGCAGTAGGACTTCGTTTTGCAGCAGAAAAGCTACAACATATTTGTGTAGTTCTGTATCACTCACATTTTTCTTTATCCATTGTTTCTGAAGATTTACACTGTGTTCCTTTAGATCTACATTCTTCAGTTATCTGGGTATCCAAGTTTTCCACCTACACATAAAACACAAAGATAGATCACTCCTTACCTTCTTTTTTTCCATGAAGTTTATAAACACAGAAAAGAAAAACTTTATCCCACTGGCTACTTTCAAATACAACATGCATTAAAATGGAAAATAGAAGTTGATAAGAGGAATTTATTTCTAGAATTCAAGTAACATTACTCCTATAGAACAGCAGCACTGAAGAACTAACTCAGCATTTTCACATTTTGATTGATATTTTTACTGAAAAAAAGTCTCAGAATTAATGAAGCACCCTACTAAGTGTTGTAAAAGCAGTTTGCCACGGCAAATCATGCAATATATTTCTTGATTTAATAGGACAGGAGCAACAGAAAAATCTCACCAGCATCTGAAATGTGGCCAACAGCATTACAATATAGTAATAAATGAATTTACTACTTAAGTTTAAGGAACCACATACAGATTTTCAGTTTGCTGGCTGTGTTAAGTGTCTTGTTTCTGCTCCATAGGATGCAAATGCAGAAGTGTAACTTTCTCAGTTATCCCTTTTATACTTATGAGTTCTGAAATCGCAGCAGACTGCTTTAAAACAGCATGTTTCTAGTCATTATCAAAAGCTCCAAGAATAATCTTTTTTTTATTCTCTATTCAACCCTCTCTTTTCTGCCAGTTAACAGTCTTGAAATAGTAATAGACTGTGGAACAACAATACAAGATTTATTTACTGGCAGATTTAAAAGAATAATTAGACACCAACCTACACAGCTGCACAGTGTCAATATACATAGCATATACAAAAATAATATTTTCCTTTAGAGAATAGTTAATGTAAATAAAAGTAAATGCAAGTATGAGAAAACCAGCACAGGCTTAGAGAATGAATTTTTTAAAAATAAGAACTTACATGGAAAGCTTCTCTTTCTAAAGCAATATTCCTCTTCAGCAAACCTATTGAAAACAAGTACAATAAAATCAAGAAAAGCTAAGCAAGAGTAAAGGATCACAGTATCCTCTATTTCACCTCTCTGAAACTGTTCCAGACAAGCTGAAACTAAATCAAGCTTATTTTCAGTATTGGAAGTAAGAGACAACCAATCATTTTCTCTTTAATAAACAGACCAAGAAAACAAAAAAGTGGATTTCTAAAGCACAAGCTGACTGAGAATCACCTTATGGCTGAAACACAGGCAGTCAAGGGGCTTTCATCTTTATATGGCGACTTGGTAATTTCAAATATAGTTTTATTATTCGAATGAATCAGAATTTCATTCAGCACAACCTCAGAGGCTGCATTATGGGATGAAGTAAAACATGATTAAAACTGTGTTTTGTATTATAACCGATGAATTAGAGCCTCAGCTTTCTATATCACAAAAATGGGGAACATAATTATGAGTGCTGATGAGTGGTCTGGAGTTTTGAAAGAATACCATAACTGTCAATACATAAAGAGAATCATAAAGAAGCTGCTCTATCAAGTATTCTTAAAATCTCATCCATAAAAGCACTGAATTAATATTTTCATTAAAAAAAAAAAGCTGCTCAACCATTCCAAGCAGCTTTCCTTTCAGCTACAGTAAGAACATAAACCTATAATCCAATAAAAACACTCTTTTCTACATAGTTTTATATAATTTGCAGCTCATTTCTTAAACCCACATGTTTTAGCACCAGTTCTCCTGTAACTACACTGCTGAGCTGCACATCTTTCAATTTTTAAAGTGTGTCAAATGAAGAGCCAGTTCCTACCCTCTCAAACAGCAACGACTTGTTTACATTCCAAAGAATCTTGGACTACTAAACTACTGTGTCTGCTGTTCGTACTCATGACAGGACACACATTTGTCTTTTAAACAACTTCCTTTTACGTACGTCGAGCCGTATGTATATGTTGCATGCATATATACATGGAAGAGATTATTGTGGGGGAGAAAAAGAAAAAAAAAACCTCTCCACCAAGAGCTACAAAGCATTATTCTTCAGCACATGTCACATCCAACATGATTTACACAACAAATGGGATTTCTGTTAAACATTTTACAAAGGAACAAGATTATCACAGCTAGTTCAATCTGCACATTTTAGATTTTAAGTACTGCCTGTCTGGGTGACTGAGTGATGGAAAGTGGCACAGGATTACAGGCACTTCAAAGAAACAGGGCAGAAAAACGGGTTCAAATTTTAGATCTGCTGAAACCCACATTGTTCCAACCCATTCTCAGGGTTTACATTTTCTTCCCTGTGAACAGAGCACATGTCTCTTGTCACTCAGATGAATGTACAGCACCACGAAACCAGGTCTGTGAACCTGACCTACCCTGAGAATAAAAAGAAATTACCAAATTTTTATAGCAATAGTTGTATCTCATCTTACTCCTATTTTTGTTTTCTGTTTGGTAAATGGTAATTTTTCTATGCATATCTAAATAAGTTAGAAATGGGCTTAGAAGTGTGTCCTTTCATAACATTTAGTTTTTCAGCTGCAATTTTCCATAGAGGAAATGCATCTTTAACCTCCCTGGACAATATATGCAGCAGCAATGCTGGTAGCTCTTGGGATTAATTTTGGTTCTGCCTGTTACTCCAATAACTGAGGATTAACTCTCTTCTGGTAGTGTTGTAAACCTTTGAAATGCATCTGGAGAACAAAATTCATCACTATGAGCACAAAGCAGGTGTTTGTTTCTGCTTTAACAGGAAAGCCAAACAGTTGCAACATACAACACGGTTTTGGGAAAAATGGATTCCTGTTTCCCTTTGGTCTTAGTTTGATACATGGAAATGGAATTCCTGAGCACAAATCCAAGTTGACCAGTTGAGATTTCTAGCCTGATGATTACCTGCTTACAAGCACTCTTCAAATTTCAGTGGGTGGTCACAAATATTTGAATCATTTGGAGAGCAAGAAATTAAAAAAGCCCCAAAATTTCCTGTGAACTCTCTGTGACTTGTAACAGGCCCTGTGTTATACGGGGCCTATCACAACACTTAAAACCCAGGATGTTCTAAATTCAGAAGGAAGAAAGTTATTCTTTGGGGAAGTTTTTGCGTCTTTCCTGGGAAAATATTTGTTTTGTGTTTGTTAATTTTCAATAAAAAGTTAGCAGTGCACTTTTTAAAAATCCTAAATGCTTTCCACCTTTCTTTCACTGTATCAATATTGGAAGAAAAGTTTGACCCTCCTTTCTCAGGAAACAAATTCAAAGCCACCTGAACTCCTAGAAATACTTCAAGATTTCTAGAGGTTTTCTTCAATTCCTCTGCACATACTAGATAACAAACCTGCAACCCTTTCATCGTCTTTTCACCATGAAATATACATTGCTGTAAGTATAAAAATCACCTTTTTGCAATTGTTTAGCATGAAGATCCACACATCCCTCTTCACTTCTTGCACTTTCAGGCTGTGGCGACTAAACACAAAATCAAAAGAAACAAATATTGCAGACAATGATAAAAAATACATCTCACCCCTCTCCCTCATGTCATGATGAAAATTGTCTTATGATCCACTTAAGACTTCAAAAGCTTTAAGACATCTGTAGAAATATTACTGTTTGTAATTTACCTAGACTTGACCTCAGAGCTAACATCAGTCCCAGATATTAGTTTAAAAAAAGCACATCTCAAGGGAAATCCTAGAAAGTCAAGGTGCAACACCTACTCCAAGTACAATATTCTAGAAATGTTCACATACAGAGGAAAAAAAGCATCCAGAGTCTGTCATGAGGTGCAATGCACTCTTCTCAACTCCTGTGTTTTGGGTGGATTGGTTTGCTTGCTTTCAAAAAAAAAAATAAAATCAAGTTGCAGATCAGGTCTAAGTTCCAGCTGCATGGCTAATGCTGTATGGAGCTAACTGTACTTAAGTCTGTTCTGAACATTGTGAACACAGCTCCAGTTCCATATTACACGGCTGTACTGACCCTGTGGAGACCCACCCTTTCAGAAATGCTTGGGAGTCTCTCGGGGAACCATGCTGAGTTTTGTATGGGGAACTATGTTGTCCCTCAAAAAGGTTATTCTCAGAGTTTGGCAAGATATGAATATGTGGGTACACTCCTGCATCTGAAGAATTAACCCCTGTGGAATCCTGGCTCCTGTGGATCACAGCCCGGACACACAGACTCAGCTCTGGTCTTACACAAGCTGTGACCACGAGCCTCAACATCCTGGGTTAACGCAGGGTGCCCCAGTCTTCTGGGACAGGAGATAATGGAGCTGTAGTTATCAGAACAGAACAGCAGCAAGTGTTCCTCAAACACACAGAGGATGGGAGAGTTTGTTTACTCTTTCAAAGAACAAACTACCAAGTGCCAGCTGTAAGAGCAGTGTAGGACTGTCACAGGGACTATCACAAACAACACGCACACAAGGAGGACCAGTTTTCAAAAAAGCAAACTTGGATGTCATGGTCACAGAGGGAGTATGGCTGAGGGAGGGAATAAATTCCAGCTCAGAATAATATGGACAGCCCAAAAGTGAAATGTCAGCTGTCTAGAAAAGTACAGCTGAATAATCTGAAAAATGACTCCTTCAAAGTTTTGGAGGTTAAAGGTCGTTTTTTTCTGCACAGGAATCAAAAGTAGAGCAAGAAACTGTCACAAGACATATGATTCTACAAGAAACCATAGAGTAAAAATTTTGAAAACAACAAATACCTTGTCAGTTCTCGAGTTATTTTCCAGTTCTTCTGTCAGCTTTGGTAAAGCTGCACTATTGCCTACTGAAACACAAATATGATAAAATTATCAGATTGCATTACACTTATACTACATTAGAATGCTAATTCACAGTACCAGCTCATGAATACAGCACATGAATTTAAACACTTCCTGTAGAAAACAGAAACAATACCAAGCCTGTTTGCAGCACACGAGCTCAATAAAACCCCAACTTGGCATCTGCAAGAACACAAGTACTTCTATGTTTTCCTTAAATACAAAAGGCTCAGATTTACCACAACTTGCTTGTGAGTTCTGAATTTGGCCTTTTTTTCTTGCTTTTCCTTTAAATCCAACAGATTTTTCAGACCAAATTCCAAACAGCAAACTACCTCTGTATTAATGAATGAAGAGCTGAGAGTTCACAGCTACACAGGTTCATAGGCCATTCCGAGCTGGAAGGGACTCACAGGGTCATCTAGTCCAACTCCCCATCAACTAGACCATGTCACTGAGCTCCTCATCCAGTCTTCTCTTAAACACCTCCAGGGATGGCGACTCCACCACCTCCCTGGGCAGACCACCGTGACAATTGGATCTAAACCCATAAGCTCCAGAGCCATAGCCACTGAAATCATCCAATTTCTTTAGAGGCTGAAAACTCAGTAGCTCCTGTTAGCATCAATAAAATGTCAGAAAAATGTTAAAACCCCACCCACTTCACTTCCCAGGGGAATATTTATAACACCTGAAAAACAAGCCATGGCAGAGAGCATCTTCACATGACTTTTACTGCCTTTTTGGAAACCTGTTTCAGAAGCCTGTTTACACAGCTTCTCCTAAACAAATAGTTATAACATGGTAATTCGTTAATGATGCATGTGAAGTTTTTTTAAACAATAGCAAAGACAGACATAATGAGGAAAATGCTTTAAAAGTAGTACTTGACTAGCATTAGTTCACTTCCTGTGATACAAACAGATGTTTCTACTATTTTTCTACACTTTGATTTCTCCAAAACTTATAATTAACTCATAATCTTGACTTGATTACGACATGTACAGAATTTATTAATTCTCATGAAGTTGGTGCTTCAGCTACTCTGGATGGTCAAAGAGGAGAAAGGCTGAAAATTGCAGGATGTTGATTACACAGTATTTTAGGAACAAGCAACCATGCACAGTATCACAGTATTAGCAAGGTTGGAAGAGACCTTGGAGATCATCGAGTCCAACCTGTAACCCAACACCAACCCACTGTATAAACTATGGCACTAATTGCCTCATCCAGCCTACTCTTAAACACCTCCAGGGATGGCGACTCCACCACCTCCCTGGGCAGACCATTCCAATGAGAGATCACTCTCTCTGTGAAAAACCTCTTCCTAACATCCAGTCTAAACCTCCCCTGGCGTAGCTTAAGGCCATGTCCTCTCGCTCTGGTGTTGTCAGGCTGAGAGAAGAGATTCACACCCACCTGGCTGTAACCCCCCCCTCAGGTAGTTGTATTTCAAGTATATTCACAAGATGAATTCAGTGTAAGACAGTGAATCTGAACATGACCCTTAAATAACGATCCAGAGAAAATCTAATTATTAAGGATGACCACTCAACCTCCAAAATTGCTCTGAAACTGTATTTCTAAAATGATGAGCATGTCTAAACTAAATGAATCCTCTTTCCTAAAAACACGTTTTTGAACAGCGTAACACATCCATAACAACAAATCCATCTGAAGTGGTACAATAATTACCCCCTGCAAACCACTCCATATGTTAGATCACAGACAATCCTACAGTTCCAGAATCACATGCTTATTTATAAACGTCACTAATTCTTGCATTAATAACTACTGTGCAATCAAAAAATAAATGAGATCCGGATTTAATAATAAAATAAGTGATCCGGATGTGGAATGGCTTGCCCGCAGAGGTGGTTGACTCGTCAACCCTGGAGGTGTTTAAGGGTAGGCTGGATGAAGTGTTAAGCGATATGATCTAGATGAAGATGATAGGTTAGCTGGATTATAGGTTGGACTAGATGATCTTCAAGATCCTTTCCAGCCTTATCTATACCCTGATACTATGAGAAAGAAGTAACTTGCACTGTTCAAATATAATGGTAATAATAATGGTAAAATGCATCTATTTATAACAGCTTTTAAACCAAGGGATAAAAAAAAAAAATCTTCACCTGCATTACTTTTTTGAAAAATAACTTCAGTGCCGGTATCATCTATTTTGACCAAGTTCGTTTTATCATGCTCTTCTGCACGCCCTAATTCTGTTTCTCTTGTTACTTCACCGTGATCAGGATTTAGAGTCACTTCATTTGCAGGAACTAAGGAAAGAGCCTGTGTCTTAGGCAGGAGAGTCCTTTTTTCAGAACCGTCACTTTCTGAAAGCAAGTTTGAGTTCAATTTATGGTTTACATTCTTTGGAGTTTCACTCTCTGCCACTGTTTCTGAAATCACACAAGAGAGCTCTGATGTAACATCCTCGTGCAAACTGTCTTCAGCTTGCTCGTCATCCTCTCCTGCCTCTGAGGAAGGACTCTCAGCAGCCTCTGTACTGATCTCCACGCAAAGGGCTTCATCCACACTCATGAGGTTCACTGAATTTTCATCCGTTTCGGGGATTTCACTGTCTACTGTAGTCTGAGGTACTGCTGATTCTTCCCTCACCCCACTCTCATGTGTCTCATTCTCTCTACCAGTGACAAGCAAAGAATTACTATTTTTTTCTGGACTTATAGTTGATAGGATGCATTCAATCTGGTTAGCAGTGTTGAAAATTTCTTCACTTTTGTCTTTTCTTTCTGCACTCTCAGCAGGAAGCTGACTTTCTTCTATGACAGTAAAGGTGAAGAGACTATCACATTCTTCCATTGTGCTCAGTGTGACCATCGCCCCCCCCTCCTTATCTCCTACACTTTCAGCAGCATGTTGATCTTCATTGTTGGTGGCGACTCTTAGCACAGGAGCTGCACATTCTCCCACAAAAATCACAGAGCCTTTGTTTTTCTCATCTGAGTTGAAACCAGCTAGTTCCAACTGTTCATTTATAGCTGCAGTGGTCTCCACAATCTTACATTCTTCTGATGCATTTGGAGAAAGAATGGCATCCTCGTCTCCTTCTGCTACAATGAGCTGACTTTCAGCCTGGGGTGCTGCACTGATCAGGACTATCTCACATTCTTCTGACATGCTCGTAGTTATCACAGCAGCTCCATATCTTCCTTCTGTTTCTGAAGCAGTGAGTTTGTTTTCATCTTGCATAGGTACACTTGACATAGGAGTTTCAAAACATTCTGCTGTACTTGTGGAGATCATTACTGTTTCATTTTTTGACTCNATGATCTAGATGAAGATGATAGGTTAGCTGGATTATAGGTTGGACTAGATGATCTTCAAGATCCTTTCCAGCCTTATCTATACCCTGATACTATGAGAAAGAAGTAACTTGCACTGTTCAAATATAATGGTAATAATAATGGTAAAATGCATCTATTTATAACAGCTTTTAAACCAAGGGATAAAAAAAAAAAAATCTTCACCTGCATTACTTTTTTGAAAAATAACTTCAGTGCCGGTATCATCTATTTTGACCAAGTTCGTTTTATCATGCTCTTCTGCACGCCCTAATTCTGTTTCTCTTGTTACTTCACCGTGATCAGGATTTAGAGTCACTTCATTTGCAGGAACTAAGGNTCAATTTATGGTTTACATTCTTTGGAGTTTCACTCTCTGCCACTGTTTCTGAAATCACACAAGAGAGCTCTGATGTAACATCCTCGTGCAAACTGTCTTCAGCTTGCTCGTCATCCTCTCCTGCCTCTGAGGAAGGACTCTCAGCAGCCTCTGTACTGATCTCCACGCAAAGGGCTTCATCCACACTCATGAGGTTCACTGAATTTTCATCCGTTTCGGGGATTTCACTGTCTACTGTAGTCTGAGGTACTGCTGATTCTTCCCTCACCCCACTCTCATGTGTCTCATTCTCTCTACCAGTGACAAGCAAAGAATTACTATTTTTTTCTGGACTTATAGTTGATAGGATGCATTCAATCTGGTTAGCAGTGTTGAAAATTTCTTCACTTTTGTCTTTTCTTTCTGCACTCTCAGCAGGAAGCTGACTTTCTTCTATGACAGTAAAGGTGAAGAGACTATCACATTCTTCCATTGTGCTCAGTGTGACCATCGCCCCCCCCTCCTTATCTCCTACACTTTCAGCAGCATGTTGATCTTCATTGTTGGTGGCGACTCTTAGCACAGGAGCTGCACATTCTCCCACAAAAATCACAGAGCCTTTGTTTTTCTCATCTGAGTTGAAACCAGCTAGTTCCAACTGTTCATTTATAGCTGCAGTGGTCTCCACAATCTTACATTCTTCTGATGCATTTGGAGAAAGAATGGCATCCTCGTCTCCTTCTGCTACAATGAGCTGACTTTCAGCCTGGGGTGCTGCACTGATCAGGACTATCTCACATTCTTCTGACATGCTCGTAGTTATCACAGCAGCTCCATATCTTCCTTCTGTTTCTGAAGCAGTGAGTTTGTTTTCATCTTGCATAGGTACACTTGACATAGGAGTTTCAAAACATTCTGCTGTACTTGTGGAGATCATTACTGTTTCATTTTTTGACTCTGTGTCTGACGTATGTTGAATCGCCTCTTCTGTGACTTCACCTGACATTAGGATTACTTGTTCTTCCACAACACTTGTAGAAATCATAGCACACTCATCTTTTTCTTCCTTACCACTACCAGTTGGGTGGCTTTCATCATCATCATCTCCTCCTGTACTGGATTCACTAGGCATGGGAACCTCATATATCTCCGTATCTATAGAAACCAGAGCGTTTTCACTTATTTCTTCTGTTTTCAAGGAGGGGAGCTGACCACCATATTCAATAGCTGCACTTGGCATAGGAGCCTCAAATTCCTCCACAATACTTGTGGAAATCATAGTGCACTCATCTTTCTCCTTCTTACTGCTAAAAGTATGCACACAGTCTTTATGCTCTGCAGCTGTACTGGGCATAGGCACTTCTGTGTCTTCAGTGTCTATTGAGGTCATAGAACTTTCCTCACTTTCATGTGTTCCTGCAACAGCGAGTGGACCTTCTTCAGCATCCATGGCTGAATGTAAGGAAGCATCTTCCACTGTACTGGTAGAGATGATGTCACCCTTTACTTTTACTCCTCTGTCACCAGGACTACAAGAAGTCTCATCTTTCTTTGGAACTGCACTACTTATGGAGGCATCAAGTTCTCTGCTGTCAAAGGAAGTCATGGCATTCTCATGTTTGTCTTCAGCACCAGCTTGACTCTTATCCTGCAGTGCCATAGCACTAGTCATGGGACCTTCACATTCCTCAGCATCTACAGGAAGCAAGGTACCTTCATGTTTTGCTGTATGTGTAGCCAAGGCACCCTCATCTGCCCCACCTGCACTAGTCACACTGCTTTCAACAATTCCTTTATAGTTTTTACAGTTTGTGCCACGATTAGCTTCTTTCTCTGCACTCATGCTGTCAACAGTAAGCTTATTTACATTTGTACCAATCAGTCCTGACTCAGCTTCCATTTGTTCAGCAACTACGCAGATAATGGAACTTTCACCTTCTTCTGCACCCACACAAATCAGTGCATTTTCACTTTCCATTCCTGTACAAGTAGAAGCATGCTCGTTTTCTTCATTTCCTCTTCCTGTACTAGTCACAATGTCCTCACCTTCTTCATCCTCTTCTTTTGAGCCTGTACTAGTCACAAAACCTTCATCATCGCATAGACCTACACTGACTGTAGCGATATTTGCTTCTTCCTCTGCCCTTATACTGTCCATTAGACTTTCACATTTTTCAGCTTCTAAACAAACTGCAAATCCCTCATTGCTGTCTTCTAGCCCCGTGCAGACTACTGAAATTTCAGCATCATCTTCTGGAGTTATGCCTGTGCTGGTCACTGTGCTTTCACCGTTTACAGTATCCTCAGATTTGTCACCACTAGTTCCAGTTGTGTCACTGTTGTTTGTGACCACTGCAATACATGCACCAGTTACAGAGCTTTCTCCTTGGGTATCTGTACCAGTCACAGAGCAGATGATTAAGTTATGACCTCTTTCTTCTGCACCTGTGCAAGTCACAGTACCTTCATGTTCTTTTACTTGGCCAGTTGACACACTACCCCTAAATTCACTCGAGCTGTCACCACTGGTTGACCCTTCGCCCGTTTCTGTTCCTGCACTAGTTACAGCTCCATCGCTCTCCACTTCACCTAGGCAGGACACAGAACTTTCAAATTTGCCTGTATCTACACAACTTGAGGTCTTCCGCTTTTCTTCAGAACCTGCACTAGTCACAGCATCGTCTTTTTCTTCTGCCCCAGCACTATTCACACTGTCTTCAATTTCTACTC
Source organism: Pitta sordida (assembly GCA_013390025.1). Classification (NCBI taxonomy): domain Eukaryota; kingdom Metazoa; phylum Chordata; class Aves; order Passeriformes; family Pittidae; genus Pitta; species Pitta sordida. Next base: position 52,182 of record WEKX01023717.1, read on the forward strand.
CGCTTGCATTGAATGAATCCTTACTGCTTTCTTCTGCATCAGCCATGGTACAGTCACCATTTTCTTCTCCTGTACTTGTGAGGTAACTTTCACTTTCTGCTAATCCTTCGGTGACAACACTGCCACCACCTTCTTCAGCTGATGCAACAGTACAGTCACCATCATCTGCTCCTGTGACAGAACTGCAGCCCTCATTACTTTTTGCCCATATGCCTGTTGTGAAACCTTCGTCAGCCTCTATGCTCGTGCAGATTACAGTCACCTCACTTTCTTCTGTGCAAGTGGTTGTAGCATCACTGCCCTTTTCAGAATGGGATGCACCCTCAGCTCTTTCTTCTGCTGTACTAGTTGCCATTGCAGTGCTCTCAGTGATCTTCTCTGTGCTAGTTCCTATCACAGTGGCTGGTGTTGTTTGTAGGCTGCTGTACAAGGAACTAGGTTTACTACTTCCTGCACTGGTATCTACTGCATTGCTTTCACTTTTGTCTTCCATGCCAACCACACTACTCCCTCCCTGCCCGTTAGCTGTAACAGAGCCTTTGACAGTTTTTTCAGGAACTCTTTCAGGCACTAAAACAGAGGAAGACTGTATGAGATCATCAATATCACGTGCTTCATTCTTTTCCACCTTATCCATCATTGTGCTTCTTTCTCCCTTTGTGGAAGGATCTGCATTCAAGCACCCAGTTTCTTTTCTCCTTAGGGAAAGCTCTTTTGTTGTTACATCTCCACAATGTTCAGTTACGTCAAACATCAACTTTTCCTCTTTTGTTTTAAAATCCCTGTCCCAAGAGCTTTCCAATTTTCCTGCTTCATTATCATCTTCTTGACCAGGTAAGCCAGCTATACTGTTTTCCATTGCCTGTACATCAGGCTGGGGCACCTTGTTCTCTTTTCCTACACTGTTTGTCATCGTGCTGTCACCATCATCTTTAATGACAGAACTTGGCACTGCACTATCGTGCTCCATGTATTCAACCTGTGCTGCATCATTTTTCAAAGTGAAAGTACCTTCCAGTAAAGAAGTCCTATCTGAATTACGGCATTCTTTAGACATACTACTTAAAGACTCTGCAAAATCTGAGATATCCATATCCATGGACTTCGCATGAGCAGCATCTTCTCTGGCAGAATTAATTGCTAAAGGAACATCATCTGAATTAGAATTTGATATCACAGTTTTTGAATTCTTTGGTCTTCTGCTATCTTTTGAAGCTTGCTCCTTGCTGGGCACATTCGGTAATATTTTACCACTTTTATCATTCACAATGCCCGTTTTAGAAGCCCCTTGTTTACTGGGTCCTTGATTCATGGAAGCTTGTTTGGACGAAGTTTCTAAGGCACCAACTTTTTTATTAGAACTATCTTCTTGTTCCATTGTTTTTCCAGCTGCAGGGAGAAACTGCGATTCACGGGCTTCAAGATCTGCCAAACCATGTTTTATTTCCTTATTTGAAATAGAGCGAGATACTTTTCCTTTTGCTGCGTGCTTGACATCTGTGGTTTGGAAGGAGTTTTTAATGTTTTTTCCTTCAGTGTTAGAAGTTTCCTGTACTTTTGCTTGTTTCAAATCGAGTTCCATCAGCTCTTCCACATGACCAGAATGCAAGACATTATTATTCACAGTTGCCTTTTGAAGGGCTGGAGCCTGGCTGCTTTCAGTGCCAGCCGATTGCTTTTCCTCCTTAAGTAAGTCTTGATTTGATATACTGCCTTTTCTATATTCACAGGACGCCTTCTTGCTTTGTTTTTTATCCCCTGAGACATTCAATACTCTTCCATGCCCACTATCAGTTTCTTTAGTATCTTTATCTTCTGATTTGATGCTCTCTTCCTTCTTCTTTATTTCCTTGTTGCTGTGCTTTAAGTTTCTGCTTTTGTGACCTTCAGAAGATAATCTTCTTTCTAGTTTGGAATTACTTAAATCTTTATCACCTCTATGTTTTTCTTTTGCAGACCCTTTTTCTCCAGAATGTGATTTAACTCTGTGACTAAAGTCCTTTTGTGATCCCTGAGTTAACTGTGTGCCACTCACAAGCTCAGAGTCAGCACCACTCTCCTCGAAACTTCTGTCCTCACTCTTGGATTTGTGTTGCCTATCTGAATCACTGTCTTCCAGGCTCTTATCTTTGTCTAATTTCTGCACAGTCTCTTGTTTTGTTAAGTTTTCCTGTAATTCTGTTTCAGATGCTTTGAACTGTTTGCTGTGACTCTTTGACTTGGACTTTAACAAAATCTTTTCTTCTGCAAAGCTCTTAGGTCTTCGTCTATCTTTATGAACACCATCTTCATGCTTTAAATTACAATCAGAGTTAGCTGCTTCTATTTCATGTTTATCTTCAGAGTAGCTTTCACTCCTTTTGTGTGATGCAAGTTGCTTTGAGGCACTTAGGGAATCCTTCTGTGGTTTAGGATCACTCAGGGACCTTTTGGTCTTGCACTCTGCTCTTGATTTTTCTGTTGAGAGATGTCTGTCTTTTTTATTTTCTTTCCGCAGCAATTCTTCAGCTTTTAAGGTTGATTCAGAAGTGTTTTTTCCTTCTTTTCCTGTTACTGATGCTTTCCGTTCACTTCGGTGTTTACTTTTTCTTTCAGATTTGTCATCTGAAGAAACCCTGATTTGTTGATTATGTTTCTGGCCCACATCCTCTCCTTTCGAACTCCTCTCAGATGAATGGAGTTCAACATCTTCACTTGCTTTGTGAATACTATCTCCTTTACATTTGTGCTTTAAGGAAAGTTTGTCTTCTAAAGCAGTTCTTTCCTTTTCATTTTTATCTCTGCAAGACTTGGTTTCTTTTTTGGCAGAATTTCTCACATGTTGAGTTTCTGTGTCAGCATCTTTTTTGGGATGTTTTTCGTTTTTAACTATGGATTTCTGCTTCTGTGGTTCTTCAGTGTTGACTTCTGCTCTGTCCAGTTGCCTTTTTGGTTCCCTTGTTTCGCTGTCCTGCTGGGCTCCCTCGGTCTGAAGAGAAGTGGAGGTTTTTCTTCTGTGTTCTTTTTCTGCTTTAGAATCGCTCTTGCTCTCCTCAGTGGAATGTCCCAACTCTGAAAGTCTTCTAAGTTGTTTAGAGGCTTCACTTTTCCCATGATTATGCTTCAATTCTTTGGAAGAATTTTTTTCACAAATCTGCAAAAGAGATTTTTATACATAAGTAAATGTTACACAATTCTTTCACTACATTACCAAATAGAACTATTAAGGACAAACTCCCCATAAAAACAAGACACAAGAGAATACACTTAACATAGTATTAAAAGTTCAGCTAAAATACATTCAGTAACAAAATGAAACTTGCCATTTTCATTTCAATGACCCTATCTGTCATTGTGGAAAAATGTAAAGGAAGACAAGTTAACCTTCAGCAGTTTGCCTGAACTTTATTACCTTTTCTTTATATAGTGATTTTTCTTTGAAAAATGATTTAAAGAGTCACAATTTCAAGTACTCCGTAAGTTACTTTAAGCAGCCATTACGCTGTCTGTTAAAGCAAGACCATAACTAAAAACCCAAAACTAAACAACACACCAAGAACATATGAAAGGTAAGTCTAGACTTCCCTTTGAAATTCCAACGACGACCTTTTCTATTTAAACAATGTTTTTGATAAAAATTTTCACGACAAAAATTCCCCCTCCTTTAGTGTTTGGAGTCCATTTATTTCAGTTTTCCTTTAGCTTTCCACTGAGGAATTTAAACAGACCAAGCTCCTGAAGTCTCTGCATATAAGACCCTGCTCTTTTGTAAAACCCAACATACTTTACAGATAAAGGCAACATCTTTATCTTGTGTTCTACTACAACACACACCAGCACAGTCCATGTATTTCAGTGGATATTGGAACTCAGAAAACATTAGTACAGCGATGTCAAACCACTAATACAACCGAAAGAACTGTCAGGGAAAAACTAATTCATGAGAACAAATGCAATTATATGCAGTTTAGTGACAACATGTGAAAAAGTACTATTAGAATTTAAAAGGAGGACCATAAGATTTATACTGAAGAGAAACGTACCTCATTTGGTTTTTGCATTTCTTTAGAATCCTCTTCAGATGGCTCATGTTTCTTTCTGCAGACGTCTTCAGCACACCTGAAATATTTGTACAATTAATAAAGAAAACCCTGTATCAGCCTAACATTAATTTATAAACGTTCTGCTTCCAAATCTGAAGGTGGGAGAGAAATGACTACTAAAAATAAAGGAACAGAAAATGATCACCCAAATTCTAACCAATTTGCCCAGGCTTTTTTCTCTAGCAAAACTATGTGTATAAACCTAAAAAATATCCTCTGGATATCAATGCTTTAAAGCAGTATTAATATGATAGTGTTAGTACTGCAGCTGTCCCTGTAAAATGCGTCAGTAAAAAGTTGAAAAGAACTTTTCCAACCTGCAAAAATGAATATCCAAAACCTTAATTCCTTTTGAGCAAACACATAAATACCTTGAATCTCTTTTTCTTTTTCTGCTTAAGGCCACCTTTTTCTCTAAAAACTTCTGTTCTTTCAGCACCTCCTTAATGCTTGTACCAGTAGCTTTTGATTCTAGACTTTTTTTAGATGAAGGTTCTTCTATGTGCAAGCCACTTTTTCCTAAAAATAACACAGAAATGGTGAAATACAAAAGCATGTCATTATATTACTGCATTAGCTATAAACACAACTGAAAGAAGCACAGAGAGTACTAATGTGCAGCAGGGAATACCAGTGTCAACGGGTATTAACCAGTCTAATGATACAGGAAAAAGTGGAGATGAAATTTCATATTGATCATTAGGATTACATATCTTTGTTACATCACTGCTGAAACATTGAGTTACTAAAGGAAGGAAATGGCTACAGACCTATGATCAAAGCTGAATGTCTTATTCTAGATAATAAGCGAGAGGAGGGTAGTGGGGGCTTATCACACCTTTAGCATTTTGATTTCCAGTCTTTGAAGATTTTGTTTTTTCTGCAGCCTTCTGTTTACGTTTTTCTTCAAGCTTCTCTCTGTTGATTTGTCTTCTCAGGAGTCTCTCTTCTTTTTCTTTGGCCTGGAGATACAAAACCAAGGAAAACAATAATCATTGTTAAGTCAAAGAGTATTCTTAGACTATAAGTCTAAACCCACAGAAAACAGAACACTGTAGCTTGTTTAGTCAAACTAGCCGAGTTTCAGTTTCACTGCCACTTAACACTGCAGACTGAAGCTGAGACCTTCCCAAAGAACATAAGTTATTTTTTATTTATACACATAACATTTATAGACAATATATACAGTGTGTATTTACTAATTATATACTACATACATAACTGCAAATATATGCACGTGGCCCAAGAAGAAAATCCAAAACAACTGCTGCTCCCTCTTCTGCATGTTGGCTGTCCTTCTACAAGCCCAACCTACTCAAAATCCCACTGAAGACAGGCTGCAGGTTGATATGGGCTACTTTTTCCACCCAAATTGTCACTGTATACATTAAATCTACTCAAGACCAGATTTTTCGTAAGGGCAGCAGTTCTTACTATCCCTATCAAATCCCTCAGTTGAGAAAGAATTCATCTGTTATTGTGACTGAACGATAATCACGTGAATCTACATGATCCCTGCGCGTAATTAGCAAATTCTATGTAAACACCAAAAGACTTTATTTTGGAAAAGGGGAAACAGATAGAAAAGCCTTCAAACTACAACCAGCAGAGTAGAGCAGATCATGCCACACTGATGGAAATGTGAAGAGTGAGCCGTTGTAACACAAGCTGAAAAAAACCTTGAAGGGAGAAGAAACAGCAGACTCCACGATTCCCCCCCACAAACCACCACCAAATCAGAAGTGGAATTTCTGCTTTAAAAAGAGCATGGACAAACCCTACACTTACAATGGACTGACGGCGCTGCTCTACAGTTCGTTCATCATCCGAGTCACTGAAGTATTTGGAGTACAGGAAAGGCTTGTGAATATAGGCCTGACGAGATGGTTTGGCCTTCCCATCACCCAGCTCGTTACCTTGAGGCTTCGTCTTACTTTGATTCTTTTTCTCCTCTTCATCTAAAGAAAGGTGAGTATTTAGTATTTAATAAGTACTAAAATGCATAAGCGAAACATATTGTTACTTACACTCATGTAAGTATTAGTAAAAATAAATATATTTATTTCAGTTTTATCAGGATTATTAGAAATACTGCAAAACTACCCGAGCTCCATAGTATAAAAATTACTTCCATACCTGAAACATACTTAAAGGTTGCTTTTATTTCACAAATATTCAGCCATAACTGAAAAAAAAATCTGTTATGCTTCAAGGTAAGAGCAAAGCTAGAGAAGACAGAAGTAATTAAATGTTTCTAAGTAATATTCTTGGAGCAAAAAAGGTGAGCTGTAAGCATACTAGAGAGAGCTCTGCATTACAAAGTGGAAAGTCTTACTAACTGCAGAGGCCACATCTGCAGAAATCAGAGCCTGAGGAAACACCAAAAGGTAACCCAGTCAGTGAAACACTTTGGTGTTTCTGAACTTTTAAAACTGGATACATTCCTGTTCCTTCTCCTGTGGCCAAGTAGAATTTGGACATTCCTGCAATCCTAAAGCTCTAAAACCAAACTGACATGCAAAGTCAGCTACAACCACCCCAGGGTAACAAGGCACTATCAAGTTCGTGGTAGGACGGAGGGGAAAAAGACCCAGAGAACAGCAGCAGATTGAGCATTAAGTGCTTTGGTCATCTATGTAATACTGCGGCATAAATAAGGTTTACAATGTTTAGAATATAACAAAATACTACAAAATCCCCCCAAACAGTAAATCCAATACTTGCCTCTCGCAATTGCACAAATTCTATCCCCTCCACAGTCGAATTCTCTCTCATAAGTACAATAAAACTTACTGCAAACCCTCAAATTTATGATCTGATGCACTCAACAAAAGCATTACAATATACTCCTCGCTACTTAACAATGTAATCATTTTGCCACCTGATGTGATCTCCCCCTCTTCAGTACTGTCAGAAATGACCGGCTCCTCTTCACTCTCCTCTTCAAAGGAAGAAAGGTCACTGGTATGGACAGAGCTGACTGTGATGTCACTCAGCACATCCAGATCTGAATCTATGAACGAATTTTCTTTCAAGGGAAAAAACAGAAACAAAGAGCTGTAACACAACACACTCTATTTGTGAAACTTTTCTTACCAAACCAGCAATTTTGTCTCTGAGAAGAAAATTATCTTAAGAACTATTACAATCACAGAACGCTCCAAGTTGGAAGGGACACACAAGGATCATCGAGTCCAACTCCTAAACAGCACCACCCTGGAGGGAATCGAACCCAGGTCTCCCTCATGAGAGGAGGGACACTCACCACTGTAGTAAAGTGGATTTCTAGAAATAAGGAAACAAAATCATAACAACCTAATGAAATGTTTTTAGGCTGCCGTTTACTCAAAACAAACATCACCCGGAGGTACAACAATAAACTTTAAAATGAAGACTGAAATTGTTGAGAGAACTTGCCAGAATAAGGCAGACAACCAATCACACTCGATGAATCAAAGTTCATCTGATTCCCAGTTCAGGTATCTCAGCTAAGAGAGATGGACAACTCCTACTGGGGCTAGCTAGATAAATTTGCCAGAACTAGCAGAAAACTTACATTCCAAATATACTTCTGATTCAACTCCTGTATACACTTAAAAACCCCACCTCATTCATATTTTGAGGAAGACCATTGCCCACACCATACCTTCTTTAGAGCTCTCAGTTGTTTTATGCTTATTGCTATTTTTTTCTGGAACTAACTGTTTCACTGGCTCCGACTCTTTTGCTTGCTTTTCCTCTTTAGACTTGGTAGTATCATCGCTTTTCTTTGAATGGTCAGACTTCTTGTCAAGCTTTTCTTTCTTTTCTTTCCTTCTTTCACTTTTTTCATTGCTGTCTGGTTTCTTGTCACATTTATCCAATAATTTACTCTTTTGATCTTCACTATCCTGTTGAGTGTCTTTACTTGTAAAAGTCAAAGTATTAGCATCCTTTGCTGAATTTTTTATTTCTTCACTTTGGCAGGGAAGCTCATTTAAATCTTCAGACTTTGCAAGTGTTTCAGCCCCTTCTCCAGAAAGGTCAGAAATCGCTTTCTCTTTGTCCAGCAAGTCCTCCACGTTTCTCTCTTTATCAGTGTTGCCATCTGCACTTTGCTGAGATGAGAGTCTTCTTGCAACTCTGTCGTTGCTCTTGGAATTTGAGGTCTCTGTAGAAGCCCGGGCTGCACTTGCTTCTTGGTTAAGAGAAGTTATTGTTTCCAAAATGGACATTGCATCATTAGCTACATTAGCACTAGGAGCTGTAGCAGAAACACCTTAAAGAGTAGGAAAGCACAGTTTTACTTCATCCTAGTCTCCATAATTCAGTTCATGTAGAATGTTAAATAGGTGAAAAGAAACAGAATAATTACTGTCCATAAAACAGGCATAATTAACTAAAATATCTCACTAATTTTGCAGTGAGATAATTTGGTTAAGAAAACCCCAACCAGACAAAAAAACTCCACAAAGTTGCATTCCTGCAGCAATTATCATGTAATTACCAGAGATTTAATTTTCCTCTGGGACATACCTCTGTTCCTGAGGTCTGCTAGGGAAAGTAGGGATTGTAAATGGGAAGGACATTCTGAACGTAATACTTGTTCATGTTTATCAACATGCCACAGATGACTCTGGATGTATTTCACATACAGACATATATGCACATACATTCTCTATATATACACATGCTTGTATCTCACACCTCTAATATCTCTTTAAACAAAAAAACGGACTCAGCATATTGATACTATAACAGCTGGACTAAGAGAAATACCTTATCCCTTTTCCATCCTTTTAGAACCAACCCTGAAGATGGGTGAGAAAGGGTTAACTGGACTAGCACTATGACCTGCAGCTGGCTTGTTAACCCAAGGAAGTGGGCCTCACAGGAAAAAGGTCTGGATTTAAATACATTAATAAATAATAAGTTAATTAAATAAAGGATCTGGTTACAAATACATGGACTGCTGTGGAGTCTTCTTGGAGGGGGAAGGACAGACAGTTACCTGCAGGAGAGTTTAGAAGTTTGATAAACACAACATAAATAAAAATCCTGAAGAAAGAGTGCTGTGTTTGTAAACAAACTAAAGACTGGCTGACTAACAGCATAACCTCGGCTCCTGAGAAGACACCAGCCATACAAATTTTAAGCCACTCAGCAACTGCACTGACAGGCAACCGTCTCTTAGGTAATTTTTATCAGCTCTACCAATGGATAGAAAAATTGAATCATTCTTCTCTTACCTATGTCTGAGAGTCAAACCCTGAGACCCATTTTTTCCCTACAGTAAATTGATCCCTTGTAATCTCAAGCAGAAATGACAGTGACATGGCCATAACAGGGTGACATCTCTCCTGCCTTCTACCTTCACACACACAGTAAGACATGAGTGTTATGGCATGCTGCCTGGAGCTCAGCTTGCGAATAGTGATGCCAGCAGCAAACCTAGTCAGTATTTCTGCTCCCTCAAACCCCATTTTTTGTAAACAGATTGCTCAGAGAAGTGGTAAATACCTTGTACTGTAACAGAAGCATCTGCTTTCTCCTCATTTGGAGCTGTACTGGGGCCTGCCTCCTCTTTGTGATTCAATGTGGCTAAAAATTCATGGACAGCTTTTTCCACCTGAGGTCTGAACGTGTGGTTGATCTTTGGGTCCACAACCTGAGAAATAATCCTGTCGATTCCAGATTCCAACATTCCAGACCTGGAACAAAGTTACATAAATTCCTAAGAAGAACTACTTTTCAAGAATATATGAACGAAATCTGACCATTTAGATGTGACACAAACACTTGTAAAAGCCTCAAATGAAGCATTAATGTTTCCTGAGCATCACTGCAGCTATGGACACAGCCTATGCCTTATCCACAGGGAAAAAAAGTGCCAGAGAAACAAAACAATCCAAGCACATGGAATTAACACAACAAACAGCCTGTTCTCACATGATTACTGATTACACCTACAAATGTTATTTAATTGCAAAAGCAACATCTGTGGGAAAAATCTGACATCAATTCCTGTAGTATAAAAGAGATGAATTATTGAACCCACGAAGGTCAAACAGCCACTACACCACTCACTCAATTGCCACATTAAGTTACTTTCTGCCTGGTACAGTGTGGCAAGTTTTGCTGCTTTGTAGAACACCCTTAATCTTAAGTAAAATAAAATGTGTGTTAACAGAAAGCTTCAGACCTATGGCTTTATCTCTTCAGAGGCCTGTAACCTTTTAAGGGACATATACTGCCTCTTGTCCTCTTTGCTTCTTTAACCAGAAACAACATCCACTCCCCTCCCTACAAACCAATCAGCTCCTCAGTACAAGTTATCAAAGGCACCCTCACAGCATAACTGAGCATCTTAGTTCCTAAATTCCTGGTTTGATCCAATATAATCACCGAATTTACGGTACTGTGAAGAAATTTCCTGAAGTTTCTTATGACTCTAAGACATGAAAAGAAAGCCAAGAGGTACCTTAATGAAATCATATAGTATCAGGTGAATGTTTGAGATCATTCTGACATAACGGCAGTTCTTAACAAACTCTTCTCTGCCCAGAGAGATTGACGTGCGTGTTTTTGTTTTGCGACTTTAACTTTGTACTCTGCAGAGTTCAGTCTGTCAAATGCTTTTAAACTTCCTTATCTCTAAACACGACAACTGCAATTTTATTAATACCTCCCTTAAAAATCAATTTCAGCCGGTGGGTGACATCTCAAGTCAAAATTAAAGTTTCCACCCCTGCATCAGCTTGGGCCAGATCAAAAGATACCTGCAGCCTAATTCTGACTGATGCTGATGGCAAGTTACTGAAGCAATATCACGTTTTAAACATTAAAAAAACCCCATGAGTTTCTTCAGGAGTTTCTTTGAAGAAAGCAGACACTCCACACTGACCAGAGCCCCCGTCACCTACGGGAAACCCCCAGAGCTGTCACTTACTTGAGAACCTGCTGCCTAATGTTATTTCTCAGCTGGTTCTTGTTGAGATGAGGACTCCAAGTATGAGTTGCCAAGTGATTGGAAACAAAGTTGTCAACGCGCTGTCTCAGGTTCTGGTAGGCAGGCTGGAAAGCAACAGCAGAGAGGTTGGACGGGAGTGACGGCAGGGGCAGGGGGGTCGGTGCCCTCCCGGAGGCCGGGCGGGAGCGCTCCGAGCCCCCCGGCCCGTTGGAGGCACAACGGCCCCCACCCGCGGGCGGCGCTGGCAGCGGGTGAGG
>WEKX01023720.1:0-13334 GCA_013390025.1 Pitta sordida
CAGCGACATGGTCTAGATGGTTTTTAAATGGGAACAATCTATAAGACATGAAATGTGTACCTGCTTTGTAGAGAAGGCCAAATAGTATTCACCCTTTAAAACCCTGTTTTGCATGGTCATACTTGCTCCTTTCATATTTCTAACTTTTAGGTTTTACCATTTAATTCAGTTCTTAAAGATCTGATTTGACCTCATTTCCACACTTAGACATTCCAGTTGACAAATTGCATATGATTGCATACCTCTGGGATTCCTAGATAAGTGTTGTTCTGTATAAAATATTTTATATAAAGGACTGTATATTTCAATTTTTCTCTTCTAGAGAGTTTAATCATCTCAGATTTATCATAATGGGAAAAACCATGCACTTTATATCCTTCTTTAAATTTCTTACAGGACAGCATATTTTGCTCATTCTTTTTATAGTATTGTCATTACAGATACAATTTGCCTTTATATTCTCAGAGTAGAATCTGGAAAAACAAATTGAACATATTTTACTGGTTTTTCTTATTTGGATAGAAGTATATAAATTTTCATACTTTCTATATCCGTTATATACGTTCTTGTACTGCTTACTTACTTTTTCCTTTGCTTCTTCTTACTGGACTACGTATATTCTTAGTTTCTATCTGCTTTTGCCAGACTCACAGTAGAAATGGATTTGGTGTACTTTTTATAGTCAGAGTGAGTTCAACTGAGCATGAGTTGCTGTCTTTTATCAGAGAGAAATAATATTTCATATTAATTTTCCAGGAACCATTCTTCCAAGCCACTGGTTTTTGTCTTCCGATATATTTTTTTCTATATTTTCTCTATATACATTTTCTTTCTTTCTACACTAGGTTATCTTAGAAATAAATTCCTTCAGTTATCGCTAAGCTACAAAATTCAGCTTTAATTTATTTTCAATTTATTTATTTATTTTACATTGATTTTAGTATTTCATTTTCAATAAAAACTTTCATGTTCAAGGCAATCACTACAACTTCAAATGTCCCATTAAATTACTTTGTACTGACAATGCATATTAAAACCTTAAAACTTTTATTCTGACCCCTCAGTGGAAAAGGAGACAGGAAGTATAAAACAAACCTCCTTCCTCCTTCATTTTATTCATGAAGAGCAACAAGGTGAGAGATTTTAAATGGCTCTACTTGGTAAAACCCAAGCCTCTAATGATGTTCTTCAATATATAAATTCAATAAAATCAAAAATAAGAAATCATCATTATTTCTTTACAAAGAATATCTTGTGCACAATGTAAATCAACATTTTGTAAGAATATGAGTGAAGCATTTTTGTTGCAGGGCCAGTAACCTGCAGAGGATGAGAGGAGGGCCATACCTTTAAGTAGTTTGTAGTTCTGTCCCACTCCAAGGGGTAAGGCATCAAACCTGCTTCTCCTTGCAATAAACAAAGTGAATTCCCAAATGATGACAACTTTCTTGTTTTTTGACTTTTACTGTGAGAGTGATGGTCTTTGTGTTAATAATGTGGAAATTCAGCTTTTTTCTTCATTGATTGAACCATGTGACATGGCTAACTTTTACTTCTTTTGGAGACATAAAGGTTTAGAACTTCCTTAAGAAGCAAAACTTTGTATCACACAAAAGCTACACACTGTCATGGCTAGGCTTCATGAATGAAGATATAGGAAGGGCTCTATCCATGCTTGCTATAATCATGCCGATGACTGAAAAAGGCTGATGCAGGATAGACAAGTCCGGCTGCAAGAGGCACAGCAGCAAGTCTCCTTAAGCTGTATTAACAAGGCACAGCTCTTTCTGCGTTGTTTTTTCTCCTCAAGACTATTTCTAAATGAGCTTTCAAAGGAGGCAGCAACGTTATAGATGCTGCACCTTCATGTCTCCCGATTTGAGGCCAGAGTGAACCACTGGTGGTAGTCGATATTGCCAAGACTGAGGTGTTGTTTCAGGGAGTCCTTGCATCTCATCTTTGGGGCTCCTCTGTTCCTCTGGAGTTCACCATAATGTACAATCTTTGTGCATCCTGTACACAAGCTGACAAGCAAAACCGCCAATCAGGCATACAGAAAATATTACCTGAGTTCTGTTATTTGAGCTTGCTGTTTCTATGAATTATTCTACATTATCAGGATTTTTGAGAATGCAAAATAAAGTACTATAAACCAGTAATAATGGAAACACTGCTGTGATTGTTAACACTTAAACCAAAAGAAAAAAAGTAAAGTTTGCCAGTGCATTGATCCCATATTCTGCACTATGAGAACCACATCCTCAATTATATAATGCAATAAAATGTAAGCGGAAAAACGTTTGGGTTTTTTTTCAATTTTTCCATTAAAAAATTATCTTGATACATTACTAGGCTAAATACATACCACTATAAAACAAAAGACAACTAATTTTATTTTTATTCAATAGATTTTTTTTTACAACTCGCTTATTCATAAGACCATGATGGTACAGAAACCGTGTTTTATTCTTCGTGTAAAAAAATAGCATTTTCATTAACACTGAATATGAATTTCTAAGGGGAAATAATTTTTTTTGCTCTCATTACCACATATTTATATAAAGAAATAATTTAACCAGAAAGAAAACATTTTTTAGAAAAAGAAATCAAGTAAAGCAAAGAAAATCTAATTAACTAAATTACTGCAAGAACTAAATGAGTAATTTTCCTTGGCTTCTTGGTCTTGAGGGTCTTATTACAATGCCCTATTAATGTTCTGTTATTAATATTATTAGTAAAAAAGCAGTGAATCTTTCAAGGAGGTTTATTACCCTATACATTTTTGTAGCTAACTATAAACTATCCTAGATGCATATTTAACGAAATAAAAATCACAATTATCCTGGCTGTAGTGAGTTCTTTTTACCTTATTCAATTTGGCAGAATAGTGTATCTCAATGATAATGTATTTTTATCTGTAATGCAACATGGAAAATAACATAATGAATAGATACATTAATATATTCTAGGGCTCTGAACTGAGACAAAGTGAATTTGACAGTCTAGATGCTGATGTTTGGATGGCAAAGTAAAAAAGCTGGGTTCTTTATCACTCTGAGCTGTAAGTATGGTTATACAGCAATTCCAGCCTGGAAAATCTACTTCAGATCTATGCGATATTCACTGTTGGAGCAGGTCCAACGAAGGGCCATGAAGATGATCAGAGGGCACCCTTACGAGGGGTGAGAGAGCTGGGGTTGTTCAGCCTGGAGAAAAGAAGGCTCTGAAGAGACCTTATAGCACCATCCAGTACCTAAAGGGAACATACAGGAAATCTTTATGTAATTTAAGCCTGTGGACAGTAGGACACTTTGTCTCTCAACAACAGACATCCAGAACTCTGCAAATACAGTTTCAGATAACTCTGAGAATTCCTGTTTGAATTTAAGTATCACAGTATCACAGTATAGATAAGACTGGAAAGGACCTTGAAGATCATCTAGTCCAACCTATAATCCAACTAACCTATCAGCGACATCATATCACTCAGCAGCTCTTCCACCCTACCCTTAAACACCTCCAGGGTTGGCGACTCAACCATCTCTGTGGGCAACCCATTCCAAATCCAGATCACTCTTTCAGTGAAAAACCTTTTCCTAATATCACGTCTAAGCTTAAGACTATGACCTCTCATCCTGTCCCATACAGGGATCAAACCCACAACCCTGGAGCCATGGGCTGTTTTATCTCATTAATTGATTACAACTTCCACTGTTACCCAAACAGACATCTGTTCTTTCAGCACTAGGCTGACGCAAAGATGGTCTGCAGTCTGGCCTTAAGCTACGCCAAAGGAGGTTTAGACTGGATGTTAGGAAGAGGTTTTTCACAGAGAGAGTGAACTCTCATTGGAATGGTCTGCCCAGTGAGGTGATGGAGTTGCTGTCCCTGGAAGTATTTAAGAGAAGACTGGATGAGCAGCTCAGCGACATGGTCTAGATGGTGGGAGACTTGGATGGATGCAGCGTGGTGCCCTTGGTTCCACGCTTGTGGGCCTGATCCCCGGGTGGGCGTTTGCTTGGGAGTTGGACTAGATGATCCTGTGGGTCCCTTCCAACTCAGAATAACCTGTGAACCTGTGAACTACACTTTATCCCTTTCTATTCTGTGTTTCTTTGGCTGGCTAATCTTTCAGGTTTTGCTGTCAGAGTCTGTCTCTTGGTGTGAGACGTTTTGGGACACACAGGACAAAGGAAAGCAGCCACAGCATCAATATGGCACTACTGTCTCTGCAAGGGCCTTGTGTAAGGTCAACAATTCATTTCTGAGCTACTTCCTGATCCAAAATTAAAAGGGAAGAATATATTATTTGACCAAAATAATCCCATCTGTAGAAAATAGGGAAGAAGTAAACTCACAGTCATGAACTCCTCTGTTGTTTTCGACTGGGAAATTATTCCACAGTAATACCTCACCCTTCATGAGGAACGTGTCTCCCTAAGGTCTCGCAAACTGTCAAATTTGGAAACACGTGCTGGTCATTAATATGCGTACAGGCCATGGCCATTGCTCCACTCCCAGCCAATCAGGAGCTTGGAGGAGTGTTTCCTGCTCCTCCCCACTGGCTCTCACAGCACAAGAGAGCAAAGGGAAGTGTTTCCGAGCCCTCTCTGCCTGGGGCGACCCCCTGGAGAATCCCTCAGCTCTTCAGCCAAGCCACTGCTTCCACAGCTGCTGCCACAGCTGCTGCTACCACGCATGCCTGCACTGCCTCCACGGTGGAGAAGCTCCGGGCCACAGTGGGAAAGGGGTGTCCCAGGGATCTGGTCAGCACTCGTGGACCCTGGGAAACCTTAACTTAGCAACACTGTGACACCCCTTATGGTGGGGGATGGCAGTGGGGCCCCTTATGGTGGTGGACGGCTTCAGTGTTGGAGTTTCTTTCCCTTTGACATCCGCTGGTCTCAGGAGTGGGAGCACTGGCACTGACCCGTCAGAGCACACTTCCACTGTAGCAGGGGGAGGGCATGGGAGAACAGAAGCCTCCTCCTGACGCAGAAGGTGCGGCAGTGGTATAGGCTTGTCCCATTACTACCCTGTCCCAGCACACAGTGCTGGCCCCACCGCTGCCGCAGCCAGCCCAGCCGCACTTTCGTGGGGCACTTTCCCTGGGGCTATGTCATCACCAGGTGCGCCAGGCGCGCAGCCCCCGAGCACAGATTGCATCACCCTCTCCGCCTGTAGTAATGGAAACAGTAATGTGCCTGGCAGGGGTCAGTCCCCGGCTGGGCTTAGAGCAGCAGGGGATGGCATGGCTTGTGGCAGTGCTGTGCTGTGCTTCAGTGGCTGTCCGGGGCATCCCGTGGTGTGAGCCTTCCACTGATCTGGTTTCTCCTTGCTTCCTGAGTATCCTTCAAGATGCAGTGTGGCAGAATGTAATGTCTTAATTATATATAAAAATGAACAAAATTTGCTTCTTATTGCTCACAGAACTGTTATCTCTCTGGTGGGCCTCTAAAGGTGGTTTTAACAGTATGCCCTGGGCCCCCTTATGGCCTAAAACACCCAAGAAGCTACATGCCAAAATGCAAGCACCTAGATCACACCAGGCTACAGCAAGTCCAATAAGAAAGCAGCTGGAAACAGTTGCTAGCTAAGAGGAAAATATGGGAGGGAGCAGGGACCCTGCTCTCTGCAGGACGTCATTCCATCACCTTCTCCCCTTCCCTTGCCTCCTAACTCTGTCTGCTTTGCTATTCGCCTCTGCTCCCTTACCACAACCATGGAAAAGCCACCAAACACCTGAGGGCCTGCTGCAGCAGCCGAGAGAGAGAGAAAAACCAGCCTCCGGGCAACCATCAGCAGCAGCCTCATGTGAGTCATGCCCTACCCTGCATTCCTCCAAAAGCCTAAGTTACACCATTTCAACTGTTTATTAAAAAAGGTAAACTTTATTAAATATTGCAGTAAGTGGACATCAAACTATTTCATGTGGATGTTTATTGGCAAGTTTGTCAGGACTTGTGTGACAAAAACGTTTTCTCTCTTTTGTTCCTGTTAGTCCAGTGACATCATCACCGATCTCTGTGAAGTTTCCAGAGGAGAGCAGAATGTTATCCTGACTGAAACCAGTGGAAAATCTGATGATCCCTTAGAGAGGAGTAAGTTTTCAACTACTTTCAAGCTGTTACAGAAAAGACACTGGAGGAGGAAAAAAAATAAAAAAGAGAAAACCAAACTACCTCAACATTAGCAGCTAAGGTTGCTTCACTTTTTCTGTTCATTCAGTTATCCATTTCATATAGGTTAAGAGAGGAAGAAGCCAACTGCTTCACAAGTGCACTTTCTGGAAACCTCAATTAAAACAGAGGGTCCCAAGAAATCTGACCAGCAGCAGTTATGGAAAGATTAGAGTGTGACTAGAAGTGTAATGTACCTTGACAAAAAGGTAGAATTAGCAAGATTTCAAAAAACTTTGGTGGTTTTAATTTATATGGCAATCTCGGTAAACAACTCTGATTAAAATGTGACAGTTCAATGAATCTTTTGAGTATGAACAGAGTGTGAGCAATTTTCATTATGAATGCAGTAAAAGGTACAGATTTCATGGTACTCAGGAAATTAAGTTGTTTGTAGGAAAAGGTTCTGAACATAAAAATCACAGTTCAATAAATTTTGCTAAAAAAAGTCAGTTACATATCCCATTGGATAGAATGCAGAAATAAATGAATAAAAACCCCCAAACCTGACGGTTTTAATTCATAAAACGTAAAAGTCACTGAAATTTTCACATGCATAACTGCATAGTTTTAAAATTCACTGTTAAGGCTCAAGCTGCTGTTAATTGAGTACAATTAAACATATTTGAAAAAGTCTTTTTGAAATTAAGTTAGTGGAAGAAATTCTACCATTCTCCAAGGATTACTTATGTTGAAACCAACCAGATATTGGAATGATTAGTGATAGTGGAGAACTCTATTAAAAATTCATGATTTTAACAAATTTATTTATGAAAAAGATTTGTACAAATGTTGAAAATCTATCAAATTCATTTGTTAATTGAATAAAAAAATTATTGTGGAATAAAGAGGCTCTATAACAATTTGTGTATTGATTACTAGGGATAATTTATACAGTCAACTTCCTCTACTTTGCTGTTCCTCATTTGCAGATTCACCTCTTCACGGTATAATTTTCCCATGATTGAGTGGGTTCGTTTCGCAGGGCATTCGTGACAGCGTCTGGACAAACTGACATGCATGAATATTCAGATTAGGCAGTCATGAATATTCAAAGTAGCTGCACGGACTGCTGGTGCACTGCTCTGCCGATGCTGCGTGCCCCATGCCACGGCGTTTGTAGTGGATAACAAGCGCTCTGCCCCTGCAGCCCACCCCGCTCCATGCAGAGAGGTTGCCTTACACCTGGGTTGCCTGTGCCATGGTGCTTGTAGTGGGCAGTGAGCACTCTGCCCATGCAGTCTGCCACCCATGGACGGCTGCGAAGCTGTGGCAGAGAATGCAGCGGAGATAACCCCCATCCAGCCTGGCCAGTCCCAGGGGTACCAAGGCACCACTGTTTGTAAGATCTTTTTATCTCTTAAGTTCCCCCTCTGCTCTGTTTCTCCACTCTGTAGTTACTGAGTTAAAACATTACAGTATACAAACTCTATGTACCTTTCTTGGATTTTCTTAACATATGTTTATTAAGATAAGTACCCTGATTAACATGTGAATCTACAAGCTGCTGGCTGCTTTGTTGCTCAGTTGCATCGCCATAGTAACATCGCTGCTGAAAGCAGGCTAGCCAGTTGAGGCCCTGACAGCCCCTTTTCTCCCCAGTTAAAGCTTACAGGCTCTGGGACCCCATGACTCCAGAGGGGGTGGGGCCAGGGCTGGTGCTGCCAGTGGACAGAGCACTGCCTCACAACCATCACCTTGCCAACGGGGCCGGACTGTTCTGTAATCAGCCCCGCCCCTTGGAGTGTTCCCGGGATGCCAGTGCAAGCCCTAGTGTGGAGTACAGCCTTTGAAACTCCACTTTAAACGTGTGTGTTGCAGCAGCGCATGAAAAATGAGGTGGCAGCTCCAAAGGGGAAGGATCACAGTGCTGCCACCCTCCCCCCACCTCCAGGACCAGCACTAGGTCCCGACGCATGTGTCAGGGACTGTGCCAACCAGAGCTTGGTTTCAGCAGTGCTGCATGCTTGACACAATCCCTCATGGTCCCGTGGTGGCATTGGGCCACCTTCAGGAGGGAGGGAGCCCTCCCTGGTTGCGGAAGAAGCAGTGTTGCTTGCACCTCGTGGTGGATGCTGCATGCAGCGCATGTAAAGAATCCTTCCCAGAGTCCCAAGCACAGCTCTCGCAGCCCCGCTTCTCCCTGCCCACCCCTCTGAAGCTCTGACTGCTACCCCTGCCATCCCTATTCAGAGCTCCTTTCTTCCCTTCCCTTCCCTCCCCTCCCCTTCCCCACCCCCACATCCCAGAGGAGATATTTACGCAAATATCTCCTGTATTAAAAAAATTTCCAGGTTCATGGGTTTGAACATTTTTTTTTTTTTAATCTGGANGCCATAGTAACATCGCTGCTGAAAGCAGGCTAGCCAGTTGAGGCCCTGACAGCCCCTTTTCTCCCCAGTTAAAGCTTACAGGCTCTGGGACCCCATGACTCCAGAGGGGGTGGGGCCAGGGCTGGTGCTGCCAGTGGACAGAGCACTGCCTCACAACCATCACCTTGCCAACGGGGCCGGACTGTTCTGTAATCAGCCCCGCCCCTTGGAGTGTTCCCGGGATGCCAGTGCAAGCCCTAGTGTGGAGTACAGCCTTTGAAACTCCACTTTAAACGTGTGTGTTGCAGCAGCGCATGAAAAATGAGGTGGCAGCTCCAAAGGGGAAGGATCACAGTGCTGCCACCCTCCCCCCACCTCCAGGACCAGCACTAGGTCCCGACGCATGTGTCAGGGACTGTGCCAACCAGAGCTTGGTTTCAGCAGTGCTGCATGCTTGACACAATCCCTCATGGTCCCGTGGTGGCATTGGGCCACCTTCAGGAGGGAGGGAGCCCTCCCTGGTTGCGGAAGAAGCAGTGTTGCTTGCACCTCATGGTGGATGCTGCATGCAGCGCATGTAAAGAATCCTTCCCAGAGTCCCAAGCACAGCTCTCGCAGCCCCGCTTCTCCCTGCCCACCCCTCTGCAGCTCTGACTGCTACCCCTGCCATCCCTATTCAGAGCTCCTTTCTTCCCTTCCCTTCCCTCCCCTCCCCTTCCCCACCCCCACATCCCAGAGGAGATATTTACGCAAATATCTCCTGTATTAAAAAAATTTCCAGGTTCATGGGTTTGAACATTTTTTTTTTTTTAATCTGGAGGCACTTGGCATTGAAACATGAGCAGGACAGCAGTGGAAGCTTTGCCAGCACAAACAAGCTTGTTTGCATGTTCGGTTGGAGGGAACATGCCTGGGAGGGCTCAGAAGTACTTACAGTCCCACAGTGCCTCCTCCAATTGCTGCAGCTGCCGCGGCAGCTGAAGCCTGGGACTCGCTGGGGGTGGCGTGGGCTTCAAGTGCCCCTTCGTCACCATTCCTGGGGACTCCCCAAGCACAGACAGGGCAGAGGAGATGCCCTTCACTCCCCCGACCGCTCACATCGCGCAGGGATCTTCCGGGAAAGTTCTGCAGCCGCTCCGGAGCTGCGGGGGAGCAGGGATATTGGGAGAAAATGTGCATATTAATGAGCTATCTATCAATGCAGAGGGAGGGCTTTGTGGGAGGAGGGGACCAGACACACCGTACCCTGATATTTGATGGCTGACTGTATATCCATGGGACATCTGATAATCAATCAGGACACATTGTGTTAATTAAGACAAATTGATTGCTGCTACTGAAAAAAAAGGACTGTGGGAATACACTGAGTTAATTTCACCAAGATGAAAATGTATTGCTTCATGGAGTATCCTTTATTCTGATGTGTGACCTGGCTGATTGGAATGTTCTCCTTGGCTTTCACTTAGGAAAGTGATAAAAATTAAGGTGGAGTTCTTGTCTTTCGCAAAATAATGTTAAGTAATCTTAAATCTCAGTACAATATAATGAAACCTGCATGCCTAAACTATATATGAACTTCAGGATTTGGTTTAAAATATTTTTGCATTGATGGTCCTGAATGCTTGCCAGCCTGAACTGAAGTTCAGTCTTGCAGTGTTGGGGTTCCTTATATGAGGGAACGTCTTTCTATAACAATTGTCACTGATTTCTTTAACTACCTCAAAAAAGGATAACTGAAATAATGATAATAAAGATTTCTGTTTTCTTTAAGCAACTGTTCTAGAGGTTGACTTGCTTCAGATCCAAAACAGCTTTTAAGACAAAAGTCCACACACACATTGTACTTCCTTGTTGGGTCTGCTGGTATCTTCAGCTGAAAGTAGCCATGACGTTTCAGCAAACCCTATTGAAACAACTAGAGAGAAGCTATCCATACTTATTGGATGATAAGCTCATCTTCTTAATGCGTTTGTAGATGAAAAACTTTTGTCTGTAATCTCATAATATTTGAAAGTAAATTAAATAAATGATGAATCGTGGTTTTGGATGCTCATCTGAATGTACTAGAGCTGTAGCCTGAAAATATTCTATTTGCTCAGTTGAACTTGTATTATGATTAATTTTCTGCTAATGGTTTCAGTTCACATTCTCTGAACTGAAAGATATTGCAGACAAAAAAATGAAGTCTGATACATGTTTAGAAGGAAATCTGTAAGGCAGTAAAATGCATCCAAAAGATTTTATGCACCCATTGTATTTTAACACAGATTGCAGTATTAGAGATTAATTTATTTAATCTGACAAATGCTTACATTTCTTGAGAAAGTAAACTTCTGTTTATTGGCTTTTTGAAGGGAATTTCACCATTACATCATACACTCACAGAGGCTGAAACCAAAGGGGCAGCTGTAATGCCAGATTTGTAATACAAAGGAATTGTAGAAATGTTAAGTGCATTGATTTCTTTAATTTCAAAGAGATATTGCTGGTTTAGGTGTAAAATCTAGAAAGCATTGAATTTTGTTTAATCACTCAAGACAATAATTTCTGAGTTGTGGAGCTAAGCTTCAGCGATGTACTGCCCTTTGCATCACCTGGACTACTGAGGGAGGGGAAAGTACATTTTTATCTCACTATTTTTGATGCTTTTAGCTGAGATGTACTGATGCTGTAGAGGTCACATGAGATCAAAAGCAAGATTGAATAGCTTGGAAACTGTTGAGAGAGTTTCCATCTGGAAAATCTACTATAAATCTGATTACTTGGTTGATAGATTTGGAAATGCACTGAAATGTTAGCTGCAAAGAAGCCAAAATATGCGACATTTATTCTCAAAGGATTAATGTGTAGTTTTTTCATTAAGCACAAGACATACAGAACAGCATAGTGGTATAATGATCTGCTGTCGGGTGCATCCAGGCTGATTTTGGGTCTCCACTAAGTTGTTTCTGCTGCAGACTGAGTAAGTACCTGTCTCTCAGCCTTCCTTCACAGTTTGCATTCTAAGGAATTGTTGTTATCTTTTGTTCAGAGACAGCTGAAGGACAAATCAAGATCCTTTAGACTAAAGTTCCAGTTAAAGGTTTTAGTTAATGTGACACCCTGGACTATATCATAAGAAATACAAGTTGTACAGCTATATTAGTATAACAGTTGTATTAATTCGTACAGTACTTCTATATGTTGCAATAAAGCTTACTTTTGACATCCAAGGCAAGGCAGGCATGCCAACAGCTCATAAGCATATAATACAGACCATCTTTGTGCTTCTGGGGCTAGTGAGATGTTCCATAGTGGTATGGATCCACTGAGTGTTTTGTGATGCAAAACATTCAGTGGAAAATCTGCAGGGCTTAGTGTCTGCTAGAAGGTGTCTGAATGCCCACCACTTTTGCAAAACCTGCAAGGCTGAAACAGACCAAAAATTTTTCAATAAGATACTATTGGTAATACATCCATATTTCCGTATTTGAGGATTACAAGTCTCCCGCGGGTCCTGTAAAACCTTTAATCTGTGACTATGGGTTGGACATTAAAGTGGCAAATTATTGGCAGAAATATGGCAACTTTGGAACACTGCAAATTCCCAGGCTCCTTATGGCAGTGAGGAGCGTGGGAGTTGGGGTTTTTTAACCTTTAACTGCAGCAGCTAACACTGGCAGGAGTGCTTTGTCTGAGGCTATGAATATGTGCATATGCACAGATATGCTGGCAAGTCCAGGCTGGATGCCACAGCCCAATGGGCTGGAACAGGTCCCATGTGAGACCCTGTGTTACAGTTAAAACCTTTCTGGATCCTGGCTGTGGCTGCCCACCATGGGAGTGTGTGACTGCGTCACCCCATGGAATTATGCACCGCTCTGTGAATAACTAAGTAAGTACTGCGGGAAAAATTTCCACAAATCACACACAGAATAACACAGAATATTCTGAGTTGGAAGGGACCCACAAGGATCATCGAGTCCAACTCTTAAACAGCACCACTGCCTCCCCGGCAGGAATCTAACCCTCAGTTTCACAGATGAGAGATGGGGGCACTCACCACTGTACTAAAGTGAATTTTATATGAGAAGACGTGAATAACTAAGGTATTTCTCCATACCTATGAAGTATCTCTAAGAAGATTATGGTATTAAATATGAGCCTAAATATCACAGCTCTATTTGTTAGGGGCGTGGAAAGGTAGTAAACAGCTAAATGCCCATCCAGCGGCTCAGTTCTTCCCTTTCCTTATCAGGATAAGAGGAGAAAACAGGATGAGATAGCTCATGGGTCTAGATGAAGATATGGAGACTGCTTAAAAGTAACTGTCATGAGCAAAAGATTTTAGAGTTGGAGAAAATTAATTTATTGCCAATTAAAATAGATTTAAGTAGTGAGAAACAAAGAGAAACAGCACCTTTCTGCCCTCTTTTCCCTACTCAACTTCAGTCCTCCACTCCCCACTCCATCTCCAAGCCCTGGAAGAGTGGATGTGGCATGTTATATTCAAAACAGAGAGGGTTCTCTCTCCTGCTCCTTCCTGTAGGAGTCCATAAGAATACTGTCTCAACCTTGTCATCAGAAATTTGGACAATATACCCCGAAAAACTGAGGCTAAGTTCTTGACAAACATTTGGCCTGCCAGCTCTGGGACTAAGACTGGACTGTGAAAACCAGGGTGATGATTAACACTGAAAAGGGACTGTGTGGAACAAGATATGCTGCCTCTCCTGTGTTCCAGGAGAAGAGACAAAATCCTGGCCTTGCAGAGACTGTGTGGTACAGGATATGCTGTGGCCATCTCACCAACTTCCAGAAACAGAATAAGATATGCATAATCCCTGGTCTTGCAACACGAAAA
>WEKX01023721.1:0-22188 GCA_013390025.1 Pitta sordida
AGGGACAGAGCAGAAGACTACCTGCGATGTTATGATAAAGACAGCTAGAGCTATTTTTATGATAGCAAATAAATGAAGGAAAAAACCAGATAATAAAAGCATTAAGTCACTTAATTTGAGAAGCATTTGACCACAAGTTATGTGTTCATTCAACACTTATGTCCATACTTTGTGAGCGCTCAGACAGTGAAACCCACTACATTTCCAGCAGAGAAGAGAGAAGATGGCTTTTAGGTTATCAAACTTAAAGTCAAGTTCTTAAAAATTATGATTGCCTCATACATATTTTAAGGGGTTATTAGGTCGTGTTTTGCTTTTAACAAAGTGAGAAAGGGAAGAAGGGCTGAGTACAAATTAACCCTTCCTTCGCATGCAATGAATTGGTGTACAGAGATAAATGACATTTTTTTCTTTCCCTGAGAATACTTATATTTATAAGGAACCTGAACAAACATCTAGAAGGTCTCCTTTATATTTTTTATCCCCAGCCAAATACAAAACTAATTGTTTAATATTTAAAATTATTATTTTCAGAAAACTACCATGTTTCCTTCTGATTTTTTTCTCCCTCTCAAAGGTTGTCCTAGAGCTTCAAAAAGGAGACTTTCTCTCCTTTAATAAGTGTACACTTTGGTCCATGTAAAAAGTACCCAACATAAATAAGATGTTCTGTTCAATACCCTGGGTACATTATTCTGCTTCTGCTTTGGGATAATATAAATATGATATGTAGTGAACTAACCAGAATTACTGTAGTAATTAGAAATAATCCTGTATAAACCGCATGTTTTTTCTATCTGCAGTCAAATAAGTGGAGTGGTATTTCCTATGACTGTATTGAATTTCTTCAAAGAGTAATGCTTGTGTTTAACACTGACCACAATACTGTAGAATCCACATGTTCTTAGTTATATATAAATACTCTTCAGATATAACAAGTCCTGCCTGAATATGTACCTAGCTTTAAAAATAAAAACCTGTAAGACTGTAATTATTATTAGATACCAGATGCTTTTATTTTCTTTGGTGACCAAATTTTTCTTTTGTTCTTTTAACAGGATCATCCTTGAAAGGATCTTTTTTTTCTTATTTTTTAGGAAAAAATACAAAATCTCAAATTTACAGTGATTTGTCCCAGAAATCTTTGTGTTTCTTGTTATTATAGTATTCTTTTAAAATATTTATACATTGTTTCTTATAAGGAAAAGAACTCGCCACTTTTAAGCTTTATTTTCGTCTCATTTGATGGAAATTGTTATAAATAAAGGCCTACTTAAATGAGTGTAATGTATCTCACAAGCCTGACTGATCAGTGGATGAAGTTAAAGAATCATCCTGATCTTTTGTTCAATCTGGCTGTTTTCTGCTGTCTCAGTTCACCAAGCTAGTTCATGAAGCAGCTGCACAAATTCATGTAGAGACACTGTGATAGAAGCAAAAGAGCCTTATAAGGGAGAGCAGGCTCTGCCTTAGACAATGCTGAGATTTATCTTTTTATATATCAGCTCTGGCTAGGATTCACAGCAACTCAGACCAGTCAAAAAGTAAGGCTGATGAACTCCCGTCTTGCTCGTGTTGATGCTGAGATGACGTGCCAAAATAAAGAATTGTTTCAAGGAGCTGATCTGGCTGAAAACCCTCCCTACCAAGAAGAGCTTGCTATGGAAGGATGCAGGTGAGAGAGCAGGTAACACACTGCTAAGTATCAGATCTTTGTAAAATCCCACAAATAGTAAGCAGACAAACCTGAGAAACCTCAAAGAATAGATGGTCTAGAATTTAAGTAAGTTGCCACACATATTTTGTGTTTGGGAATGAATATGACAAAGAAACCTCCTAAAGATCACAGTTCTGTTTCTTCAGAGGATAATTTGTGCTTACCTATATTCTTCCCATCTTAAAATTTATTGTCATATGTATTGGATGTGTCTGAGATGGAATTTTCCCCATAGCACACCTCACAGTGCTGTGCCTTGCATTGGGAGGTAGAATGAGGTGTTGAGGGTCATGATATAAATGTTATAGATGTTAGGTTTTAGTTGGATTATGGCTTGGAATTGATGACCTTCAAGGTCTTTTCCAACCTTATCAACACTGTGATACTGTGATCCTGTGTAATGATGTTGATAACACATCAATGTTGCTGAGCAGAGCATCAGGACTGTAATGATTCCTTTCCCAATTGAGGCCAAGATTCTGGGAGACAACACAGGTAGGCCAGCTGACCCAAAATGACTAAAGGGATATTCCATACCATATGATGTCAGTTCAGATATAAAAGTTAAGGAAAGGAACGGGAAGCGGGAGGCATTCGTTGCTTCCAATGGCTGCCTGCTAAGAAAACATCAAGTATACTGAAACCTTTCTTCTTGGGGTGTTACCGGATATTGCTTCTGATGGAAAGTAGAGAATAAACCTTGTTATTTTTTTGCTTTGCTTTTGCATGTGCAAACTTTGCTTTTCCTTTAGTAAACTGCCTTATCCCAATCCACGATTTGTTTCCCATCTTATTCTGTCCCCCTCAATTTTCTGGGAATGAAGGGATAGAATGACTGCACAGGCATTTGATGTCCAGCTGAGGTCAACCTGTTACTTTATAAAAATATTTCTTGCTTAGTGTGTTATTTAAATATCTTCCATTGACTAATGTTTGTCCCTACTGGCAATAATAGCAACAAAACTTCATTTCTCTCTTAACCTTTAACAAAAATGGTTTATGGGTGGAGGATCTGACAATATGTGGGAAAGCAGAGCTCCAATGCCTTGTTCACTGGTATTTCTCCACACTTTTGTGTGTAGAGTCAAGAAAGAAAAGTCTAAAGTGTTAACCTATAGATAAATGTAATCACTTGTGTGCAGTTACCTTACAGGTTGACTTCTGATACACTATTTGCTTTATTTATGTCCAAAATGCTGATGAGTTTTTCTCTGGTTTGATGCATCGGCAGAGACTTACAGATGAAGGAAACAACCTACATTCTGTAAACAGTGCTGCAAAACATCTTCTAGGACTGAGATAGAACAAAATCCTTAAAAAAAAATTAGAAAAATACTTTGAAACCAAAAATACGTCAGAAGGTGTGTCTACATTAGAGATTGTCTTCACTTACCTGTGCTTTAGTTCATGTCTTGGCACTTTAGAAGTGTGTTCCTTTTTGATGGAACTAGAGGAGGAGGTTTGCTCCAGGGCTTCAGATGTACTCTACCTGTAAGTGAACATTCAGTTCACATCATCAGATTAATGCTACTCCAAAGTAAAACTTCCCCAAAATAAATAAATGGACGATAGGACAACAACACCAACACCAACTTTTTTGTTCTATAAATGCAGAGACTATGCTGCTTTCAAAGGTAGAAGACACTCAGTGCAGTAGCAATGTGTTGCAGAATATCAAGATATCACATTGCTCATGGCCAGATTTATGCCCACAAAAAAGTGCATTGATTCATTGTCCAGCTAGGCTACCTCTGCTGCAACTGTAATTTAAATTGTATGGTAGACCTGCACTGTATGTTGCAGCTTGGGTAAATTTTGTTTGAAATCATTTAAATGTGAAAAATGGGAATTTCCAACCCACGGAAGTATTGAATTCTGGAAAAAGGTCAGATGACATAATGAAATTGAATTTTATTTTGGGGACCAATTGTACAGATTTTCACTCACTCTGTAAGTTTGTCAGTCTGCAGAAAGAATTTTCTCATATAGGAAACAGAATGATATATAAGAGGTTTCATGTGAATTCCTTCTTTGCTTATTGTAACTTATCTGGACTTACATATACTTCAGAAGTTGTCTCTATTTGCTGGGCAGCTTTTCCACTTTAGTAGATGGACATGAAGGCACAATAATGATGACACATACAGTTATTCAGAAATTGTTAGAGATACCAGAACTTTGTTGGAGATTGTGCTTCCTTTTTTCCAGAAACTGATATATGCACTAAGAGATCTCCACGCATCCAAGGAGAAAGAAAATACCTTGAAGAAAAAGAAAAGGGTACTCTGAAAATAGACTCTACCTCAGACAGATTTATTGGATGGAATTACATTCACAATAAGCAGAACAAATAGGTTAATTTATTTTTATCCATAAGTCAGCTATCTGCATGTGAAGTAGGTAATCTAAGTTGAAAGAGACAAAATGCAGTGTTAATTAGATTTTTAAAGGCTATCTCACCCCAGATGAACTTCTTAATGGAGTTTGTTAAACTTTGAATAAGCAACACATGTGCTTTGAGGTTTAGAAAAAAATTAGATTGCTGGATATGCAACTACTGAGATGGAATGTTCTGTATCAGTGGTCATATCAATTGGTCACTCATAATTATTTACATTGCTATTTTTTCCCAATATTTATAATCATAAATCTAACTCAGAGTTTAAGGGGTTCAAATAATTGGGAGCTGATATGGGAAAGTGAACTCAGGAAATTAGTTCAAACACAAATGAGTTCTTAATTAGATTTTGTTGGTAATTATTAACTACGAGACTTCAAAAGATACAGTATCAAAAATATTTTGAAGAAAAAATTAGTTGGTGTATCTTTTTGTTTCTGAAGTTTTTTCTTTCCTAGTGATGCAAAAGGCAATTTAATGCTTTTTGACTAACTAATTTTAAAATTAAGTTGTCAATCTCACCTTTATATCTCTTCTAAGAAAGTGACATTTTCTTCTAAAAATCGTGGTCTTCTTACAGATCAGCACTACAATTATTTGCTAGTCTCAAAGTGTTTAAGTTGTGATGCTACAGCAGAAACATATAACTATTTTTATGAGGTGTAGTGGGTTGACCTTGGCTGGTTGCCAGGTGCCCATTCCACTTCCTAGACAGACAGGGGAGAGAGAATAAGATGAAAAACGATTACTAGGTTGAAATAGGGCAGTTTACTAAAGCAAAAGTGAAAGTTTGCGTGCGCACGGGCAGAGAGGAAAATAACAATGTTTATTCTCAACTGTCCAATAACAAGCAGTGTTTGTCTGTTCCCTGGGAAGCAGGCATTCACAGGTTTCGCAGGTTATTCTGAGTTGGAAGGGACACACAGGATCATCTAGTTCAACTCCCAGACCCACAAGCGTGGAACCACGGGCACCATTCAGCACACATAGTGGTTGCTCAGCAGGCAGATACTATAAAAAACAAATATCTCCAACCCCTGCTTCCTCCCCTTTTCCTTTGCTTTTGTATATGAGCTGATGTCCTATGATGTGGAATATCCCTTTGGTTAGTTTAGGTCAGCTGGCTTGTTTGTGTCCCCTCCCAGGATCTTGCCCTCGATTGGGCAGGGGAATCGATGCTGTGTCAGCATTGCTCAGTGGTAGCCAAAACATTGGTGTGTTATCAACACCTTTCTAGCTACCAATGCAAAGCACAGCAATGTAAGAGCTGCTATGGTGAAATGAATGCCATCTCAGCCAGAGCGAATGTGACATTACACACAGAGCTTTTGCATATAACTAAGAGGCACACACACTCAGAAAGAGTGAATATCTAAGCGTGGTAGGAAAAGAGAAAGAATGCAAGAGTGTGTGCAAGAGAGCTTAATTCTCCTGTATGAGTAAAGTGAGGAAAGTTGTATCTGCCCTTAAGTTTTGTGATGAATACAGTCAAGGTCCCTGCTGTCCAGTTTGGACCTGCTTCTTTTCTTTCCTTTCTTCATTTTTTCTACTTCTCTCTCCCTTTGTCTTGCTATGTGCAGACCCCATACAAACATAAACCACTTAATTGATTGTCATGAAATATTTTAATATTTAAATGTGTTACCAAAATAGGATTTTAAATTAAAAGCTCTGTTTAGGGTATCAGGGCAGAGAGTAAAAGATTGCTGTTAACCCTGAGCAGAGTAAGGGAGGAGTAGATGGCTTCTTCTGATTATACAAGCAGAAGAAATAAATTCCACACAGAATGGTACCAAAGAAATCTGAAATCATTTAAGTAACATTAATTTCAACTGTCTTATCCTTTTCTTAAAATAAAAGTTGTAATCCCTCAAATATCGCAGGGAATGGGGAGGTTGTAGGGAGGATTGGGGAGCGGGGGATGTTGGTTCCAGGAAGATGCTGTGATAAGCGAAATCCGCAAAGTAGCGGTAAATACAGTAGAGATGGTAAAGGCGGTAAAGACAAGGGAAGAAAAACACAATGTCTTGAAGCTGCAAATGGTGAACTGCGAAGTAGTGAGGGATTACTGGTGCTATTGTGCTGTGGCACAGATGTTGTTTTCATTCAGGGTTAGGGTTAGAAGAAGACTAACCAACATTTAGTGCAAATTATATATGTGTGATTGTTGTGTTTTCTATGAACTCCATTAACTGTGTCCATGAAAATATTTGGAATTTTTTTCTTCTAAAGAAAAGTTGAAAAAAGTAATTCCACAAATGTATAGAAATATCTCAGTTTTCAACTGTCATGTTAAAGTAACTGGAAGTTCTCAATTGAAAATTTTAAATTTCTTAATAAAATGCTTTCATTAGCAACATTAACATTTTCATTTTCATTCACTTGCCACATTTTTCATCTTTTGGCTTCAGTGAGAGAGTAGACTGGATGTCTTTCAAACCTAGCTATCAAAAAATTTAATTGAGCCGTAGAAGCTTTGTACTGAAGTAAATCATAAACTAGATACTCTATTTAAAATGGGTGTGAAGAGCATAATTAGTCATGTTGATAAGGGATATCAAGGTTCTCTAAAATATGCAGTGAGAATATCACAGGAGTAAACAGAACATTTTACTCTCTCACTTGTCAGTTGAATATCTTCATGAGTATTGACTAACTTAATCTACAGTGTTTCCTTCACCCCTCAAAAGATGAAGGGTAAAACAAGGTAAAACAATCATAAAATGAATTTGGCTGTTATCCATTTGACAGCTGATGTGCTGAAAAAGTCATGCACTTTGTGCACCTGAAGTGCATATTTCTGTCTGTCAAATACTTGCTGTCATGTGATGCTTACTTATCTGTGAATAAAAAATTCGTTACAGCAAATGTATTTCAGAATATGAATCTTTAAAGTACAGCACACATGACTCAGGATGTGTCAGAGTTGAATCCATTCCAATTATAAAGCCCTATTGTACTTCTTATCTGTATTTGCTAAACATTTTTATGCTGGCTGCTAAAACATAGCTTTGGGGAGATGGATAGTGTGTGTTTTTCAAAACAAAAAATAAACAAGGGTACAGCATATGTATATTATGCAGTCTTTTTTCATTACTATCAGAACCTGAGACTTCATGCAGTCATTTCATTTTACAATTACTGACAATTTCTCAAAGAAATCAACACTTGGAAACATCTATTTTCTACTTCCTCCCTATTTACAAAGAGATTGAATTTTTAATGTATGAACATTGCCTTCAGGAAAGACCAGCAACAGAGAATGTAAAACATTCCTTGAGATGCACCATCATTGATATAGTGGTAAATGTAAATGCTTAAGAAATTTGAATTATGAATAATTCACTGGAAATCAGATGGGGCATACTGTATCTTAAAACCCCATAAATAATAGCAGCATCCTTAAGCACACTTCCTTGTGAGGAGGTGTCTTTTTTTTGTAAATAAATTTCTTTAGGGAAAATATCTTTAAAATTTTAAAATTCTCATGGATATATCTGGAGGCAAAATAAATCTACCTGTGCTTCTCTTAGACCCTTATCCTCAAATTTTCTTTCTATTACAATAAGAAAACTAAACTAAATGTCTAAACCAGAATGATCGTATTTATCAATAATTTAACAGTGGCTAATATTACACATAACATTTAATTTTTCAGAGATAGACCAGAAGGTTATTTTTGGGAAATAGGGAGAAAAACTGACTTTCTTTGAAATATTCCATATATAAAGAAAGAGAAGACTAATCTGAAAAAACATAATGGAAAGAGTGGAAGTTGCAATTAAGTTTATTGAAGTGGAAACGGCATTTCCAGTAGTTCAAAACCAGAGGTAATGACTCTTCTACTCAGATTACCAAGGACAAAATAAAAGGGTTTTTTCGCTTAATCATCAGAGGAACGGAGCACTGTGTTACCTCCACAATGCAGATCTGACCCAAAGAGGGCTTAATGCAAAACCGGTCATGCAAAAGTACTCTTCTAGAGACCAGAGAAGCTAGTTCTTAATTACGTACTGCTCTGAGCCTTCTGTTGAACTGTCATCTGATTCAGTCTCCTAAAGCAAACAGGGGAAGTGAGTGCCCAGTTTCTGGACTTCTCTGGCCTTGCCGTCTTACTGGAGCCACTTTATGGATGCTCTGTACATCGCTCCCTTGCCTGGATCTGCTGTGGAGGCTGTGCGCCTGGTTGTTGGAAGATAGCTACCTGAGAAACAAACAGCAGTCAGTTCTGTCCAGAAGTCAAACTTGAGAATGGAGGCTGAGTTACAAGGCAGTACAGCTGTCAGTGAGAACAGAACAGCACTGCCGGGCTGCAAAGATGTCCCAGATCCCACCTTTTCTGGTTGCTCACAGCCTTACCCTGGGTGCCATATCTAAAATACCTGTGACTGTGCTAGGGCAGGATGCTGTTTCAATTGCCACCATTCAGTATTACATTCACCATATGAAGAAAATACATACTTCACTGGAAGGCTCCCTTGCTCCACTGATAAGGGACTACAACTAACTCTTAAAGTGCAGAGGGTGGGTTTTTGGCATATTTAATGCCCTATTTTGTTACACATTAGGACTCTGACCAAGTGGAATTTATTTTGCATACATGAGCCAAACTTACCTTCTCAGACATGATAATATGTAACTTGTGAATATTACAGAAAAGCAAAGAATGGTAAATCTCTTTTTATTTAGTTTTACTTTCCAGTTCCATATTTACATGTAAAATGCTGCTGATTTATCATTAAGCTGGTGATTCAAATTAACAAGACACTCACTCTTTCAGACTGAATGCTGTGTTGAAGCAGAAATAAATGTGTTATAGCAAATTTCAGGCACATCTTGAGAACACAGTGGGGCTGTTGCAAGGTCTTAGGATGAGATTTCTCCTTATGAGTTGCCTGGCTGGTGATTGAGACTCAGTGTGGAATTGTCTTCTTGTGACTGAGAGGTTGTGTAGGTGAGCAGTACTTCAATGAGTCTTCTGGGCATGGTTTTATTAAAACTCTGGCACCATGCAAAATACTCACTCAGGGAGTCTGTTCCTTTTTTTGTTGTCAGTTTTGCTACTTCTGTCACTTATAGACCTGTTACCAAATTAAAGTTAGCATACTTCTAGTTGTTAGCCTGCAGATTTTCCATGTATTAGTCAAAAAATAGATTAGATATTCCACGTTATTTTTTTCAAATATTTTAATATTGTTCTTTAATAATTTACCAAAGAAAACCTGAATAATAAGAAACCATATGAGCAAGACCTGAAGGAAAAAAGGTAATTAATAAACTCAGAATCGTCACCATTCACAAGGTAAATATTAAACAAGTGGTATTTCAACCACAGCATGCATCCAAAGACCATCACTTGAATGAAATATGCTCATCTAAAAAAATTCTGTTTCAAATATATGTAGTCCAAAATTTCCAGACCTCTCTAAAATGAAGGTCTCTCCTTCACAGCATACTTAAAAA
Organism: Pitta sordida; assembly: GCA_013390025.1. Taxonomy (NCBI): domain Eukaryota; kingdom Metazoa; phylum Chordata; class Aves; order Passeriformes; family Pittidae; genus Pitta; species Pitta sordida. Next base: position 9,579 of record WEKX01023721.1, read on the forward strand.
CAAAGTCCTAGGAGTTCTTCAAACAAGATTCTCATGGTGAAACATACTGTATTAGTGTGAACTCAGGTTTTTGCTGTTTACTGTCCTTTCTTGTACTGTTTCTCTTATATAAATAGGTGTTGAGTTCCCCATCAAGTCTAGAGAGTTTGGCTATCTCATCCCCTTTTTGTGTGATAAGCCAAAGGCATTACAGTCAGCCCTCTTCCACTTCGCGCCCTCCACTTATTGTGGCTTAACATCTTAGCAGCATGATTTTTCAGTGATGAAAGAGGCCTCTTTTTGCAACTGCACATGCATGACCTGACATGCATGAACATTCAATTAGACAGTCATGAATATTCAAATCAACCCCCACGCCATGCCGCATGGAGCATGGACACACTGCTCTGCCCATGGCAAGCAATGCTGGCCCTGCTCTGCCCCTCCACTCCCGCCCTCCTTCCCTCCATTCATCTCTGCTCCGGGCCACCCCGGTTCCCCCTCAGCCCCCTCTCCCCCCTTGGGACTTCTCCAGGTCACCCTGGCTCTGGGCTGCTCTGGCGCCCTCCCCCTCCCCTCTGGCCTGCTCTGGACTGTGCTGACTCCCCTCCCCTTCCGTCGGGGCTGCTCTGGGCCGCGCCATCTCCTCCCACTCCCCTCGGGGCCACCAGGACAGTGCTGTGGGCGGCTGCCCCCACCAGTGTCGCTGGCAGAGCGGAAAAGGGTTTTTCCTGGTGTGGGGTGGCTGCAGTTACCAGGAAGCACCAACACAACAATACACAGCAAGGCAGTGCCAAAGCAGTGCCGAGGGGGCCAGGGGCACTGTGTGAGGGTGCGGGGCAAATTTACATATTAATGAGCTGCCAATCAATGTGGAAGGCAGGCTTAATGGGACCCGAATAAGACCGTGGTACCGTGGTATAGGAGACCCAACTGTATTTTAATTTCTGGTGATTCTGTTGAACAGGTTATCCTGTTTCACTCCTTGTGCTTGTCTTCAGATACTTCAGTGATGCCAGGGAATGGCAGACATGATTTTCATCAACTTCGAGAAGGCAGTTATGCAGATGATTAATGATTCCCTGCTGCAGGAATCCCATTCACTGGTGGATGCACTTCACTAACTTACTTCAGATTTCTCTGGCAGCAAGATCTATAGCAAGCTAGCATTTGTATTCAGCATGAAATTCTCACTTTATATTCCATCTAAAAGTGAAAGGTGGTCCTAGATTTGGGGATAGTCTTTAAATGTATTATATTTTCAGAGAAATTAGAAGAATTTCCTTGCTCAAGGTAAACATGAAGTTCTCCATTCTTTCCATGACTTAACTATTACCCTGTCCTATACTTTCTAATTTTTTATCACATTGAATGTGATTGTTTTCTTTGCGTTCTATAAATCCTTTCCTATATCTGCCTCCTCTCTTTTTGTATTTATGCTGCCATAAATGTGTGCGGAACATAATTTGAGACCCTATTAAGAGCACTAGCTACTTCTTGTACCACATCCAGTGCATTTCTGCTGCATTTTAAAAGAGTAAGGTAAGATTTTTCTCCTCAGTCAGAAAACTGAAAACATAATAAAAAACAAAGAACGAAAACTACTTTAGTGAAAACTGTAACAGTGTTAATTTTAAGTTTATTAGACCTGAACTACTCACTAGTTTCTCACCAATGTGTTTTCTCATTTTCCTTTTTATTCAGTGTAGGAGATTTTTAAATAATTATTTTATTCAAAATTTAGAAGATAACTTTCCTTTTAAAAGACATTGAAATAAAAGTTACACACTTTCTGCAAAAGAAATTTTATAGTTAAAACATTTTCACTCAGTTTCCTTCTGTAACATGGTTAAAACCTTGAATATGCCTTGAATTTGCCTTCTTTGTGGTTTTATTATTATTGTCCTGAAAGAGTAATAGTTTAATAGTCAAAAGTGTTTAGAACTCTTTAAGCAATTCTAACAATTTAAAAAAAAAATTAATGTATTTTAAGGAACATGAAAACTTCAGCAAATTTGTTAAGAAAATATTTCTCCCTAGCTCCAGGGACAAAGGACATTTAATATTGTCATAGAAAAGAGAATGTGAGCAGACAGAAGCTCTCAGAGCTTGGATTGGAAAGGAGCACTGTGTGTTGGATTAAGCACTAGTTGGATGGACGAGCTCAGAGATTGTTGGCAAATGGTGCCACATCCAGTTGGCTCACTAGTGGAGTCTCACAGGGATCAGTGCTTGGCCTGGCACTGTTTAATATCTTTACTGATGATATGCACAGACCACCATTAGCAAGTTTGCAGATGACAGCAAGTTTGCAGACGATGCCAAGCAGGGGGTAAATGTTGAACTGCCAGAGGGTAGGAGAGCCCTTCAGAGGGACCTTGATAGGCTAGAGAGATGGGCAGACTCCAATAATATGAGATTTAACAAGTCCAGGTGCCAGGTTCTTCACTTCGGAGGCAACAATCCCATGCACCGATATCGACTGGGGGATGAGTGGCTGGAGAGTGGTGAAATGGACAGGGATTTGGGAGTATTGATTGACAGAAAACTTAATATGAGCCAACAGTGTGTCCAGGAGGCTAAGAGGGCCAATGGCATCCTGGCCTGTATCAGGAATAGTGTGGCCAGTAAGACTAGGGAAGTTATTCTTCCCTTATACTCGACAGTGGTCAGATTACATTTTAAGTACTGTGTCCAGTTCTGGTGTCCCCAGTTTAAGAAAGATATTGAACAGCCTGAAAGGGTCCAGAGAAGGGTGACGAGGATGGTGAAAGGACTGTAGAACAAGCCCTATTGGAAGCAACTGCGGGAACTGTGATTGTTCAGCCTGGAGAAGAGGAGACTCGGAGGTGACCTTATTGCTGTTTACAACTACCTCAGAGGAGGTTGCAGCCGGGTGGTTGTGAATCTCTTCTCTCAGGCTGAAGACACCAGAACAAGAGAACATGGCCTTAAGCTATGCCAGGGGAGGTTTAGACTGAATGTTAGGAAGAGGTCTCTCATTGGAATGGTCTGCCCAGGGATGTGGTGGAGACACCATCCCTGGAGGTGTTTAAGAGAAGACTGGATGAGGAACTCAGTGACATTGTCTAGATAATGGGAGGTTTGGATGGACAGATCGTGCTGCCCATGGCTTCAGGGTTGTGGATTAGATCCCTGTGTGGGTGTTTACTTGGGAGTTGGACTAGATGATCCTTGTGGGTCCCTTCCAACTCAGAATATCCTGTGATCCTGTGAATGGAATTGGTAATGTTGATATTCATCAGTGATGATTTTGTCTGTGTTAGAGTTAATATTCTTTACAATAGCTAGTATGGGGACAGTGTAGATAACAAAGACATGTCTTCATTACTGCTGGTTTTCATTACTGTTAAGCAGTGCCTACACAGAGTCAAGGCCTTTTCTGCTTCTTGTGCTGCCCTGCCAGCAAGGAGGCTGGAGGTGCACACGAAACTTGGAGGGGACAAAGGTGAGACAACTGATCCTAACTGACGTAAGGGATATTCCATACCATATGGGATCATGCTCAGAATCTAAAACTGGAGGAAGAAGGAAGGAAGGGGCTGCTTAGAGTTATGGCATTTTTCCTCCCAAGTCACTGTTACATGTAACGGAGTCCTGCTTTCCAGGGGATGACTGAACACCAGCCTCCCAGTGGGAAGTGGTGATCAAATTTCATGTTTTGCTTGGCTTCTGCATGCTAATTTTGCTTTATCTATTAAACGGTGTTTGTCTCAACTCAAGAGTTCTCTGTTTTACCCTTCGGATTTTCTTGCTCATCACACCATGGGAGAGGGAAGCAGAAGTTTTAACCCCACAGCAATAGTTGTGGACAACATGACTTTATCATAGATTTTCTACACCCTCTGGGCTTAGACTGGGGTGTCGTGGTTTGACCCTGGCTGGATGCCAGAGATTCACCACAACCTCTCCTGGAGGAGAAAAAGCTGGAAAATAAAACTGGAAAATAAAACTGGTCACAGGCAAAAGCAAGGCAAACTACCAGTGAAGAATATAAAGGATTTATTTCCTAACTAACAAGATCAGAACTGCAAAGGAAGCATCATTTAAAAGGCAACCTTTTCCCCTCACCCCTCCTTCTCTTACAACAGATGTCATATTCCCTTTTTTCACCAGGAGACAAAGGGGGAACATAGGGAGGGGTAAACCAGGCAAGTTGGTATTTCTGACCAGATCCAGGGTAGGAACCATCTCTCTGCCCTTCCATAAAGTTCTCTCTCTCTCTCACAGGAGGAAAAGTCTCTCATGACCCTTTCCCAAGTGAGACCTCGACCCGGGGATGACAGTTCTTCCGAAATTCTCTGTTGTCTGAAAGTCACAGCCAGGACTGTTGCTTTTAAGTACTGGCTTTTTTACTGCATCATAATGAGCCCATCCCAAAGTACATAGCTCAGATCCTACCACAATGAACAAAACGTCTGTCCAAAGGATCTCTGTCGCTCTCTCAGCTAGCTCCAGGCTTCTGTTTCTGGGCTCTGAAAAACATCTCCAGTTTTTTTCAGCTTTATCTCCATCTTCAGTCATGGATTAGATGGATTCTGCATGACTGGTTCCTCTCTCTTTAGTCCATAGGTTTTCACCATTGTCAGTCCAATTCATGAGCAGCAGCGGGATGCCTGGAAGAACATTTCTACCCCTTCTCTTATGGGCCTGGGGGGCCTTTGGGCTTTCCGCTTCTAGACGCAGGTTCTGAGCCGGCCCCTGCATCTTGCTACTGAATTTTTTTTCCTTCTCTCCCAAATATGTTATTCACAGACACGTGTCTATCTCTATAACCTTGAATGACATGGCAGCGACTGAGCTGAGAGCAGACTGTTAACCCCCTCACTGCCAGAGCTGCAAAAAAGCCCTAAACTAGGACACTGGGGTCATTGTTCTTTACTGTGTAAGCCTTTCTTTGCCCCTAAAGGAACTCTGAGAAAATTTAAGAAAAAGGAATGATAGTGCTGTGGATTGGGGGAAAAAATTTCTATCAGATCTGATCTCAGACTTCTTCTCTTATGCAAGATTTATCTTTGTAATATAGTTTTAAGATGATTATCAACAGTGCCCAAAGAAGTGATGTTTTATTATTATCTTTTTATTTAGGAGTCATGAAATAGTGAAGAAGAGAATAGTGTATTGTGTACTTCCCTAGTGATGTATCAAACATGGCATTGGGAAAACAGTTTCAGAAGAGAAATGGATGGTCTTTATATTTTAGTCACAGGACTTATTGTATAAGTGTGAAAAACATCCTGACACAAGACAGAATTGAAGAATGAAGAACATTGTTTTGAAGATGCTTTGAGTTTCAGCAGAAATTACAGGCTGAAAGTCACACTGAAAACGTTTATGAGGAAAGATAATTTTCAGAGGCAGAAACTAATATGCTTACTGACTTGTGGCAAGCAAACATGGCTTACTTTCTTTTTATATATCAGCAGAAATAAGGCTGTTTTTTACTAACTTGTATCCAGAATATTTGGTGATAACAAGTTGCTTTGGGCCTACTTGTTTGGGTTTAATTTTATATTTTTTTCCTGTTTCTGAATGCTTGATAAAAGAGACAGTAACAACTGCAAATGTAAGGTTCTAAACAGAGATTTAAATATTTAAGTCTCATTCTGATGGATTTGAATGTTTCTGACATACTTGATATGTGTTTACCATAGTGACAGAAAATTTCTTTGTCATCTCATTTTGTTTTACTGAGATCTAATAGTTAAATTTTTATGCTAAAAATGACAGAGTGAGATTAAAATGGCAGGAAAAATAACAAGACTTGGCATTATGAATTAAATGAAGTGAATATATGTACAGCTGCACACTCAAACAGCATGATCTAAAAATTTTGCAAAAATATTTCTCTCATAGCATTGGCAGGATTTTCCTTCACAAAATCCATTCACTGGACATGGTGCTTTGCAAATGGAGTTAAAAATCTTCTAACATTTATGCAGAATTCAAAAGCAACCAGGGGACCTTGGGATCTCCTTATTTGAGATACCTTATTCATGAAAACTAAAAATGGCTGTTTGGCCTAGGGCTTTCAAAAGCTCTTTTAAAAAGGCATAAAAACTAGAGAAAAATTACTTTCTAAGGAGAGCATTCATGCTTAATGGCTAAACAGACACTCAGCATGACAGATTTAAGGCAAACACTAATAAGAAAGCAGAAAATGCAGGAACCGCAGAGTATGTCTTTGCATAAAATAAATAAGATTATAAGATGGTAAATAATCATTTTAGTTCTTGTGCCATAGGCAATAAGGAGAGAAAGAGGCAGATCATCACCATCGTTGTTTTCACAGGTGCGTGTCAGCCCTGGGCAAGGACAAGAGTATTGAATAGTTACATCAAAAGTTATTCAGACTTCTGGGCTCATTTCTGGTTACACCAGAGAGATGAGGGTGATTGGTGTGCCTGGAGAGAGGTGGTCTTAAGCATCATTTTGAACTGTCAGCAAGAACTAAACTCTTCTTTCTCATTTTTAGCTTTAACATCTGTCACTAAATGTGAACAAGCTGATATTTATGTAGCAGTGCTTTCCCAATAATGCAGCTGCAAATTCTGCTGTGCCACTTGCAGGTCATCCTTTTTTTATCTTGTGCTTATACAGGAATTCTGAGCACCTCTGATGTCTAGGATTAAACTCTTAAAGCTGGCAGATTATATTTGCTAAACATGACTTCTGCACAACAAGATATTTAGTCTGTGGCAAGTTTATCCCACTGTCTTTAGTTAATTCACATATAGCCGCGCAGGAACTTTAAGATTAATACGTCCATAGAGTTTATTTTCAGGTATACAAGCAACTAACCCTACCTCACATCTTCCGTATTTCACAACAAAATTAGTTAGTTGTGAGTGACAGCTGCACTGAGAATTACAGTGTACATACTCTGTACTTCATCCAAAACAGAAGAATGCAAAATGTAGCAAGGGATACAGGAGAAGGCTTTGGCATGTTTGCTAAGCAGTAGGGTCAAAGGTGGAATATTACTGTTGACCTGTCTACATTACTCTTTGTATTATTAATACATTAAAATGGCTGACGTACCTGAACCTTGTGAACTTGAAGTTCATAGATAATTTTTTTTTCAGTAAAGGCACCTTTTATTTAGAAAATTTAAGGTCTTCTTTTTTTGAGGAGTGGGGCTCCAATCAGTCATATTGTGTGGGCTGTGATTTTATTCACAGGTTATTCTGAGTTGGAAGGGACCCACAAGGATCATCTGGTCCAATTCCCAAGCGAACGCCCCCCCAGGGATCAGACCCACAAATGTGGAACCAGGGGCACCACATTCCCATCCACCCAAGCCTCCCATTATCTAGATCATGTCACTGAGTTCTTTATCGAGTGTTCTTTTAAACACCTCCAAGGATGGCAACTCCACAACCTTCAGGTAGTTGTAAACAGCAATGAGGTCACCTCTGAATGTCTTCTTCTCCAGGCTGAACAACCCTAGTTCCCGCAGTTGCTTCCCATGGGGCTTGTTCTCCAGTCCTTTCACCATCATTGTCGTCCTTCTCTGGACCCTCTCAAGCAGTTCAATATCCTTCTTAGACTGGGGAGCCCAGAACTAGACACTGTACTCAAGGTGTGGTCTAACCAGCTGCAGGTCATTTCTAATTAATTAATTTGACAAAAAACGACAATAGAAAACAGTAAAACCTGAAAATTTTAAAGCTTTACTTACAGTGTCAATATAACCAGTCCTGTGCCCTGTCCAAACACTAATGAAGCATTCTCATAGACTCAGGTCACAGCATAGAGGATGGTTATTACCTAATATCTGTGAATTAAATTGACACATAGTGATTTTTAACAGAAGATTAAAAAAGAGAAAGATATCAAGTAACTATGATCTCATTTTTCAAATTCTACACCTGTCAGGCTCCCACTATTTGTAGCCCTGGTCACACAACTGCCTATAAAGAATATACCATTTAGGGACAGCTGACATCCACCGCAGTCATGTTACCACTGTAGGTTCTTGAAGTTATTTCACAAGCAAATAAACATATCAGAGGACAAGGAGGAAAAATTATTAGATCAAAGAAAACTGAAATCCTGAAAGGTAAATACATTTTTATTTAATATATTTTAGATTTTTCTTTGAAACCAGTAGCATTATATCCCTGAAAAATGTCCGAAGGAAGAAGAAATTATAGAATCATAATCCTATCTCCTAGACAGTGCAGTTTCTCTCCATATGTCAGAAATATTGATTTCAGCATTCTAATGCATACTTAGTTAAAGTTAGTATCCAAATCAAATCCACTACAAAAGGAATTATCAGTGGTTTTGTCTCACAGTTACTCCTAGTAGTTTTTTGTCCTCTTTAATAAGTTGCCTGATGGAGAACAGCACTAGTAGTATAACTGAAAGCCCAGCAATAAAATTTACAGTATCTCAACACAAAGTTAAAAAAATTAGCTTCTGGAGCAAGACTAAAGTTCACATGCCCTTATTCACTTTGCTTAAATTAATGTGATTTTCTCCCCTCTCAAATAGCAAAACCAGTGTAATTTTTCTGTTTGTAGTTGATAAAACTTACCGGGCAGAAATTATTTTCCTAAATGCAGCTCATATTAAGCTCAAATTTGGATTAACAGCATTTCATTAATGAGAAATTTTAATTTAGCAAAATATGTAATTAGGCTTTTAGTACAACAGACATAGTATATAATTAAGCCTATATATATAGGTCATTATACATATTATAGCTATAACATGTATAACACATGATATATAATATAGTATGTAAGTCATAATATAACATAAATTATGTATTATATCACTACATTAACCACACTTGCCTCACCACAGTTTCTATATGCAGGAAGAAAATTTTGTGCTCTGTTAGCCTCAAAAAAAATTATCTTTATGAAAAACACTGCTGTTATTAACCTAATATCCCTGAATATCTGCATATGACTGATTTACTTATCCATTTCCAGGGTCAAGACTAGCATGTGTGAAAGTAACATGGTTCCTTACTCCTACTTACATTTATAACTATAGCTTAAGCAAATTGGATGGGATTCAGAAACTGAGTTTCAGCTGATTCCAGTAAATTCCCTGGGAAAATCTAACACCTCTGAATAGGATACTATCCCTACAAAAATGGTAGCAGCTGCAAGTATATGTTACTGGCTAATGGCTGCGTTGTGCTTTTCATAGAATTTCTAAGCGACTGCAAAATTTAGTCAGAAAACCATCAATTTCACTGCCTAATTGCTATTCTGTTGGCAGGACTGGGTAAAAGCAGAGTACTGACTGAGGTTTAGCCTAGAAAAGAGGAGGCTCAGGGGTGACCTTATTGCTGTCTATAGCTATCTAAAAGGAGGTTGCAGCCAGGCAGGGGTTGGTCTTTTCTCCTTGCTCTCTGGGGACAGGATGAGAGGTGATAGTCTTAAGCTTCAGCAGGGAAAGTTTAGACTTGACATTAGGAAAAGGTTTTTTTCCTGAAAGAGTGATTTGGATGTGGAATGGGTTGCTCACAGAGGTGGTTGAGTCACCAACTCTGGACGTGTTCAAGGGGAGGCTGGACGAGGTGCTGAGTGATATGATGTAGATGTAGAGGATAAGTTAGTTGGATTATAGGTTGGACTAGATGATCTTCAAGGTCCTTTCCAGCCTTATCTATACTGTGATACTGTGATACTCTGAGGTTTAGGTCTTGTAAAAGTGCCAGTAGTGTGTTTAGGTTACATTTAACTTAGACATATACTTCCCTATTTTTGCCATATACAAAATTAACTTTACAGCAAATACATCTTCTATTTTTCTGGACAACGTGTTGCTCCCATCTTCTTTCTTCAAATCTATCCATGCTCTCGCTCTCCAAATACTCATGACTCTATCCTTATTTTACTTTGTATCATTCCTCAGAAACTTCCAAGTTTCAATTTGACAAGGAATAAATTAAACCTATTGTATAATACTAGTAATCCTAGATATTTGGAAGCTCTATGGTGAAATAATCTGTATCTCTACATAATTGGAAATATAGAAAACTCTTTAAAGATGTGTGGATAAGCTTGTTCAATGTAAACTGTAACAAAAAATTATCAGAAGAAGTCATTATGATGCTGAACTTACCTACACTTCTCGAAAGGGAATGTTTTCTTTTGCACGCGTAACACAGGTGTCTGGTCTTTATTTCTCCCTTGACTTACTAAAAAATGCTAAGAAAGGCTATTTTAAATGTGAATTAAGTTCCACATGTATGGTAGGCATATTTATTTGCTGATTTATATTTGACGTGCTTCCTGACGCTAATACTCAGCAGGAATCTTGCTTACATTTGAGAAAGTGACAGTGTAATGCCAGGTAAATCCTGTGCCAACAGAATTATTTATAACTAGGCTAAGTTATAAAAGATGTCCACGGAGACTTTCATGTAGATTTTAAGCAATCTTAAAAAAATCTTGTCTAAATCACATTTATACAAAATTCACAAAGATATTGCTTTATAAAAACATCTGATTTCTCTTTTTAAAATGTTGACATGTGAATTAAAATCCTGTGAACTATTCTGGTGTGTTAATTTACACACATTAACGGAGAGTTGCAACAACTTCTAAATAGTTTGTATTTCATATACAGTAGAAATACTTCATCATGTCTACGTTATTGTGTATAGGCAACTGTTTCTTCTTAAATTAATTTTTTCTCTTATACCATCTTTGCAAAACAGAGGTTCAGGAAGTGGCTGAGAATTATTTCACCTGGTTCTCATGGTGAATTTCAAGGATGTTCCCAGCTCTAATTTTTATTATTTCAGACAATACTTTTGTCTGATTGTCATGTGCATGCAAAAAGACTTCACATAAGCAATTAGCTGTTGCTTCAGGATTGCAGTGTGCATAAAAAAATTCTATGCATTTTGCTTTCCAAAGTGTCCTAAATTTACTGGTTCGTGTTTAGCAGCTTTCACCAACACTTGTCCTCCCTGCTCTTTCACTGTCTGTGTGGCAGAGTTGAGCTCTCCTCAGTCTTCCCACCTCAGTTCTCTCCAGCTCAGAACTGATCACTTGTCTGTATTTCCACCCTGTTAGACTGCTCTTATTTCAACTCTCTGATAGACATTTCTTCTCTAGAAGCATTTGTTTACCAGTTTCTCTCTTCGTTTAGCTCAAAACTCACAACCTCTCCAAATTATTTGTGGCCCCATAAGTAATTATATAATTTACTGCTCTGTAAATGCTTCTGCTTTATCAGTCAACATGCTATCATGAGTGTTGTTTAATAAAATCTCATCTTATTTTTCATAATTCTTCCCAGTGCTTAAGTTTTCTAGTAACTATTTTAGGTGCAATTTACACCCAAAGAGATTCAAAAAATGGGGAGAACAAAGCAAAAGTAATACTTGGGGATTTTTAAAATAATTTAAAATCCTTATGATACTTAAGAATATTATCAAGAGATTAATTTTGAAATACTAAACTTTTTGCAATACTTTAGCTAGAGAGACTATCAAAACTGTATACAAAAGAAAATAAAATCATTAAGGAAACTAACTGAATATTATGTCATATTTATATGCCATGTCATTTAATTCTGGAGATAGAAGGACACAAACCAGAGAATCACAGAATATGCTGAGTTGGAAGGGACTCACAAGGATCATCAATGTCTCAATCAGTTATGTTTACATTTCTTTATTAAAAAAATACTAAGCAACAGATGGACACACTGTTTTTGAAATATAGTGAGAAAGAAGTGATGTGTTGAAATTTTTTCTGGCTTAGTCTGACAGCTGCACTGTGATTTAGAGTCTGAGCTTCCATTCTGACCTCAAGCAAAACTTTGGGTGCTAATGGGACACTTATTTATCTAGGAACTGCAATATCTGAGTCTTTGCTATATGGTAAAATTGTGTGATATTCTGAATCCATCAATATTAATGCTTGAGATTTATACTTTTCAGCAGCTCTGAGCCTATATTCGCTAAAAAAGGCTTTTCAGAAAATCAATCTTTTTTCACTTGCATTTGTAATAGAACAATAGATTCTATGGTATTCAGCTAAACAAATTCTGGTACTGGAAATTGAATGGAAGAATGAATAAATAAATAAAATAATCACTCATCTTCGTTGCGCGATACTGGAGGTCCTGCTCCCTCCCTATCTCAGACCATGTCTGAGTCACAGTATCACAGTATAGATAAGGCTGGGAAGGACCTTGAAGATCACACACAGAATCACACACAGAATATTATGAGTTGGAAGGGACCCACAAGGATCATCTAGTCCAACTCACCACCTAACACCCGTACAGAGACCAAAAGCACGTCCCAGAGCGTAACACCACCTAGATCCCTCACAGTCTAGCAGGCCACTCCGAGCCGGAAGGGACCCAGGGCCATCCAGCCCTACACCCCCCAGCTAGACCATGTCACTAAGCTCCTCGTCCAGTCTTCTCTTAAACACCTCCAGGGATGGTGACTCCACCACCTCCCTGGGCAGCCCATTCCAATATGCAATTACTCTCTCTGTGAAAAACCGCTTCCTAACGTTAAGATTGAACCTCCCCTGGCGTAGCTTGAGGCCGTGCCCTCTCGTTCTGGTGTCGTCAGCCTGGAAGAAGAGGTCTACACCCATCTGGCTGCAACCTCCCC
>WEKX01023721.1:22804-36529 GCA_013390025.1 Pitta sordida
AGAGAATATTCCTATCAAAACCCCTTGCTGCCATCTTCTCCAAGAGTATATCATGGGAGACTGTGTCGAATGCTTTACCAAAATCCAGATACACCACATCCACAGCGTTCCTCTCATCCACCAGGTGAGTTACTTGATCATAAAAAGAGACCATGTTGGTCAAACAAGACCTACCCTTTCTAAACCCATTCTGGCTGGGCCTGATCTCTTGTCCATCCTGCAGGTGTTACATCATAGCGCTCAGCAGTATCTGTTCCATAACTTTGCCTGGGACCCAGGTGAGGGTAACAGGTCTGTAGTTTTCTGGATCATCCTTCTGACCCTTTTTGTGTGTGGGGGTCACATTCGTCAACTTCAAGTCATCTGGGATATCACCTGTGCTCCAAGACTTCTGATAAATGATGGAAAGCGGTATAGCAAGCTCATCTGCCAGCTCTCTCATCACTCTGGGATGAATCCTATCTGGACCCATGGACCTATGGGAATCCAAATGGATCAGCAGGTCTCTAACTACTTCCTCCTGAATAACAGGAGGACTACACTGTACCCTGTCTCCATCTGCCAGCTTAAGTATCCAGTCATCCTGAGGACAAACGACCCTTCTGTTGAAGACAGAGGCAAAGGAGTCACGGCAATTTGAGAGGAAAATGGGAGATATCTACTATGACCCTCATCTTTCTGCATTTGTCTTGCCTTTCATTACTCATTTCAACATTACTAAAGAAATTTTAGGCATCCTAATGATGCCTCACATCTTTATCTCACCCATGGCCTAACTCTGAAATGTATTGGTGATGGTAAAAACATTGGTATGATAAAATTGTTGAACTATCTCCAAGCACAAGATTAAGACTATAAAATACTCATCTTGGGAAACGTCTCACTAGAAAAACAAATCAAAGCCACCAAAAAAAGAAAGATTGACACCTGTTGCTGCTTATGCTCAATATATTGAATTTTGTGACTTTATTTACTTTACAGTTTCAAAAATAAATGTAATATAATCTCTGTCTACATGCATTGCACTGCTTAACAAAAAAGAATAGACTGCTCCCCATAATCTATATCTCTCTTTGTTCATGGTTAGGTAAGTAATGAGCTCATGCTTGAGAACTACAGGGATCTGCTCAAGAACAAACCTGGATGGCGTTTAAAATAATAACAAAAAAATTGAAGTATGTGGGATCCTATTTTTTGGGTTAGAGTTTCTGGGTAAATCTATTGACTTTGGGCTTGTTTGTACCCCTTACACAGGCAATTTACTTATAGATGGCTGAATTCTTAATTTGACATCATTAAATTTTTCCAACTAATTTCAAAACTGAAGAAAGGAAACACTTAGATGTTTCAGTGAAAGCTCTTTGGTTTGACTATTTTCTATGAGGTTAACTCATGGAAGAAAATCTTGCGGTGTGTAGGCTGAATTGTTGACTAAACTAAGGAAGGCCAAAGAGGCCTTCATGTCCTGGGACTTTTAGAGGGAGAAGCAACTTATGTAGATTTTGTTAATATTATTGGATGGTCTGTCTTAAAAGAAACAATAAAACCCCTTAAAGTACAACAAAGATAAAGGAAAAAAAAAAGAGATTTGTTTCATTCATCAGATTAACATTTATTTGTTAAGTTTTTTTATTTCTGTCACAAATAAGAAGGAAAGAAAATGAGAACATAGAAATAAATGGCTGGTGAAAGAAGAAAAAATTCCAAATAAAACAATTGACTTCAGGGATAGCAAACAGTCAACAAACTGTGGATTACAGATGCACCATAATTACAGCATTATTTGTCAATAATTATTGGAAATTAAAGTACATACAAAGATCTATGAAATATATAAAACTAAGGGATGCTTAAAAGGGCGTATCTTCAACTCTTTGCTCCTACTATCAATGCACTCAAACACACACAGCGGCAAACACAGACTCACAGACACACACAGAGACATCAATTTAGGCTTTGTTCTTATATTGGAGATGAAACAGATTAGAAAACCCTGGCAACTAAGGTGCTTATTTGGCTGTTTTACAATGGCCAGAGGTTCTGCTAACTTGTAGTTGTGACATGGATATTAAGTCACCTTCCAGTCATTTTCCATAAGGGAATTTACAGTGGTGTGAAAATAACAGTTCTTCTATCTTCAGAGTTTTGAGTCTTATACAGCATATGTATGTATTGATGATGAAAATGCTACTCTTTTTTAATTATTGTAATTTTCAATTACTCTTTCAAAGACACAATTTGAATATGTGATTGATTTGAAGAATCAGAAATTGACAAATTTAGTGTGTTAGGTAAGGGCATAGAGATTTAGGGATTTTAGTGAATTAGCGAATATTTAGTGAATTTCTAGTGAATTTTAGAAGGATTAGTAGACTTCAGGATCATTCAGAAGGCCTGAGAATTAAGGTTGAATATTAAGGGTGTCCTGCAGGCTGTGAAGGGAATGTTAACCAAAACAAGGGAAAAGAATGTAAAACATTGGAGCTAATTGGTTGAAGAACTCATAGCAAGTGACATAATGCTGTAAAATGAATATTAATAAGGCAATTTGCATATGGATGAGGCAAGGGGTTAAGAAGGGGTGACAACTGGGGGCGGCTCTCTTTTGGCACCTGGCAGTGGCAGAGGGCACTGCTGACTCTTTTCCCTAGCTCTTAGGCCAAAAATAAACTTTTCTGTAACATGCAAACAATCGCCTTGAGTCCTGACTGATTTTCTTCAAATCATGATGGTGAACAAAAATTTTGCAAAAGCAACAACCTTTTGCCTTTTTTTGCACTTGTCTGGGAATATTTCTATACATTCATTGCTTTCTAATAATAAGTCTTAGAAGTAAAAATATTATACACAATGTATGTAAGGATATTATAGAAGATCTTTAGGTAAGGGCAGTGTACTTCCTCATGGATCTTAACTCACAAACAAATTAATTTAAAAAATGAGATCTGGCATTTACACAGGTCTTGAACAAAATGGAAATAATTTTTATCTTAAAAGACAGCCCACATGGAATTCTCTACGACCTTACTTTGTATAATACAGCAGCATATAATACAGCAGTGCTACATCTGTTCATGTGGGTACTACTGGAGCAGAGCAGTCTGCTTTGGTTTCTATACATAGCCACCTTCTTTCCGATGACTAGGTATTTGGAGGAGTGGCTCGAGACCAGTGAAGTGGAGAGAGACTTAGGTGTACTGATTGACAGGAAACTCAATATGAGGCAGCAGTGTGCCCAGGTGGATAAGAAGGCCAATGGCATCCTGGCCTGCATCAGGAGCAGTGTGGTCAGTTGGTCCAGGGAGGTTGTCCTTCCCCTGTACATGGCGCTGGTCAGACCTCATCTTGAGTACTGTGTGCAGTTCTGGGCTCCCCAGTTTAAGAGGGATGTTGAGCTGCTTGAGAGGGTCCAGAGAAGGGTAACGAGGATGGTGAAGGGACTGGAGGGCAGGCCCTATGGAGAGCGACTACAGGAACTGGGATTGTTCAGTCTGGAGAAGAGGAGGCTCAGAGGTGACCTCGTTAAGTTTAAGTGCTGTTAAACCTTTAGGCCTAAACTGTTGGACAAGTCCAGGCCTCAGTTTAGCAAAAGAGTCTACTCTGAATCTTGTGACTCAATGTGAGGGCCTTTCATATTTCTTTTTATCTGTACTTTTCCATCCCCACTCCTCCAACTTCCACATGTGTTGACTTTTGGTTTAGATTGATACATTTTTGATTTTAGTTTGCTTTCTCTGTGTGTATGTTAACAACCTACTAGAGACAATCTTTCCAAAAATCTTTGCTGTGCTTTTGCTTTAACATGAAACCCATTTTTTCTGATACTTTTGCCAGTGATTCTTTAAGCAATCTTAAATATATGAAATACATGAGAATATACAGTAATTCTCCGCATAGTTGTGATCCGTAATTTGCAGGATCCGCACACTCGCTGTTGTTTTTCCAGCGAGTTGTGGGACCTGGCACGTGTGCAGAACCTACCACAAACCCAGTCTGCTCAGTCCTGGCCCTGCCACTCATGCGGCGCCGGCACCCCCACTCGCCCCCTGCCCCAGTGCTCGCCCCCTGCCCCAGTGGAGGACAAGCAGACACTTGAAACAAGCCCCGCTCTCAGGACTGTCGTCCAGACTTTATTAGAGGAGGGTGCGTGGCTACGGGCATGGCATACTTGGCTATGTAGTGGGTTCACTATCTTTACGGATTCCACGATTCACATGAGGAGGACCAGACCCAACAGCCCGCGAGTAACGGGGGATCACTGTACTTAAAATATTGTGGAACATATATAACTAAAGATTGTCACTTGTATGCATATAAACAACATGTACAACAGTCCTATGGGAAAATGTAAGGAACAAATTTTTTATGCAACAAAAAAACCCGATTATAGAGTTTAGTAAGAAACAGATGGGAAAAGTTTCATATTTCCTTCATGACGACCTTGAGGTTGATGATGTGTTTTCCTGGGAAAATTTCACAAGAATTTTTTATTCTAAAATGCTGATACAAAATATACAGATATACAATCTCAGTTCAGTTTAAATGCATTTTAAGCCGTGATGATTTAAAAGAAAGTGCAAAAATGTTCTAAGATAGAACTTGCTCTTAACTTTCTTGGTGAATGATTTATCCAGAGGATGTCTGGCTCACTGGTCACACAGTGCACTCCAGGCCAGAATGAGGTGTTGTAGACCACCAGAGTTCCAGATGGTGGGGTGTGAGTGGGCTCTCAGGCTGGTCCTTTGACTGACAGCCTTGCTATATGCTCTTCCCAAGCCCACAGTTGCAGGACCAGACCCGTCCTCAACACGCACATGCTGGCTGGTTCTGACCCAATAAACAGTCCTAATGATAACAGATCCAGTGTCTCACACTGCCTTAGCATCCTGTTGATCTCTCTCTGTCTTCAAACTCCCTCTAATCCCATTAATGAGCACTGCTAAAACTAAGTCTTTCACAGGTTCACAGGTTATTCTGAGTTGGAAGGGACCCACTGGATCATCTAGTCCAACTCCCAAGTGAACGCCCAGCCAGGGATCAGGCCCACTAGCATGGAACTGTGGGCACCATGCTCCATCATCCAAGCATCCCCACCAACTAGACTATGTCACTGTGCTCCTCATTGAGTCTTCTCTTAAACACCTCCATGCATGGCAATTCCACCACCTCTCTGGGCAGACCATTCCAATGAGTGATCACTCCCTCTGTGTAAAACCTCTTCCTAACATTCAGTCTAAACCTCCCCTGGCTAGCTTAAGGCCATGTCCTGTTGTTCTGGTGTCATCAGCCTGAGAGAAGAGACCCACACCCACCCGGCTGCAACCTCCTCTGAGGTAGTTGTAAACAGCAATCGGGTCGTCTCTGAGCCTCCTCTTCTCCAGGTTGAACAACCCCAGCTCCTGTAGCCGCTCCCCATAGGGCTTGTCCTCCAGCCCTTTCACCATTCTTGTCACCATTCTCTGGACCCTCTCAAGCAGGTCAATATCCTTCTTATACTGGGGAGACCAGAACTGGACACAGGACTCAGGATGTGGTCTGACCAGCACCGAGTACAGGGGAAGGACAACCTCCCTAGTCCGACTGACCACACTGTTGCTAATACAGGCCAGGATGGCATTGGCCTTCTTAGCCACCTGGGCACACTGCTGCCTCATATTAAGTTTTCTGTCTATCATTACTCCTAAATCCCTCTCTAGCCCCTCAGCCTCCAGCTGATAGTGATGCATGGGGTTGTTATGTCCAAAGTGAAGAACCCGGCACCTAGTCTTGTTAAATCTCATACTACTGGAGTCTGCCCATTTCTCTAGCTTGTCAAGGCCCCTCTGAAGGACCCTCCTACTCTCCGAGAGTTCAACATTTACCCCCAGCTTGGTATCATATGCAAATTTTCTGATGATGGACTCAATTCCCTTGTCCATATTGTCAATAAAGATGTTGAACAGTGCCGGGCCTAACACTGACCCCTGCGGGACTCCACTAGTGACTGACTGTCAGCTGGATGTGGCACCATTCACCAACACTCTCTGAGCTCGTCCATCCAACCAGTTCCTAACCCAACATAGAATGCTTCTATCCAGTCCATGCTCTGAGAGTTTCACCTGAAGCTTATTATGGGAAACCGTGTCGAAGGCTTTGCTAAGGTCCATGTAGAAAGCATGCACAGCCTTTTTTTGGTCAACCAGTCGAGTCACCTGATCATAAAAGGAGATTAGGTTGGTGAGGCAACACCTGCCTCTCCTAAATCCATGCTGACTAGTTCTAATTTCCTAGGAATGATCCCATGATAGGAAGGCTGTGGATGTAATGTATCTGGATTTTAGTAAAGCATTTGACACAGTCGCCCATGATATACTCCCGGGGAAGATGGCAGCAAGGGGTTTTGATAGGAATATTGTCTGCTGAGTCAGGAACTGGTTAAATGGTCGAGCCCAGAGAGTGATGGTAAATGGTGTCTCATCTAGTTGGTGACTGGTTACTAGTGGTGGGTCTAATGCTTTACTGAAGTTCAGGTACACCACATCCACAGCCTTCCTCTCATCCACCAGGAGAATTACTTGATCATAAAAAGAGATCAGGTTGGTCAAACAATACCTACGCCTTCGAAACCCATGCTGACTGGAACTGATCTCTTGTCCATCTTGTAGATGTTGCATGATAGCGCTCAGCAGTATCTGTTCCATAACTTTGCCTGGGACTGAGGTGAGGGTAACAGGTCTGTGGTTTCCTGGATCATACTTTGATCTGCTTTATTTGGCCTTGTGCACTTTCACTTCAAAATGTTTCATAGGCCTGTGCTTGGCCTAAATCACTGTCTATGTGTAAACTACTTACAATATGACCTCTGCACATTTCTTCAAAATTATGTAATAAACCCCGTCCTATGCTCGCAAGCACAGTACTGTTAAAAATGTTTAATGCACGAGTTGTCCTGATAATCGAAGTACTTTTCCGTTATTTGCAAAAGTACACAATTTTCTTTGGTTAATATCTTAAATACTTTTTCCTCACCATTTGTGGTGAGTCTAACAGATACTTATGGGCAATCACGTAGAATATACTATAGTAAAGCAGCAAAATATTCATATGTGTATCATAAAGTCATGTTTGTCAGTGTTCTGAAGGGTAAACCAACAATTTTCAGTAGAAGTGTAGATACACAGACGAATGTATGAGTGACATCTTTTAGTCATAAAAATCATCATACTATACAAAATTTACCATGTAAATCATGAGTAAACACAAACTTATTTTTCCCCTTGAAATATAAAAGACCATTAAAAACTTATAGAGCTTCTTTGGGTAACTTGGAATTTAAATGGAAGTATTATCAAAGGATTGGCAGAACATACATAGAAATATCTGCTCAGAGACCTCAGGAAATTACTTTTTCTTATGACTCTGATTAAATATTTCATGGCAGTACATGCTTATTTATTTGTAGTTGCTATGTTAAGATAAAAACTAAATCAAACAAAATCAAACAACAAAGTGTCTCTTATTATAGCA
Source organism: Pitta sordida (assembly GCA_013390025.1). Taxonomy (NCBI): domain Eukaryota; kingdom Metazoa; phylum Chordata; class Aves; order Passeriformes; family Pittidae; genus Pitta; species Pitta sordida. The sequence continues at coordinate 30,311 of WEKX01023721.1, forward strand.
AATACATTTATTTTGAATATGGTCCCCATCAAAACCAGAAGACTTGACATAGGCAGTCTGCTGAGTCTCCAGGGTGAATGTTGTCTCATGCTGAAAATGAACATAGAGGGGCATTCCTCACTGACAGTTTTGGGAATTGGTTTGTTAATTGAACACTGGAAGAAATACATCAAAGACCACAGGCAATTTGTTGCACTGAAATTGAGGGGAAGCATATCTAACTTGAGGGCTTCACATTGGTAGAGAATCAATGGTAGATAATGCAAGCTGTTGTCTTTCTTATTTTTAAAATTAACAACCTCTTCATTTTTCTGGAATAAATGTTGCAATGTATGTCTTCCGCATGCACATTTTGAATTACTAAATTTCCTGTAGTTAAAAACTAATGAATAAAACTGGCCACAGGCTTAGGTGCATTCTATCAGTCTGTTGGACTATCATAGCCAGTATCTCTTTTTTTTCCCTATCCTTTCTACTCCAGTTTTATTATTTTGTTATTATTTATTTTAAATATCTTCTCCTTAACACTCTTAAATTTGGAGTTATTTTTCCCCATATGTTTGAGGTATAACTTATTACAAATATTTTCATCTCGAAGATGAAAAAGTTCCAAAGTGGATAAAGTTCATGGTAGAATCTGTGCAAATTGTATGAAATATCAAAAAAATGTATCAAGATTTCATCAATTTTCTAAAACATATAAGTCTTATTCGTTATGTTTTTCCTGACTGCTAGTAATTTTTGTTATTACTGTGATCTTAACATATATTGGCCTCTGTGTTGTACAATCACATGCTGAAAGACTGTCACAATGCTGTTCTTTGGAAGGGTGTTGATAACACAGAAGTGTTTTAACTACAGCTGGGCATACATCCCACTAATATCCCTTCCCCCCAACGGAGGACGAGATTCTGGAAGGGGACACAAACAGGTCAGTTGACCTATACTGACCAAAGAGATATTCCGTACCATATGACATCAGCTCAGACATAAAAGCTGAGGAAGGGAGCAAGGAGGTGGGGGGCACTCATTGTTTTCAGTGACTCTCTTCTTGTCACGTGTAGGAGCCCTGCTTCCCTAGATGTGGATGGACACCTCTGCTGATGGGAACTAGAGATTAGTTCTTTTGCTTTGCTTCAGCATGGGTTTTTGCTTTGCTTTATTTTTTTCTTATATTAAACTGCCTTATTCCAACCCACCCTTCGCATATGATCTTATTATTTGGGACTGAATGACCATTCAGGCCCCTGGCATCTAGCCAGGGTCAAACCTGTTACAGTCTTTTTGGCACTCAATGTGGGGCAGATAAAGGCAGTTAAATATATATACACAGTGCATGCTATAGAAATAGTAGCAAGCTCTTCTGAATAATAAGCTCCAGTGCGGGACACGGAGTTTGCTTGGCAGCAGTGTTTATCATTTTTTTGAGAATGCACTGATGCAAACAATGAGTGCTTGCTTTGGTGCTTGCATACTAATAGATCTGTTTTGTGGGGCAAGTTATTTGCTGGGAACAATGGGGAAATACACCTCTTCCTCCCTGCCCTAAATTGACGTTGGGCTGGATGGCTTTATGAGGAGCCCCCTCCTGGACCTTACTAACAGTTTAGTATTGTTACTATTGTTACTTAACACTGTTGGTACACTGTGGTGTTTGTACACCCTGATGCTATCCCAGTGTGACAGAAAGGAAACTTTGGTTGATGACATATTGAAAGGTGCCCTGGGGCGTCCAGTTCTTGGGCAGAAGGGTGGGAGATTTTGTGCAGGTTCCTGGGACGGTTGACACCTCCAGTTGCCTGGGATTTCACACCTGAACAGGTGTTTGATCCTAAGAAACTGACACGTCACCTGATGGAAGGGTGCCTTGCCTATCCCAATGAAAATCAGCAGCTCCTCACCCTCTACTGGGGCCTGGCCTGGGATATCCCCATTACAAAGACAAACCATCTGAAAGATCTTTAAATACATTGTCTGATGCTATCAACATGCAAATAATTTTATGCCTCTTTATAACCCTACATGAAATCATTCTTTTCGTAACTGGTTCTACCGGGACCAGCCCTGGCTATTTTAGGGTAGGTGGGATTACCAATTACAGCTTCCTTTGGTAAATTTCCTAAATCCTCAATAAAATACTAAGTAAAAGCAGTTAACGACCCTTGCCAATTCTAACAGGAAACAATTTTTGTTGACAAATAATAAATGTTTCACATTAACAAACTTGCTTTTTTTTGGCTGTGCAGTTTCCTGGAAATTTAAAGGCATTCTCTGCCTGTCTTTAAGTACACGAGTAAGGGGTTTCTCCAAGTGTTTGAGATGAAGAGGTTAGGTCTAAATTTTTGTCTTGTGCTGCACAATATGGATTTAAATAGAGCTCTGCACATTCACAAGATTAACCCACGTTATCTGATGACCGATTCAGTCATGAGTTATAGAAAAAGTATAGAAATTGTTGGGAGAAGGAAATTTTGCCTTCAAAACTTGTATAAATAGTATCCATTTTCAGCAAATGAATTTGCTCTTCATCCAGCAGAATTCACATGCATTTCTGCATTATTATCCAGAAATTACGGTTTTTCTTTTAAGTTCCATTTTTAGAGCCTTACTAAGTATTAATAATTTGTTTTGTTTTGTTTTCACAGATGATGGTTAAGGTTGCTAAACTGCAGCTGGTAATTAATAAAACAAACATCATAAAATCAATTATCAATTAATTAAGTCCACCTCAAAATAATGATAAAAAATCTATGCACTGCTCTATTAAACAATACATGGAAAAAATTGTTTTCTTCTTGAGCTTCTTTGTGCTAATGTTCAGAAGTAAAGTAATAGATTAGTGGACATAAGAAAGTGGACATAAAAAGGTGAACAAGTCTTTAAAAATCAAAGCTAGGAAAAAAAAAATGAAAGAGAATTTAAAGTACTTTTACTGAAGTTAATAAACTCCACATTCTGAGACAAATATCCTCAAGCCATTTGTTTAAACAAGCATTAAGTTTAGCAGTACTACACCATAACATGATACTCCAAATTAAACTTCTGCATCTCAAGTGACCTTTATAGCTGTTTGATAGTTCATAAATTCTTTACAATAGTGCTCTGTGGAGTAGTTTTAATAAATCTTGATTGTGCTGTAAATGTTACAGCACATACTCAAAATGGCATTTCCAGTCCTAACAAACACAAGTGTGGAATGATTCCCCAATTCCATATGGAGAACTTTGGTTCAGTATTCATGAAATACTGAATGAAAATGCTCCAGTAATATGAGGGAAAAAACCCCGAAAGTAAACTAATCCTACTGGAGAAGAAAAACATGACTAAGAAATATATTTATCAAAGTACGTGGAAAGCATTCTGATTACTCATATACCAATAGGAAAATCTTCTGCAGTTTGCAGAGCTTCTAAGGTACTCTAGCATAGATGGATAGAGACAGGATTATGTTTTTCCTTTTTAATTTTAAGCCTTGATTTCCTGGCAAAGTGTCAGATCCATAGAACTGTGAACTGTGTGGTCTTTTCCATTTTCCCCAATACACTGGGAAATAAAACACTTATTTCAAAGAATATTCTGATTTGGAAGGGACTCACAAGGATCATCAAGTCTGACTCTTAAGAAATCCCATACAAGGATCAAACTCACAACTTTTTTGTTATTAATACCATGCTTTAACCAACTGAGTTAATCTCAGAGTCAACCTAGACAAAGTATGTCTAGTTAATCTTATTTTATCTAGTTAACATGGTTTATTTTCCCCTGGAAAAGAAAATGTGATTAAATAATACAATGAAAGCACTCTGGTAATGTGTTAAATCACCTGTTTTGATATTAATTTTTTTTTTGGCTATATATCCTCCACCCTTTAATCCAGCTAATTATTTACCAATCAACTTCCTAATGTCTTTTCGCATATTGTGGTTACATCTGATGGAAAACTCTTCAACTATGAGCCATTATTTTGAAGCAGCCATGATATCTATTAACAATTTCCCTCTTTTTAAGAGTTAATTTATGAATATGTTTTTTCATTCTAATACATATAATTTAGTTTATTGCTTATTTCTCTCAGAGCCTTTTCCACTGTTCATAACTTTCACAGTTTTCTTTTCATATAAGCTCAATTTTTTATCCTAATTTTATTCATATTTTTCTCCATTTTCCACAGATGTACAAGCATGAAAAAACTCTGTCCTTTATCCCTAGTGTTGTCTGTTAAAGGTGTTTCTACTCAGATAAATTTAAGCACTTGAAACAAAGAGTTTTCAAACTTTATTTCTCTGTAGACGTTGCTATTGAAAATAAGCCAAGTTGAAAAACAGTCACTTTTCCATGAATGTTAAATTATGGATTTTGAAGTCACAACTCAAAGCCTTTAATTATTTTAAGAATATTATTCATAAAAAATGCAAAAATTAATGATGAATTAGTTAAAAGATGACTACTGCCACGTACGAGATATTGCTGAGAGCTTGCCAAAACAAATTCAACCTTCAGACTATTACCCCCTGAGGGTCGTCCAGGCTGGCAGTGACAAGATCAACGAAAGGGGATCCAGAGAAATTAGGGAGGGGTTTAAAGAACTTGGTCAATTCATCAGTGGGACAGGAACGCAGGTAGTCTTTTGCTCTGTCCCTGTAATGGCAGGATTGGACCCTGAAAGCAATAGGAGAATTCTTGCTCTTAATAAATGACTTAGGGCTGGTGCCAACAGAAAAACATTGGGTTCTATGACCATGGGGTCTCCTTCACCAAACCAGGGTTGACAGACCCAGGAGGGTCTAATCTATCAAATAGGGGCAAAAGGGTTTTGGCCCGGGGGCTGGCAAGACTCATTGACAGGGCTTTAAACTAGGTTTGAAGGGGGAAAGGGATCCAGCAGTCACTCGAGAGGATACTGGAATTGGTAAGAACGAGCCAAAAACATATTCAGCAGCTCAGTTGAAGTACATGTACACCAATGCATGCAACTTGGGTAACAAACAGGAAGATCTGGAGGTTATGGTGTATCAGGAGCGATATGATATAGTTGCCATCACGGAAACATGGTGGGACGATGCACACGACTGGAGCGCCACACCGGAAGGCTACACACTCTTTAGAAGAGATAGGAGAGCACATAGAGGTGGGAGGGGTGGCCCTGTATATTAAAGCAACCCTAGATACCATAGAACTTGACATCAAGGATGATCAAGTAGAGAGCCTATGGGTCAAGATAAGAGGGATTCCCAATAAAGCTAAAATTCTGCTCAGAGTATGTTACAGACCACCAGAGGAGGCGGAAGAGGCAGACCTATGGCTCTTTAAGCAACTAGAGACAGCCTCAAGATCAACTGCCTTAGTTGAGACTTTAATCTACCTGCTATTGGCTGGGAACTTAACACAGCAGAGAGGAGACAGTCCAGAAGGTTCCTAGAGATAGTTGATGACTGTTTCTTGATGCAGCAGGTGAGTGAGTCTACCAGGGGAGAGGTTGTGTTTGATGTGTTGTTTACAAATAAGGTAGGGTTGGTTAGTGATATTGTGGTTGGAGGAAATCTGGGATGTAGTGACCATGATATCATAGAGTTTTCAATTGGCAGTGTGACAAGAAAGGGCATGAACCAAACCTCCATGCTGGATTTCCGGAGGGCAGACTTTGGATTGCTTAAGAAATTAATTGGGAGGGTACCATGGGAAACAGCCCTTAATGGCAAGGGGGTCCAGGAGGGCTGGACATACTTTAAGAATGAGCTCATGAAGGCACAGGAACAGGCAGTCCCAGTGTGCAGAAAAATGAGTGGGAGGGGCAGAAGGCTGGCCTGGATAAGCAAAGAGCTCCTGAAAGAACCAGGGGAAAATAGGAGGATGTACAGCCTTTGGAAAAAGGGGGAGGTAAGTTTAAGGAAGGGTGTGTTTAAGGAAGTAGCCAAGTCATGCAGGAGAAAAACTGGAGAGGCAAAAGCCCAGATGGAACTCAACCTAGCCGTTTCTGTCAAGGACAATAAGAAATGTTTCTGTAAGTAAACCAACAGTAAAAAGAGAGGCTGTAACAAGCTTCACTCCTTATTGGATTCAAAAGGGAACATAGTAAGTAGTGATGAGGAAAAGGCAGAAGTACCTAATACCTTCTTTGCCTCTGTTTTTAACAGTAAGACAGACTGCCTGCAGAACAACTGGAGTAGTGGGCTGACTGAAGGAGTCGGGGTGCAATATAACCCCCCTGTAATCCAGGTG
>WEKX01023721.1:36792-57786 GCA_013390025.1 Pitta sordida
GGGGAGGTTGCAGCCAGATGGGTGTAGACCTCTTCTTCCAGGCTGACGACACCAGAACGAGAGGGCACGGCCTCAAGCTACGCCAGGGGAGGTTCAATCTTAACGTTAGGAAGCGGTTTTTCACAGAGAGAGTAATTGCATATTGGAATGGGCTGCCCAGGGAGGTGGTGGAGTCGCCATCCCTGGAGGTGTTTAAGAGAAGACTGCATGAGGAGCTTAGTGACATGGTCTAGCTGGGGAGTGCAGGGCTGGATGGCCCTGGGTCCCTTCCGGCTCGGAGTGGCCTGCTAGACTGTGAGGGATCTAGGTGGTGTTACGCTCTGGGATGTGCTCTCGGACTCTGTACGGGTGTTAGGTGGTGAGTTGGACTAGATGATCCTTGTGGGTCCCTTCCAACTCATAATATTCTTTGATTCTGTGATTCTGTGAACTGGGGTTGTTCAACCTGGAGAAGAGGAGGCTCAGAGGCGACCTGATTGCTGTTTACAACTACCTGTGGGGAGGTTGTAGCCGGATGGGTGTGGGTCTCTCCTCTCAGGCTGATGACACCAGAACAAGTGGACATAGCATGAAGCTATGCGCGGGGAGGTTTAGGCTGGATGTTAGGAAGAGGTTCTTCACAGAGAAAGTGATATCTCATTGGAATGGTCTTCCCAGGGTGGTGGTGGAGTCGCCATCCCTGGAGGTGTTTAAGAGAATATTTGATGCAGTGCTCAGTGACATGGTCTATATGGTGGTAGGCTTGGATTTATGGAGCGTGGTGCCCACTGTTCCATGCTTGCGGGCCTGATCCCTGAGTGGGCCTTTGCTTGGGAGTTGGACTAGATGATCCTGTGTGTCCCTCCCAACTCAGAATAACCTGAGTATTTGTGAATATATATAGACCTTTATGGTGAAATAAAGATAATATATTGGATAGAGAGATGCGATGAAACATCATAAATGTTAAGGTCTAGTATAAATTATTTATACAGAAAAACTATAAGAGAAAGATTGTTATAAGTAGTCCTGTAAGAAAATGTGTAACGCAATATAAATGAATCTGGGTTACAGTCCCATTGTTTGTGTTAGAGACATTTTTTATTTTTTTTTGCAGTAGTTAACTCTTGTTCCAGTTTACTAATGAATGACAGATTCAAAAATAGTCTATTTTTCTGGAGCATAGAATTATACAGATCAAGGTATCTGAGTATTTTTAAGAAGACAGTCTATATAACTGTCTATATACAGTCTATAGTCTATATTGTCTATAGTAGACTGCGTGGAGTCTGCAGTCTCTATAATTCACGCAGTATCTCATAGTATTAATAAGGTTGGAGGAGACCTTTGAGAATATCAAGTCCAACCTATAAGCCAACACAAACCCATCATCTAAACCATGGCACTAAGTGCCTCATCCAACCTACTCTTAAACACTTCCAGGGATGGTGACTCCATCACCTCCCCAGGCAGCCCATTCCAGTGCTGAATCACCCTTTCAGTGAGAAATTTCTTCCTAATATTGAGCCTAAACCTCCCCTAATTGACCTTGTGACTGTGTCCTCTTGTTCTGTTACCAGTTGCCTGAAAGAAGAGATTGATCCCTGCCTGGCTACATCCTCCTTTCAGGTAGTTGTAGAGAGCGATAAGGACACCCATGCGCCTCCTCTTCTCCAGGTTAAACAACCCCAGCTCCCTCAACCACTCTTCATAGAGCTTCTGCTCCAGCCCCTTCACCATCCTCATTGCCCTTCTCTGCACACATTCTAGTATTTCAACGTCTTTCTTAAACTGAGGGGCCAAGTACTCAAAGTGCAGCCTACTCACTGCCGTCGCTGTACGGGTATTAGATGGTGAGTTGGACTAGATGATCCTTGTGGGTCCCTTCCAACTCATAATTTTCTGTGATTCTGTGTGATTCTGTGTGCGTGCGAAGGATAACTTCCCTAGTCCTACTGGCCACGCTATTCCTGATGCAGGCCAGGATGCCATTGACCTTCTTGGCCACCTGGGCGCACTGCTGACTTGTGTTAAATATCCTGTCTACCTGTACTCCAACGTCCCTTTCTTCCTGACCGCTCTGCAGCCCCTCTGTCCCCAACCTATAAGCTCTACATGGGGTTATTGTGACCAAGGTGTAGAAGCTGGCACTTGGACTTGTTAAATCTCATCTTATTGGAATCTGCCCATCTCTCCAGTCTGTCCAGGTCCCTCTGTAGGGCCCTCCTACCCTCTAACAGATCAACACCAGCTCCCAGCTTGGTATCATCTGCAAACTTACTTATGATATACTCAATTGCCTAGTCTAGATCATCAACAAAGATATGAAACAGGACCAAGCCCAACACTGATCCCTGGGGGATATTGCCAGCACCTTAAAGCAAACAGCCAACTCTTGCAGAATATGGTATCTATAAATTACACAGTGGTATTAGGACTAGAAATTGTTCTATATTGTTTGATGATTTTGCCTATAATTATGGAATACGAATTTTTGTCCCATCTGCTTTAACATTTTACAGTTACCCTGTAAATAGCCACACACATCTGAAAGTATTGTGAACACAAACAGCCGAACATGATGTTTAGCAAATGTAAGACAACCAGTTTATAGTTTTTTTGAGTCTCTTATAGGGAATTTTTGATATTTGAAAGTCTTGGGTGTCATATTTACGACCTCAGGTTTTGTTGAGTAGAATTTTTAAGTGTATCATCCTTAGAATTTGCTACATTGCACACAATAGTGTGATGAATGCTACTGCATTAGTTTCAAGCATCTGTTTAATACTTTCTGAGATAAAGACTGCCTTGGATTTGGAAGTTAAAGGAAACTCTAAGACATTTTCAAGCTTCTTTGTGTTTAAGATGGTCATTCAGGTAGAGCTCAAATAATATTGGATTCTGAATGTGTGGAGAACTATAGGAAAATACTGTGGAATAATTCTAGCCTGAAACAGATGGGACAGAAGTGGGAATGGAAGCATGAAGAAGCACTTTTGCATAGTGAGTAAGTATCACTCAAACTTTCTTTTTAATCAAGGCAAAAATTATCCAAGTAGAGATTAACAATTTCACCACTACAGTGGTTAAACTTGTTGGCAAAAACCACCCCAGAGCCCAGACTCTGAAATGTGTGGTCTCATGAAAAATAGCAATTTCCTTTAGTATTGCAATTATTAAAATGTTAACAAATGATACAACACTTCTTGCAACACTGAGAAGTACTGATTATAAATCAGAGAATCTCAGCGTGCTGTGGATGCTTGCTCTATTTATCCACTTTTTCTATGAGTCCTCTTTGTATGTTCTTTCCCTTCCATTCTTTACTTTTCTGTCACCTTATTACTCTCTATCTCTGTAGACTCCAGGTTGTGTAACCTCTCCACTCTTAAACTCTTTTGTTTAATTTCTAGAACTGTAAAGATTGATGTGTGAGAGTTGAAATAAATTAAGTGTAGGAAATTCTGAGTAAACCACAGAGTATTCAGAAGAATTGGTTCCTTTGCAAGAACTGAAGTGTTTGCATATTGCTACTCCTAAAAGTAGAATATTCACAGTCTCAATTCTCTTTAAGCTCTTCAAGTTTAAAATAGTTTAGATTTTCATAAAAGAAGTAAGACTGGACCACACTTCTTGCTCTGTACATAAATCTGACAGACTTTGAAACAGAAGTTACTGTTTAGAAAATATTAAATGATAGAATCAAACAAAATCAGATTCTAAGTCAAGAAATGTTTCTGCCATCTTTCCATAGATGAAATAATTTATATATATTTCAATAATTCAAAATTTGAACAATAAATGGAATTTCATATATTTATTTTATGTGTGCAATATATTAGCTGATAGTAAAAAGTGTTATATATGATAGTCAAGCAGAAGCCTAGTAACACCATCCCTGGAGGTGTTTAAGAAAAGGCTGGATGAGGAACTCAGTGACATGGTCTAGATGATGGGAGGCTCGGATGGATGGAGCAGAGTGTCCATGGATCCACAGTTGTGGGTTTGATCCATGGGTGGGCATTTGCTTGGTAGTTGGACTAGATGATCCTTGTGGGTCCCGTCCAACTCAGAATAACCTGTGAACCTGTGAACATTTTGAAAGTGCTGCATTCTATTACAACCTATTCCCTGGAAAAACGACAACTAAGAACAAGAAACCTGAGACAAAACCACTGCAAAAATAAGAGTTTTATATGCAGAAAGAATTTTCACACTAAGAAAATGTCCAGATTTTATATTAAAGTCATATTCCTACCAAGAAATTAATTCTACTTGCATTACAAGCCTTAATACACTGTGGTATTATCAAAAATACAAATAATTTCAAGAGCCACTAACAACAAGGGCAGGTCTCCGAAATATGTTTCCTGATAAAAAGAAGCAAAATCTTTTATTTGTTATGAAATCCCTTCTAAAATAATCTCCGAATTAGGAGAACTGAAAAAAACATGTATTTGGAGATGTTAACGTTGCAACATTATTCTCTGGGAATACCTCTCACTTAGAAAAGCTTGAGTTGTACAGAGAAGGGTTTTCAATGAAAAATCTTGCTTACTGAATACCATGTACAAACTGGATAACATTCAGTCAAGTAATCCCCTTCTCAGTTATAACCATCCTTTATAGAACATGAATTCCAAAACACATGCCAGGATTTACAGCAAAACTAGATCCCCTAGAATAATATATATTAGGCTTATATATAAGCTATTCCAAGCGTAAGTGTCTGTTTTTACTGTGTAATAATGTGGAACCTGAAATATGCAGAGTGGTATATTTTACCTGAATAACTGCTCTACTTCGTATGGAAAAATGTTTTGGAACATGTTGTTAATTAACTTATATTTTGGTAACAAAAATTGTTTTAATCTTCCACTAGCAGAGAAACAGCTCAAGAAAGAGTCATCTGAGGGTTCAAATAGAATTGTACCCAAACAATAGGTGCATAGCTTTCTGAAAAATAATAACAATGTCAATAAGAGAGAAAAATCCAGTTCCAGTCTAGTTTTCTACTTCTTGTTTCTATTTAATAAAAAAGATCCAGCATCGTGACCTTCCTTAAGAGACAATCGTTTGCTTTTAAAATTATTCTGGCACAGATTTTAAAAGAAAAAATTATAAAAAACCCCAAGGAATTCTAAAGAAATATTTTCTGACTTCATCTTGTCTACAGAATATGGTAAGTTTCTACTTATGTGAAGAATATTGGACACTGGAAAACTAAGCCATAACTCCTACTTTCCTAAGTTTATCTAAGGAGATAAACACTCATGAGCTGCAACAAAGAAGTCAATCACCTATGAGTAATTTCATTTGTGTACAGATGGTCTACTAGAGACTAGTTACATAACTCTAGCAAATCTGTCCAGGTTTGACACACATTCCAGAACACATGCTATATCTTCGCTACATCATAAAATTTGCACAAGTCCACTGGAGCTGAACATAAATATTGTATTGCTATGTTTTAACATATTCATTGTGACAAGGGGATAATGCAACTTTCACTGCATGAAAACTACTCCCAATCACATTTCAAGTTTCCTTTTTTCTTTTACCCTAAGAGAGTTTAAAAACTAAGGTCCTCCAAGTACAGTCTTCATTCAGAGTTCTGTTTCTAGGAGCTGAGGGTAGAGTTGTGCTTATTTCTCTCACAATTTTTGAGCACTGAAAAACTAGCTGTGCTGAAAAGGCTTGCATCATGTTCAACATGAACGTGGTCTTCGAATATAGAAAAGATTGCTGCAGAGAGGAAAGGGATAAACTGCTTTCCATATCTGGAATGTGTACGACAAAAAATAAATTAAAGCAAGGTAGATTAAGGCTGAAATGCCTCAGAAGACTTTCTATCTTTAAGGGCCATATTGCTCTGGGAAAGTACAGAAGCATCATGACTGTCTGTTAGACAGTATCTGTCAGGCATGAATGAGGGGCACTTAATTCTGGCTTGAGGAAAGAAATCGAGTAGATAATTTCCTAACGTCCCTACCAGCTGTGTTTTCTATTATTCTCAGTAACTAGACATTAGAAAGAAATCATGTGTGATTTATCTATGTGCCAGTGGATACTCTAGTTTCTTTCCATTTCAGTGATTAATTGTTCTAATGCAAGGTTCCAAAACTTTATCCTACACCTGCAGAGACTTTTGTACAACCAAGAAGTTGTTAAAATCTGACATCCAAACCCACTTTGACAGTTTTCTAGTAAAATTTTTGTAACTTTCTCACACAAAATAATTAAATTAAATTTGGTCGGGGTTTTTTGGTTGGTTGGGGTTTTTTGGGGGGGCGAAGTGTGGATGGATTCAGTAAATCTAGTATTAACATGTCAGATTCCTTTTTATCTTTTGCTTCAGATTTGAAAAAAAAAAAAAAAGGTTAATTTTTTGTGAATGCTACCATCACTGTAAACAACAGAATCTTAAGATACTGATGCTACCATATGTGTACAAGTATAGTATAATGCTGTAGCACATTTGTGACTGATTAGGCAAGACTTGTTGACTCAAGATGGGGCAAGGATAATGTGCTATATTTCTAAATAAGATGGTATAACAATGTCACTCCTTTCATAATGATTTAGAATTTGTAAAAGCCTTTCAGTCCTTTTTTTCTGATACAACAAAACTAATTTTTTTATTTATTCATTTATAGAACTTGCAAAATATCATAGTTTCTATGAAAGTAATACACATTTAACTGGATAATTAATTTTCAGAAGGGAGGATCTGGTCTAACAACCAGATTGAACAAAGAGGGAAACCTAACATTCTGCAAGGGAGGAGAGGAGGGAAATAAATGATAATTCAAATTTGCAAATGTCAATGGAATGTTACAGTAACCTTGCAGAATGTTATATATAGAGACTTATATTATCGGGATATTTTTCTTGCAATGTTTCCCTGTGAAAGAGTGGGAATGTTTCACTTTTGCGAAAAACATTTCCAAGAAAAATACAGGGCAAAGCTACACATAGGTTTAGTTGGATCTTCTCTATAGTGTTGGCATACCAGCAAAAATTTATTTTTCATCTGAATCCTGATATTTACATTTTTTGTCTTCTGGAATTGAACATCAAGTACAAAATGAGAATTTATTACTGTTAATTTATTCCTAAATCATAGAATTAAGAATTACATTGATCTTAACTGCAATTGCAGCATTTCCTGGAAGAAAACGTATTTCTGAAGAGATATCTCTCTCATTTTCCAGCAAGGAAAACTGGATGCTGCAGTTGACTAGAACGATGTGTCATCAGCTGTGGTAGTAACACATCTGTCATAACATATTTAAGAAGTAAAAAAAATATCACGCAGAAGTTACTGTGGCCAGAGGAGAGAGGAGTGAGCATATGTGAGAATAAGAGCTCTGAAAGGCACCAAGATCAGTGCAGAAGAACGAGGAGAAAGTGCTCTGTGTGCCATAGCAGAGGTTCCTCTGTAGCCCATTGTGAAGGCCATGATGAGGCAGCTGTGCCCCTGCAGTTTATGAAGGTTCATGGGGAAGCAGAGATCCCCTGCAGTCCATAGAAGGCCCCATCCTAGAGCAGATGGATGCCTGAAAGAGGCTATGACTGTGGGAAGCCTATGTTGGAGCAGGCTTCTGGTAAAACTTGTGGACTTGTGGAGAGAGGAATCCATGCTGGACCAGGTTTGCTGACAGGACTTGTGATCCCACAGAAGACCCACATTGGATCAGCCTGTGCCTGCAAGTCTGTGGAAAGGACTCATTTTGGAGAAGTTTGTAGAGACTCTCTCCTGGGGACCTAACACTGGAGCAGCAGAAGAATGTGAGGATTCCTCCCTCTGAGGAGGGATGAGTGGCAGAGACGTGTGATGAACTGACTGCAGCCTCTATTCCCCATGACCCCACACTGCTTTGTGAGAAGTAGCGAATTCTGGACTGATGTTTAGCCTGCGATGAAGGGAGCAATGGTGGAAAGATATTTTAAGATTTGGGTTTGTATCTTATCATGTGTGCTACTCTGATTTGTTTAGTAATAAAGTCAATTAATTTCTCCAAGCTGAGTCTGTTTCCCTCATGATAGTAACTGCTGAGTGATCTCTCCCTACCCTCGTCTTGACCCATGAGCCTTTAATTCTATTTTCTCCCCCTTGTCCATCTGAGGTCGGGAGTAATAGGGTGGCCATGGTGGATACCTGGCATCCAGGCAAGATTAACCCACCACACTCCCTCATTACTTAAAATCTAAAGATCCAGAGCTTGCAACTTGATGTGTGACAGAAGATATTTATTATGAAGATTTTTCAGGGTCTTATGAATTAAATCATCTTCCAAAGAGTACATATAAAAATCGTGTTTACTGAAGTAATTATAGGGCTTGAGAAGTGACATATTTTATGTAAGCTATTATTTTTCTCTTTTTTGAACTCTTTTTTGAACATAAATAATGGGAAAGAAAAATCAAACAATGTGAAATAAAAGAAGGTTAAGATTTTCACTTTGACAGTATAATTTTTTGTCACTGGAAAAATTAAAAATTAAGAGCTGATTTAAGATTTAGAATGTATTAATTTATTTATACCTACAAGGCTATATGAAAGCAATGTCATTAAAATTTGAGCCAAAACATTGACAGTGCTTCCTATTCTTTGAGCTGGAAAAACAACCTGTCTTCCAAAAGAAGGCCTCATAGATATATACAACAATTAAACAAATAAATTAAAAAGATAAAATACTTATGCATTTCTGATATTTAGAGAATATCAGAAAAATATTCTAGAGAAAGTGATTTACTTGAGAAAGTTTGCTTTAGGCGTTTTGAATTCACTTTTGTCCTCCTTTGGGAAAGAGAACACCAACAGAGATGTACATGCAGAAACTGCAGAGGTAATCCCTTTAGGATGGTAGCACCAGGAAGACAATTCTCAAATACAAAGGTTGGAAACATGCAACACCTTGACACTGATTTGTTTTCAGTTGGCAGATGACAGGTCTCTTATTCCAACTGTCACTGTGTTAAACTAATGACTTCACTGTATCCTACAATACAGATTTATGAATGTATGACTGGTATTGGATGTATAATACAGTTATCCTTGGTTCTAATAAGGGGAACTGTTGTACCAAAAAGCTGGAGAAAGTAGACCTGCTTATAAGAGGAAAAGCAAGAAATAATTTTATCTTGATATATATTTCTGAAGAGCAGTATCATACCTTCATTTGAGAGGCAAAATAGCAGTGTTGAACTGCAACCTGAGCTCTTTAGAGATAGATCAGAATTAGCTGGGGAAGAGGACTGTACCCACTGTGTTTGAGCTGGTTTTATGCTTCAGGGATGGGAAAAAAATGTACAGAGCAATTATTAGTTAGTTGAAAACCCTTATCCAGCAGAGACAGTCTTGTTGCTCTCTAACATGCAGAAGCGTAAATATGGGGTTTCAGAGGACTTCTTTATTATAGAGATGCATTTATACAAATCGTCATGCATTGAAAGGAATTATTCTTCATTAAATGGGAAACAGTCCTTAATGGCAGGGGGGTTCAGGAAGGCTGGACATACTTTAAGAATGAACTCATGAAGGCGCAGGAGCAGGCGGTCCCGATGTGTCAAAAAATGAGTGGGAGGGGCAGAAGGCCGGCCTGGATGAGCAAAGAGCTCCTGAAAGAAGTAGGGGAAAAAAGGAGGATGTACAGCCTTTGGAAAAAGGGGGAGGTAAGTCAGGATGTGTTTAAGGAAGTTGTCAAGTCATGGAGGAGAAAAACTAGAGAGGCAGAAGCCCAGATGGAACTCAACCTAGCTGTTTCTGTTAAGGACAATAACAAATGTTTCTATAAACACATCAACAGTAAAAAGAGAGGCTGCAACAACCTTCACTCCTTATTGGATGCAGAGGGAAATATAATAATCAGAGATGAGGAAAAGGCAGAAATACTTAATATCTACTTTGCCTGGTTGTTAAGGAAACGTTAAGGAAACGTCTCAGTCTGACCATTTATGGCACTCTGGCTGTCACACTCCCAGCACCAGAGACTTCCACTGCTGGTACCAATGTGCCTTCCCAGTGGGCACCTCCAGTAAGCTGATGGGAACTGACCATGCTTGACTCTCCACACACCCACTCACACACAGTGAGACCAGGTTTCCTTACTGGTTTAACCCTAGGCTTCCCATAGCAGGGTCTCAGGTGTCTGGTTCAATAAATCAGTTTTTATTCATGGCACAGTAACACAGAAACAGCCTGAGGTGGTGTCTCCAAAGAGGACAGCCAAAAATGGTCCCCTGGGCTTCTATACTCTCATCATCTACTAGACCACAAGTCTTGCTCTTCCAACTAAGTCCTGTGCTCCTGCTGTGTCTCCCAGTGCCGATTCATCCAGTGGGTGCCATCTGTCCTCATGTCCTTTGTTAACCAAAGGATTGGAAATTCAAGACCTCCTATCTTGGGCTCCCATCCAGAGCACAATTTGCATCTCAAAATGCAGCTTGCAAAGTGAGCTACCTACCCCAGGTGTATTCGTCTACACATGTAACCTAAGAGAATGAAATTAATATGATATGGTCAGCTTTGGTTTTAATTGGAACGTTACAGGCAAATTTTAGAGCATAGTTATGGTTAGAGGTCAGAAATTGATCAAGGTGGTATTTTTGTGAAATTATTTTCTTCAGTGAAAACTCAGTTATTTTTGTATTTCTTAAATATGTTTTTCCTCTACCATGTTATTTCTTGGTTAAAATAGAATTTATTAAATACTTGAACAAAGAGAGCTTTTACAGATGCATTTTTTAGTTTCTTTTTTTTCCAGAAAGACTAGAGAATAGATACTATTGAATACCTCAATCTTTTTTTGAGACTTTCTCAATCTTCTCTCCTTCATAGTTAAGCATGAAGTCTATGTTTTGATTTTCTCTTTCTGCATTTAGCGAACCTTATCTTATTTCCTTTTATGTCCTTGTGCTTTTTTGATCTTATCCCTAAGGGTCTTGAGCTCTTCCTTTATATTCATGTATAAACCTTTAATCTTCTTTCCACTTTTTGTTTGATTCTTTTTGAATTTTCAGGTCACTGGAAAAATTCTGTTGCCTCTACAATACTTTCCTATTATTCTGCCATTCCTTGCATTACTTGCAAATAACCTACCACAATGCATTAAATATTTTCTCTTTCAATAACTTCCAGCAGCGCTGCACTCCCCTGCCCTTTAAACTCTTTTCTCTTCACAGTAAACTGCCTCCAGTACTCCTGGAAGAGGTGGAGCTTGCCTTTCTCCTCAGCCATGACCGCTCTTTTACTTTCATATTAATTTTACTTCTCACAACTTTACTATAATCTTTCAGAATTTCAACTTCTGAATTTATCTTTTGTTTACAAGTTCTACTGCTTTAGTTAGTTGAAATAAAATCTATAACTAGAACATCCTTTACTCTCCAGAACAAAATGATGCTCCCTATATACTCCCATATGGGGGCAGTTGTGTAATAACATCCTAAAGACTGATCTACTTGACCCTCTTGTTGTTGAAAAATCAGAGATGAAACTCTCTAGACCTGTTTCGAGTATAGAAAGCTAAAAAGCACATGGTTATTACAGAGCTTGGTGTATTGGAAAAATTCCAAAATATGCAGCCTGAATCATACAGGTTTCATAACTGTCTAAGTTAGGAATTAACACATTCTGAGTTAACAATATCTGCCAGGGAAGGTAGGAACCTTCCTGGAGTGAAAAGAAAATCCTCCTCCTCCACTTTATACCCTTTGAATCAAAAGGGTTTCAGTCAGAAATTTAGAAAAAGGAAGTAACAATTCTTACTAAAACATATACAGTTATACCCCGTCGCTCATGTGGAACAAGACAGGCCACGGGCCTCGCGAAAAGCTAAACTCGCAAAGAAGTGCAGGTCATTAATATGCATGCAGGACATGCTCCTTGCTCCCTCCCCTGGCACTCCGGAGCGCTGTGGACAATTTTCTGCTCCTTCCCGTAGTCTGTCTCAGCACAGGGGAGCACAGGGAACTGTTTCTGAGGGGCTGCTGCGACCACGTGTGCTTGCAGCCCAAAGTCCGTGCCACTGCTCCCCCCCACTGCCAGACCCCTGGCCTGGCCCCAGGGGCCCTGCACTGGCCCCCACGCACTCGCCCTGCCTCCGCGGTGGGGAAGGGGTGTCCCTGAGCTCAGCATTCTTGGAGCCTGGAAAAACCTTAACTTTGCAACATTGCACTTATGGCGGGGGGGGGGGGGGGGGGGGGGGTGGGGGTGGGGGGGGGGNTTGGAGTTTCTTTCCCTTTAACATCCCCTAGTTTTGGCAGAGGCAGCACTGCCCAGGCTTTGACTGGGCTTTGAGTAACAAGGGATGGCATGTTTTGTGGCAGTGCTGCTCTGGGTCTCAGCGGAGCACACAGGAGACAGACAGGAGCAGGTCAGGGACCGGGGCATGGTGCCACAGGGCTCTAAACTTCACTGTGAGCTGGAGAAACCGCGCGTCCCTGCGCCGTGCACCCTCCCTGCCTTGACCCCAGTGTGGTGTCCGTGGAGACTGCCCGCCGTGGGCCCAGGGAGGGAAGCGGTGCAGGGTTTGGGCTGTGGGAGCACGGTCGCTGCAGCCCGGAGAAGCCCACGGGGTGGGGGAGGTGGAGGGGGCGGGTCGGTATTGGAGTTTCTTTCCCTTTAACATCCACCAGTCCCGGAAGCGCTGCCCATATGGTCCTGGAGGGTGGGGGAACAGAAGGCCCCTCTCAGCACACAGCGCTTGCCCCCCCTCTCCTGCCTCACTTTCGTAGGGCAGTTTCCCTAGTCAGGGATGGGGGCACGGTGTTGCCATTGCAAGCCCCCTCCCCGCAGGGCGGGGTGAGTCCCGCCCCACAGGCACCGCGGGACCACCCCTTGGCAGAGCAGATCCACCGTGCATGTGTTGGCCTGGGGCCCTCGCAGAGAGTTGAATCAAAACTGCAAGAAATTTGCTTCCCAAATGGGCAGAGTCGTAATGCAGAGGTCGCAATTCAGCGGGCATTCACTGTGTAGCATAACCATCAAACAGTTACACAATAGGAACAAAAAATATCACCTCTACAAACCCTACCCTCCTACCCCTCTGTGTATTTTTCCTTGGTGTGTTCGCAGCTGTGGGAGAAACAGACAGGTCACCACACACATGAGGTGTCCTCCCTCATGACAAGCGTCACTTGTCCAATACAGGAACAGCGCGAGATGGGGAGGAATAAATGGGCTGGTTCTGTGTGACAATTGGTGCAGGCAGGGCTCTCTCTCTCTCCCTCTCTCTCTCTCCATCTGGAGTTGTTGCAAAGCCCACCTGGACACGGGAGGCGGGCAGGGCCAGACAGTGACAGCAGCAGAGGTGATTTGGGGGAGCAGTTGGGATCTCTCCATGATGTTCCAGGGCAAGAGGGAGAGTGCAGGTGATTTAAGGAAAATGAGGTGGAAGTCTCAAGGTAATTTGCTTGTAATCAGAAAATGTTTATTTTTGGCCCAAGAGCCAAGGAAAAAGGGATGGCATTCTCCCCTGCCCTGCCAGGTGCCAAAAGAGGACCACCCAGATTTGTCACCCATCTTTAACCCCTTTTCTCATGCATATGCAAATAACCCTGTGAATATTCATCCCTTTAGCATTATGTCATGGACATGTGCTTTGCCATAAGTCCTTCAACGAATTAGCTCCAATGCTGCTCATTCTTTTCCCCTTGTTGTGGCTAGCACTCACTTTTGTTTACCTTCAAGGACTGCAGATCAGTGTTTTTCACCCTTAATATTCAACCTTAACTCTCAGGCCTCTTGAATGACTTTGAAATCTACTAATCCTTCTAAAATTCACTAAAAATTCACTGGATTTTCACTAATTCACTAAAATCCCTAAATCTCTATGCTCTTACCTAACTCACTAAAATTTGTAATTTTCTGAATCCCCAAATCACAGGGAGAAACAGCACCAGCAAGGCAGTGTCAGGGTCCTCTCCCAGGAGTTGCCGCTGAAAACCAGAGAGCACTGGGCTGGTCACTCAATTTTATTGTCCAGAGTCAAGGGGGAGAAAAGGCAGATATACTTCACCCCCCAGCCCTATAGTCCTTGACGCTCATTGGTGTTCCCCACCCTTCCTCTACACAGCCATCCTAGAGCAGGTATCTTCCTGCCACCCTATGATCAGTAGCCATTAACTCTCAAGGCTCAAAAAAAATGGAGTCTTCCACTCGCTCTGAAGAATTCTGCTCTCAGTTTAGAGGGTTACCTTTTATATTCCTCAGTTTTGCCATCATTTTGCCCTTAATGAAAATCTCACCAAAAGGAATCTAACCCATAACCATACCAATATACAATTCTCTAATTACAGATTCAAGGATTAATCACCTGTTCCACTCCATTTTTCACCCCCAGTTCTGCTCTTAGTATGTCTCTCTCAAATTGATTTGGAGGTCATGAAGTGACAACTTGTGCCAGGCTATGTTGTTTTCTTGACTCCCCACTTCTGGCACAGCTTCCTGCCTTCTGGAACTGCTTCAGGGCCTAGACCCAGTCTTGTGGATCTGTTTTGTCTTCTTTCTCACTCTTTATCAGTCTTTTCTCAAGTGTAAGCAACTGTCTCTCTTTTAACCAGAATTCTTGCATGTAAGGAAGCATCACAAGCAATGATAAACTATGCACTTTCCCTTGAGAACTTCCAACCTTATTAAAAAACATGAGTTCTATGGTAACAATTTCTTGCAGAAATTCATACCAGAGGTGAAAACTAGTGGAACTACAAAATCTACACTTTTGAAAACTTGTACAAAATTACTAAAAGATTGTATAATATAAGCTTTATGGCATCACTCTAATGACTGTATTGCAGGTGACTCATATATACCTAAGTAAACTAGGTTTTTGTGTTTGGGTTTCTTTCTCTTCTTCACTTCTGACTTTTATGACTGAACTATTCTATTTTAAAATATCCTCCCCTGTGTGCACTTGAAGATGTCCTTCTTCTTCTTTCCATTGCTTTTAAATCTTTTTTGCTCCCTCCTTTCTGTAATACCATGGCAGATTTCATTACACCTATTTACTCTCACTAGTTGTCTTAAATGTTCATCTCAGAGTTGTCTCTGTCTACCTCTATGACCTTTTTCACACTGTGCTGCTATCTCCTTCTTCATCACTGTGTGGTCAGATGCTTGATGTCTCTTTTATACTGCATGGGATTCAATGTAACCTTATCAGGCTCATCTAAATAAGTAGCATGGTGAAGTAAATCAGAGGGATAGAGATACCTTGCTTGTCTTTCTGAAGTAGCCTTTGTTATTAGTGCAAGCAGGAGCTTATTCCTGAAACAATTTGTTGTCTGTACTTTATGGTAGCCAGGGTCAGGACCTTTTAAAAGACCTCGAATTAATGATTTTTCTTTGCAAATCTTAGGCACCAGTACAGGCAAGAAGTGATCTAGGTTTAATGTTCCTATTTTAAACTGTTCCATATGTGGGCGCTTTTTCTTTCAAGAAGAGGTAACAATAGAAGACTAAGAATAGAAAGAGTCAGAACAGAATTAAAATATAACCTTGACTTTCTTGTCTCCTAGTCTTTCAGGAAATCCTACACATGGATTGCACAGGTTGCTCAATATTTTGTACGTTCATTTATTTTGAGTCCTTTTTGGGAAACAGAAGTCATTATGTCTTTTCTGTTGCAGAGACAGGCGACTGAGTCCCATCCTGGAAGCACTGGAATAAGCAGAATCTCAGGAGAGAAAATAATTTTGCAGGAAGATAATTATAGGATTTGTAATATGTCTCTCTTGCCTTTCTATATTCAGTTTCTGTTTATTGCAGTATTTCTTCACAGGTCATCTAGGGTGATGTACTGGATGCAATTCAACAGACAGATGTGGGCCAAGAGGAGCATGATTTTAAAATGTATAATTATACTGTTATACAATTTCCCAGTTTCACAGAATCACAGAATCACAGAATCAGTAAGGTTGGAAAAGACCATAGAGGTCATCAAGTCCAACCTATCACCTATTACCTAACCTAGCCAAACCTGTTACCTAGGCTGTTTCCATCCTGCTACCAACACACCATCCTACCTATAACACACTACCCTAATATCTAGGTCATGTCACCAAGTACATCATCCAACCTTTTCTTAAAGACCTTTAGGGACGGTGACTCCACCACTTCCCTGGGCAGCCCTTCTTCACAGTATCACCGTATTAGCAAGGTTGGAAGACACCTTGGAGATCATAAAGTCCAACCTGTATCCCAACACCAACCCATTGTGTAAACCATGGCACTAAATGCCTCGTCCAGCATACTCTTAAACACCTCCAGGGATGGTGACTCCACCACCTCCCTGGGCAGAGCATTCCAATGAGGGATCACTCTCATTGGAAAACCTCTTCCTATCATCCAGTCTAAACCTCCCCTGGCATAGCTTGAGGCCGTGTCCTCTCTTTCTGGTGTCGTCAGCCTGANGTCCATATAGTCAGTAAAGATGTTGAACAGTGCCGGGCCTAACACTGATCCCTGTGGGACTCCACTAGTGACTGACTGTCAGCTGGATGTGGCACCATTCACCAACACTCTCTGAGCTAGTCCATCCAACCAGTTCCTAACCCAACATAAAATGCTTCTATCCAATCCATGCTCTAAGATTTTCTCCTGAAGCTTATTATGGGAAACTGTGTCAAAGGCTTTGCTAAGATCCAAGTATACAACATGCACAGCCTTTTTATCATCAACCAGTCAAGTCACCAGATCATAAAAGGAGATTAGGTTGGTGAGGCAAGACCTGCCTCTCAGAATTCCATGCTGACTAGTTCTAATGTCTTGGTTGTTTTGCAGTTGCTGCATAATAGCACACAAGACCATCCGTTCCATGACTTTGCATGGGACTGAGGTCACGCTGACAGGTCTGTAATGACTCGGATCATCTTTCCAACCCTTCTTGTGGATGGTGTCACATTAGCCAATTTCCAGTCTTGTGGCACAACACCAGTAAGCCAGGACTGTTGGTAAATTATGCGGAGTAGCTTGACGAGTTCATCTGCTAGTTCTGTCATCACCATCGGATGGATCCCATCTTGTCCCCCTTGTGTTGGTTGGTTTTTTTCCCCATTGAATATGCCACATCAGTGTACTTTTAATTACAGAGAATAAAAGTTTCTTTTGATTCTAGAGTAAAGTGCTACATTTGATTTTGTATTATATTTGATAACAGTTACATTTCTGTAATGCAGGCTATTAAAGTTGTGTCAGTGGATTCAGTGCTTCCAATCTCTTTCATAAGCTCTATTTTTTTCAGGTGTATAACCTGACCACCACACTGTTACAGGATGAAAATTCTCTTACATTCTCACCACAATCACTTTCATTTATTTTAATTAAGATAAAACATCCCTTTAGCTTTTGAATGATTTTATCTTAACTATACCAAAGTAGAGACAAAGTATCCTTGCTCTTTTGACGCTTTTGTAATTTTCCAAAGGTCATTAAAAAAGGAAAAAAAAAGAAAAGGGCTTAAATAAGTAATTTATACAGATTCAACTGGTATTTTAACATTTGCCATTATTTCCATGTTTATCATGTTTTTCTCATGCTAATTGGATGATTTTACATCAAAACCCATCTTTCTAATACATTATGATACTGCTATTCATACTTATTTTGATTACTTAATTTGACCCATACATGAACCAACTTTTCTGGGATATTTCAGAAGTTGTCACAGCTGTCTGAAAGCATATTGTGCAGTTTATGGTGATTAAGTATATTTAAGAATAAGGCCATAGAAACATGCTTTCAGGATGAGGTCCCATGCTTTATTCACACACCTGAGACTCTTCGAAAGAGAGTGATGACTGTAGAATTTATTCCTAACTATCTAGTGTCATGGCAGTGGAAGAGCAATCACACTGAGCACCATCTAGGGTAGAATTTGCCTCTGTTACTTGCCCTGAGTGCTACCTGGTCACAGAGAAATTTGTTCCCTGAGAGTGGCAGTGTCTGGGTCCTAATTGCCAGTAATTCCTTTGCTCCTTGTGCTTCTTGCAACCCACATAAAGTCAACATTAACGCCACTGTTAGAAGTATAATAAAAGCTCCACTATAATTCCTCTTTAATTAGCATCCTATTATCTTGAATTGCTTCAATATTTTTTCCTCTAAATCTCCTCCATTCTTGCAGTAATACCCTTTTTTTGTAAAATTGCCTATGTACTTCCCCACTGGTGGAATCTACTGCAGTTTTTTATTTTGTCTTTTAATAGCTTATTCAAAAGGATAAAAAAGCACAGCGGGCTCCTGGTAGAGTGCTCTAATATCAGTGTTTGTGTTCTCAGGGTTTTTCTTTCTCTGAAGCATAATGGGTGAAGTAAGTCTTGTGGTGAAGATCAAACCCATTGGGCTAATGGCAATAAACTTGGAAACAGTGAGAGTCTTGTTCATTCAGATTCAATGTGTGAATAGCTCTGCACAGCTCTAATTAGGACTTGGGTTCTGAATAGGTAATTATGTATTGGTTTGGTTATCCAAGTGAAGGGATTAAAGTACCATTCACATTTATAGGAAAATACAAAGTTCTGTAATTTTTTTGGCTGACTGGAATTATAGTGAACTTTGTGAGGAATACCTTTAAAAGTGCATGTGTTAGACAGAAAGAGACACAGATGAAACATAGCACACTGCCTGTCAGGAATCTCATGGTAACGATGCAGACATTGAATAAGGTGAAGCTGAAATTTTCCTTTAAGAACGATATTCCTTAGCCCCTGAAAAAATAAAAAAATAAATTCAGTGCCAACATTTAAGCTGGTGGATTGTCTATGTTAACATCTCACCCTCACTCCCCCCAATCTCAATTACCTTATGGGCAGTTGAGTGGACACTGCAATACAGAATGTACATATTTGTACTTTAAGGACAGTTATTCAGATGGAAGGGATGTTTAATTTTAGTAATATAATCACCTAAGGCAGTTACATTGAACTCAATGTTTTATGAGGTTTTAAATCTGTGAAATACCTTTGGCTATACCCACCAATTTCTTTGAAGTATGACTGCTTCCCAAGGCTAAATCCCAGTTCAGTTTTTTGCTCTTCACATAAATATTTCAGCATTTTAGAAAAACTTTAAAGATATTTTTAGGCATTTCATTTGTATTACTACTTTCTGACAATGCTCATATTGACATGGAAATATAGTTCAGATAAGCACTGCAGAACATGAGGCCAGGGAGGTCCAGAAAAAAATTCAAACTGGAGGATCATTTAAAAAAATTTAGTTATGCAGTAGCAAATATTTCTTACTCTTCTACAAAACAGGATTCTACACGTTCTTTTGTTTAAAGGACACAAAGCTATTTGTGCACTATGACAGAACAAAGGTTAATTGATTGTCCTGGGTTTACCTGGAAATTAGGAAGGAAAATGTAATTTCACGGGTGCCAAGAAGTGATTGGTAAAGACAGAGGAAAAGCTGAAACATTTCAAAGCCTCAAGCTGTACCTTCTCACAGATCCCTTGATGTGTCCTTACTTCTAGTCTTTCCACTTCTCTCTATGAAAAGCAAACATTATATTTCTATAGACCCTCGTCTTCATTTTCTTCTACCCTTCAAAAATAGTTCAGTTACAGTAAATCTCACTTTTTTCTTTTTTTTTTAATTCTACACTGGCATATAGGCTAGAAGAGACAGTGCACCAGAGTTTCTTGCCTAAGTTTTCAAAATCTAGACTTCATTAATTTCAAGAACAGAAATGGTTATGATAACTTAAGCTGACTTTTTTTTTTTTCATTACACTGGTATTCCTATTTCAACTTTTTTCCAGTAATTCATTGTAAAGGGTGACTGATATTGTAAAAAATCCCCTACTGAAATCATGATTCTCTGCCTCCTAATCCCTTGCATCTTCTTTCTGCCACCAATTCTGATAATTTATAAATGTTATGATGGCAGTCGCAATACATACTGCGTATAAAACATTTATAATAGTCTTACGAACCGTGACTTCAGAATCAAAAATATTTTTCATGACCTATACTAGTGAAAGAATCAACAATGTTTTTCAAGACTTATACTGGTAGAAATTGAAATATCTTATTTGTCTTCTATTCCGATTTATTTACTCAACAGGAGGAACTTGGTGCTCAAATTTTTGGAAATAAAAGATTACATAATGACAAAACAAATACAGCTTCTTGGGAAGGCACACTCAAGAAAAATAAAACCAGCTGGCAGAAAAATGTCTTGAAGTAAAAAAAATTCTTAATGTCTCAGTGGTAGTACAAGTTCTTTTGGATGTCAAAGTGAATTACAGGAAAGTCCAAAATCACAAAATCACAGAATCAAAGAATATTATGAGTGGGAAGGGACCCACAAGGATCATCTAGTCCAACTCACCATCTAACACCCTTACAGAGACCGAAAGCACATCCCAGAGCGGTAACACAAACCTAGTTCCCTCACAGTCTAGCAGGCCACTACGAGCCGGAAGGGACCAAAGATCATCCAGCCCTACACCTCCCGGCTAGACCATGTCACTAAGCTCCTCATCAAATCTTCTCTTAAACACCTCCAGGGACGGTGACTCCACCACCTCCCTGGGCAGACCATTCCAATGTGCAATCACTCTCGCTGTGAAAAACCGCTTCCTAACATTAAGTTTAAACCTCCCCTGGCGTAGCTTGAGGCCGTGCCCTCTCGTTCTGGTGTCATCAGCCTGGAAGAAGAAGTCCACACCCACCTGGTGGCAACCACCCCGCAGGTAGTTGTAAACAGCAATGAGGTCACCTCTGAGCCTCATCTTCTCCAGACTGAACAATCCCAGTTCCTGTATGCGCTCCCCATAAGGCCTGCCCTCCAGTCCCTTCACCATCCTCGTTGCCCTTCTCTGGACCCTCTCAAGCAGCTCAACATCCCTTTTAAACTGGGGAGCCCAGAAATGGACACAGTACTCAAGATGTGGTCCGACCAGCGCCGAGTACAGGGGAAGGACAATCTCCCTGGACCGACTGACCACACTGTTCCTGATGCAGGCCAGGATGCCATTGGCCTTCTTAGCCACCTGGGCACAC
>WEKX01023721.1:57829-72497 GCA_013390025.1 Pitta sordida
GGTCTGTAGTTGTTAGGATCATCTTTCCTACCCTTCTTGTGGATGGGTGTCACATTGGCCAGTTTCCAGTCTTGTGGAACAACACCAGTAAGCCAGGACTGTTGGCAAATTATGGAGAGTGGCTTGGCAAGTTCATCTGCTAGTTCTTTCATCACCCTCGGATTGATTCCATCTGGTCCCATAGACTTATGAGGGTCCAAGCCACTCAGCAAGTCTCTGACTACTTCCTCTTGGATTACAAGGGGGTTATACTGTACCCCAGCTCCTTCCATGACCCTGCTGATCCAGTTGTCCTGTGCGCAGTTTGTTTTGTTATTAAAAACAGAGGCAAAGTATGCATTAAGTATTTCTGCCTTCTCCTCATCTTTGGTTACTATATTACCCTCTGCATCCAGTAGGGAGTGGAGGTTGTTGCAGCCTCTCTTTTTACTGAACAAAACCAGTATATTTTTGACAATTATAATGAATAATAAAATAATTTCATTTTTGGAGTCACCTTGAAAATATTAAACACCTAGATGACTACTGCACCAAAGGAAAGCAGAACAAAAATTAAAAGATTGTGTTAATAGAATTTTCTGTCTGGATGTTCACAAACATTGTAACTGTAGTGAAAGTTTTATTTTTTAATCTAAATGTATGATTAAATATTCCTCATATAAACACTGAAAACAATAAATGGTTATAGTCTTAAAAATTCCTCTACATATTGAGAAATTTTATCTGTTAGATAAATTTTGTCTGTAAGATAAAATTAACAAATATGTTCACTAATATTTTCCGTCTCTGAGCATGAGTCTGTGTAAATATACATTTTTTCCCTATATGACTAAAAAGCAATGAAGTCTGTTAATTTTTTTTAATTCTGTAAGGGAAAATTTATAATGTCTTACCTTCTTTTGTGAGCTGATCATGTAAAACATCGAGATGAAGTGTTTTTATTCCTACAATTTATTGTTTCTAATGAACTACAATTACTGATTATTTCATTATTTTGTAATGTACATTATGTTAAAATATTTACTTCATCAATCAATTGCTACATAACTAATCAAATGTAATGGGACATTTAATTAATTTGAAACAGAGAGTATTGCATGAGGAATGATCCATTAATATAGGCTGGAATGTGATCTGGTTCTTGGTCACAGTTTGTTACTGTTCATATCTTAATTTTTCATAAAGATCTGTTGTGCTGAGATCCATAAAGATTAGCAGCTGAGAACATGTGATGAAGCAATCCTCAATATTCAACAGAAAAAAAACCAAACAACACCTGCCTGCATTGTCCAGCACAACATTTTGAAATATGGATAATGCTCTTGAAATCTGGATAATTTGAAGACATCTTTGGCACATTTAGTTTTTGTAACAAACCGTTAGAAGAGGTGACTAAGGGCTCATCACCAAGAACACAAAAGACCACGGATGTATAACACCTGGTAGGGAAACCCCAGTTACACAGCCCCAGCCCCAACTCCTCATCACGGGACTGTTCCAGAGGAGTCTCAATGCCATGGACTGTGGTGATATCCATGAAGAGTCGTTATCAGAAAACCTCTCTGGTTCACCTTCTGGAATGAGAAGGGTGGCAGTCTACAAATGTATTGATTTGAGGATTCAGAAACTTAGAGATTTTAGTGAGGTAGGTATAAGCTGGAGATTTAAGGATTTTAGATTAGCAGTGAAGTTTTAGTGAATTTTAGAAGGATTTTAGAAGAATGACTAGATTTTAGAAGCATTCACTGGGTCTGAAATTTGACATCCAATATTAAAGGTAAGAAAATCTTGTTTTGCAGTCCTGAAGCATAAACAGAACATGGTCCTAGTCTAAACTTGGGGCAAGAATGTTAAACATCAGAATTGATTGGTCAAAAGGCTTAAAGCAGGGTTGAAATTTATGACACAATGCTGAAGGGATACATATTCATGGAGTAATTTCCATATGCATGAGGCATGGGTAAGATGGGTGGCAAACCTAGAGCAGGGGCTTTTTGGCACTGGACTGGGCTGGAGGCATTTTTGCAGGACAAAGATGTTCTTTCCTTGTTCCTAGGCCCAAAAATGAATCTATTCTATAGCACGCATGCAAAAACCTTGAGTCCAACTGATTTGCCTTAAATCAGTATGGCACTAAATATGGGATGCAGGGAAAAAGCATCATGGGATTTTAGAAGGACTTATAGGATGTTTAGGGGAAGCACTGAAGATGGGAAAAAGGTGGGACCAAGTTGTTTTGAGAAGGATCAGTCATGGAAGGGAAAAAGAGGTTAACAGGGGTTGATAATGTAATCACTGTCAATACACATCTGGCTGTGCTCTGCACTGATCGTTCCAGCCTCTCATGTCTTCTCATTTAGTGCCATTTCTAGCTGTTTTTCTAGTAAAGGGACTCTATTCTGTGTGTCTGGGTGTGTATGGAAGTCCAAGTGCCAGCAACTGGAGTGGGGCACTGGTCACAGGGGCCTGGGTACCAGCACCTGGAGATACCAGAGTTTGTGCGTACATTGTACAGGTAGGTACACCAGTGTGTAATCATAGCGTACATCAAACATACATACCCATCAAAGCCTACATACCCTAACAAACAGGGGAAGAGGTTTTGGAGCTGAGTACTGAAGCCAAGAGAAATCCTGGGTAGACAGTGGAGAGATTCAAGGGTCTTCAGTTCACTACTGGCAGGGCGAGGATGTCCAGAATAGCAACTAGAGAGTGTATGGGATATGGGGAATATGGGATATGGGGGCATTTCTGTCTCTCTGTGCAAGCCAACTGGGAGACCGGAGGACACAGGGGCCTGCTACGTAGACTGGTGAGCATATAAAGCCAGGCGCTGGGGACGCATAGTGTGTGCATATGTGTGTGTACCTGTAGGTCTGAGTACCAACACCTGAAGTGGCTGCATCCTCTGGGGCTCAAACTTCCAGATGTCTACAACCGGGAAGAATGGAGGTCCAGGGGCAAGGCTAGACTACATATCAAAAGTCAGCTACTGGAGAGATCTCTAATGGCTTTCATCCTGATCAACCAGAGACTGTAACAGGATGAGGATTAGTGCTGCTTGTAGTTGTGCTAGTGCTGAGTGTGTCTGTCCCTAGTGACCTGTGCTTGTGCATATGTTTTTATGGGTGGACTTGACAATATTGAAGTTGTTTTCTAACTTAAATTGTTCTTTGATTCCATGTGCATATGTGTGAGTATGTGCATGTCTGTTGGGAATACCCGTTCAGTCTTACTGCTTGCTGGACCTGTGGAGATGGAGCTGTGGAAGCCTCACCTCTGTTGCGCAACTGAATTTGGCAAGTTCTAACAAATAAGACTCATGTTTGAGGGAAAATAATCAAACTTCCATTCCTCTTTCTGATTAATACCTTCCCCAGTTTTGTGTTATTCTGACTTTTGTACCAGCTATCTTCTTCAGCTAAATAGTATCCTCTGTTATTCATTACAGAAATCCAAAGAGAATAGCTTTATGCATGTGCCACTTGTCGTGGTTTGACTCTGGCTGGATGCCAGAGATTCACCCACAACCTCTCTCTCACTTCATTCCCCCCCCGCCACCGCTGCTCATACAAACAGGGGAAGAGAGAGGAAAAGGAAAAACCTGAAGGGTTTTTGTTACAACAGGAATGAGGACTATTAGAAATCTTTACTGTCACAGGCAAAACAAGCTCCCAGGTGGGGAATGTAAAGGATCTATTTCTAACAAGATCAGAGCTTAATGTGAGAAGTATCATCTTAAAGGCAACTTTCTTCCCCCACCCCTCCTGCTCTGGCAACAGATACCACATTCCCTTTTTAACTCCAGGAGACAACGGGTGAACAGGAGTAGGGCAAAGCCAGGCAGCTGGTGTTTTTTCTACCTCTGCTCAGGGTAGGAAGCCATTTCCCTGCC
This sequence comes from Pitta sordida, assembly GCA_013390025.1. Classification (NCBI taxonomy): domain Eukaryota; kingdom Metazoa; phylum Chordata; class Aves; order Passeriformes; family Pittidae; genus Pitta; species Pitta sordida. The sequence continues at coordinate 61,725 of WEKX01023721.1, forward strand.
TTTCATAGGGTCCCCTTCCCCCCACCACAGGAGAAAGTCTTTCATGACCCTTCCCAGTGTGAGTCCAATCCCAGGGGCAACAGCTCTTCCATGTTCTACTGCCCAGGGGTCATTCCACAGGGTGCAGTTCTTTGAGTGCTGGCTACACTGCTTCAGCATGGGTCCCGACCCAAAGCACACAGACCCTACCAGGTACAGTTCTGCTACACAATGTGGACTCCTCCTGCATGGGCTACGATGTCTTTTCTAGGACTCTGCTCCAATATGGGCTCCAACATGTCTGCAGCCTTCCTCCACCATCCTCCTACTCCAGTGTGGGCTCCTCCATCTCTGCATCCCTGTGCTCTCTCTCTCCATTCCATGGGCTGCAAGGGGACAACCTGCTTCACCATGGCCCTTTCCACAAGCTGCAGGGAGACACCTGGAACACCTCCTCCCCCTCCTTTGGCCCTGGCCTTGGTGCCTGCATTGCTGTTACAACTTCTCACAGTTCCTCTCTGGCCTCCATCTTCTTGCTGTTGCTCTTTTTTTTTTTCTTTCTTAAATACGTTATCTCTGAGGCACCTCTATCTCTCCTGATTGGCCTGGCCTTGACCAGCAGCAGGCCCAGCCAGGAGCTGGCTGGCATTACTCTGCTAGCTAGGAGGGAGGCCTTTCAGCAACTCCTTGAAGAAAAGCCTCCTCCATAGCCCTTCCCCGCTGCCAGGAAAAAAATGGCCACAGCAAATCCAGCACACCACTCAAACCAAGTTTTAGGTTAATCAGGGGTAGATGTTGGTAGATGTTCTACTTGACCTAAGTCAAGTAAGCCTATGACCTTCATTTCACCTATTCAAAATTTAATTTAGAATGAATGTTCCTCATTACAGTAACTCCGACCTGAGCCCCAAACAGCTAACTTCAATTGATGTCTTTGAAAGAAATGTGAAATCTAAAGTCTCAAAGAACAATGTAGACAATTTATATTTGTTGTCTATTTTTAATGTACAACAGTTACTCAAGAACCATTGTGCTTCTGCAGTTATTTCAGAAGTTAACCCGATCACTTAAATAACCGTTATATAACTGTGCTGTATTCTACCTGGAAGACAAACCTGAATGAAATATAGATTTCTTAAAAGAGAAATGGACATAGAAGGAGGGAGTGGGGGATGGAGGGGAGAAGTGGGCATGGAGTAAGGCTATTTTATTTGTTTTTTTATTCAACACTGGAAAAAAAAGACCTGGAAAATTTTCTGAATCGTTTTTTCTCGTCCAGTTTAAGACTAATCACGGAGAGGACATGTTCCCCTCCTCCTCACGTCACTTGAAATAAATGACACTAAATCAGACAAATGCAGGCTCTGTGGCTCAGTAGGCAGTAATTGAACCCTTACAGATTAGAATTGCTCTTTTGTACCCTTGCTCTGGGCACAACACTGTCTCAGAATTCATTTTTTTCCCAGTTTGTAAAAAACCAACCTGCATTACAAGCTAGCCATGTAACTTGAAATTACATTTGATAGATGCTAAATGGAATCTGATTAAATATGAAGAACATGAGTTCAGCGGAGGAGTAGTAATAGTGAAGAGACTAAAGCTGAAGTGGAATCCCAGGAGGCATAAACTAAAAACCATGATGTGTAACTGCAATCTGATCAGCATGATGAGATGAAAGTTGACCAAAAATACTTTTGGACATGTGAGGCAAGTCTTTGAGTGTATCTGAGCAAAATAACTACAATGCATTTCCATATCTAGAACCTCTCTTTTTCTCTTATTACTTCAGCATAGCTTGAGTTTTATCTACCAACTCCTTCTGATAGCCTTTGTCTGCCTCCCTCTTTCTTCATTACAATATTTCCTTCATTACGATACTTTCATATTCTATCCTTTTCACTTTTCAAGTGTAAGTGTGAACTATTTTTTCTAATACTGTCTCTGTAATGCTACTGAAGGAAAGGAAAATTAATATATAGGAGTAATTGCATTCTTATATGCAGATATTGCTGATTCAAGAAAATGTAAAAAATTACAACTTTGTTACTTGTTTGCACAAATGTTTCAGTCAAGTGTTGTTATTACATTCACAACATTTTGCAAATAAACAGTTGTTTTGTTTTGGTTATTTTTGATATTAGAGGTCAACCAGAAAAAATAATCAGTGTCAAAGTGGACTGGTGCAGAACAGAGAAAATCATTGCTAGGATTACAAGTAAGTCACTTGCAGAGTTCTTTTGTTATCCTTATAGACCGGATTATTTTTTCTCTTAGAAAGGCATAAAAAGTAATGCAGATTCCTCTTTTATGTGGCCTGCTGACAAGATCTGAGCCAACTGCTTTATTTGCTGGCAGGGAAATATCAACCCTAATTTGTCAGATTTTTGATAGGGTATCTAAGAATGTGACTTTATATATAGTGTTCTGAATCTAATAAAGTTCATTCAGTGTTTTAGAGTGCAATTATTCACTTATTGATTGGCACATAACTGTCTTGAGTTGAAAATCTAAACCATTATTAGATGATTTCCCCATATTATGTGCTTAAATTTATCTCTACTGTGCATATTCCATGCCATGTGAATAATTTCTATGTATACCAATGAATGTTTTGGCTACACTTATCCAAACAATGTAGGCCGACTCTAGGCTCCTATGATATTGTAAGTGCCAGCAAAACTATTGCTTTGCTACTTCTTCACCTTTTCTTTGCTTCTTCACACAGGCTAGGTTTCTCTGTAATAGCTACAATCCCGTCTTAAAAAAAAAATTATTTTATTCCTATTAATTTTCTTTTTTTTCTACAGAGACTAGGAGACGCAGACTCTTTACTGCTGATGAACTCCACAAAATCAAATATTAACATCCTGGGAAAATCCTACCAAGCCCATCCTGCTGGGTAGCAATAAAATGCCAGAAAATAACTTTCCATTTCACAAATGACATGTCAAAGGCACAGCATTAGGCAGATAGCTTCTATGACCACCTTTGTCTTTCGAAAACTATTGACCGCTTCTATTCATAGTGTGAAAAACGATATGTTGAAGATTATGAATTTACAACTGATGTCAGAATTAATAAAGTTATGGCAATACAGCCTAATTTGAAATAAAGCCTCTCAGAAAAAGTATGGTTTAGTCTTTTGGGGTAGGAGGATGTAACTTTGCCTGTCTCTCCAGGCTCTGGGGAAATAGGTATAGAGATTGTAGATAACACAGCCATTGACTCACAAATGCTCCACTTGAGAGGATTAGGCCTAGCTGGGCTGGTCCACCTTTCTGTTCCTTTGAGTATGGGTTTCAACTGCTAGCTTCCTGGGTAGAGAAGAATTTGTTGATTGAAGAGAAAAACTCTATCTAGTACTACAGACCTTGAATAATGAGTATGTACAAACTATTGTGTCCAAATAGGGCATTTCTCTTTGCTAGCCTGCAATTTTCTGAAGCTATATCTCCCCCAACTGAAAATTTCAGTACTATAAAGAAAAAGAAATTAAATTTGTTTTCTGTGGGTTTGTCTCCTTCATAATGTGTTTTATTTACCTTACGAGTTTTAGTTTAAATATGTTGTTCCTTTATTTTTGCAGGTTTTTATTTTTGTCTTGCCTTGTTTTGAAAACATGTAAATATAAGTTGTGTCTTTTTTTGTTTACATAACAGAATTGTAAAATTAGTGTTATGGCCATAGTTGAGTAGTATTGTCTTAAACTTTATGTGAACCTCATTATTCAAAGCTACTTAAATTCATCTAGAGTATCTGTAAAAATTGGGTGTTCTTAAAGTATATTGGTTATTCTGACTNGACATTGTACAGCTAGATCGTGTTTTTTAGGTTTAATTAATAAGGTGGAGTTTATGGAACAATCAAGCTAGTCAAAGAAGCCAAGTGAAAGGTTTCATGTACATTGTCAAAAAATTCCTTTCTCCACATTCGAGGATATCTTTTACCTTAATGCTTATATCATGAGTTTTTAAATTGGTAGTCTTCAAGCACACCACAGTGTGTCAGATGAGACAAAAAAAGGACATCAAATCAGTTGGAAAGTTGTGTGAACACACTGCTTTTTGTCTACTGTAATTAATCTGTTGAAAGACATTGTTCATCAAGATTGCAGAGCTCCACTGCAGAAGGCATTGACATCATTATGTAATATGAAAATCCCCAACACCAGAATAGTACAATTCTTACTGGTTCTGTCTTGGTCAGAAATCCTTTCCAGAAAGATTTGATATCTGTTATTTATTTCCATGTTAATCAATAGTCAGAGAAAGGACATATTTTTCCAGAGGCAATCCACTTCCTTTGTTTCAGAGGGGTGATTCTGCCAGTATGCAAGTTTGCATGAAAACAGTATGTATTTAAAGAATCACAGAACATTCCGTATTTGTTAGTTTGTCTGTTATTAGGGGTCAGCAAAAGTTACTTGGCTTGAATGGCCATTCACCTGAAATATCTCTGGCTTTTTTATCAGATAGTTGCCATTTAGATTTTATTAATATAGGCAAATGTGTTAATTATCTACTTGAATAAGACAGGTCAAAGCTTACACTTTCCCTCAGAGGTTAAATCCTTTTTTCTTGACCTTTGTTGTGATTTGTCAACTAATTAGTTGTAATTAAGATTCTGTGTTAAGGGTTGTTTACAACCTTGTTTTCACACATTTTCTTTGCAATTTATTTGGTCCCTGAAGAATTATAAAATAGTTTTTATTGTTGTTTTAAACAAAATTCATTTTGTTGTCCATATTTTCATGAAATTATCCTCTCCTGGAGTTTAGAATAAATGTTGAGCCTAGGAGGAAACAGATATCACTTAATGCATTTCCAATTACACATATGATTAAAAGATGTTTTTCACTGTGCAGTATACATTTCTATAAAAAAAGGAAAGAAGCCTACCAAAACATGCAATTCAAAGAAAGGAAAGGAAAAAATACTGTAGAAGGGGGCTAAAGAACTGAATTCCTGCATTAAGAAAGCACTTAGAATGGAAGATGTGATGAAGAACAAATAACCTCTTAAAGTTTTAGACAGGCTACATAAACTTGGAGTGGTTTAGGAACTTAAAAAAGTCTTGGTGCTTGATGGTACATGTGACAAAGGATTAAAGTAAATAAGAGTCGTTTTTGTATGGTAAGAATAGAGTACAAACTACATATTTAAGAAATAAAATTAGGTCTTTTTGCCTTGAAGCTTAGTAAGATTAATAATTCTTCAAGGGAAAGGAATGGTGTGTTATCATATCAAGATGGGAACAAACCACTGTGGTGCCCAGCTTGGGCACAATTCTGAATAAGAGGGGTTATAAGTGAAATTGAAAGCTAAGTAAGCACACTGCCTGTAGTTCTGAAATAAAATTGCAGATACATCAATTTATCTGGTGATTAGGCTGAGCTTTAAACATTTTTTGAAACAATTATTACTATGAATGTTAACAGAAGATCAGAGACATTTGAACTGTGATTTACTAAAATTCAAATTAGCCTATTATATTTTTATCGGAATTGGGAATTTTAAAAAAGTAACATCTTTTATAAAGATGAAAAAGGAGATTTGATAGCTGTAAGACACAGTGCTACAGTGATTCATGCACTGATTCTTGTGAAATTACTCCTAAACTAGTAAAGATTATCCTTAGTACCAATGAAAGGTAGTTGGAGTAAGTGTCTAGACAGCTTTGGATGAACTACCTAGAAGCTGTATTTTTTTTTGAAAATGCCATACCTCATCTAGGCTGCTTTTCATCTGGCTTATTAGTTTTGACATGGTACCATGGTTATATGTTTCAGGGAACAGAGATGTCTCACTCTGAACTGCTAAAGAACTACCGGAACAGTACATTAATCAGCCATACAAGCATCTCTACTTTGTTGTAATGAGTGTGAAAATAAAAATAACACTACTTTTACTCCTTATATTTCAATGCAATTAATCCTAGAAGGTGATTTTCCGTAAATGAAATTGTTAAAGCTCAGATATAGTAACATTAAACTAGCTTAATTTTGGAATGAAGTTGATTCAATCAGTCTGAGATTCAGGTTTATATGTATCTCTGTTCCTGATTGCATTGGAATAAATGAAAAGCAAAGTAGGCAAAAAAGTTTATATCAGAACATGATCAAATTTCTTCTATTAAAATTAACACAAAGGCACCATTCAAACCCAAGACAGTACAATGTACAAGACACTAGAGAATTAAATCTGTTGCAATCCCATGCATCACTATCGGCTGGGGGATGAGNTACGTCAGGGAGTTGGTGGAGTCACCATACCTGGAGGTGTTTAAGAGAGGACTTGATGAGGAGCTCAGTGACATGGTCTAGTTGGTGGGAGGCTTGGACGGATGGAGCATGGTGCCCGCGGTCCCACGTTTGTGGGCCTGATCCCTGTGTGGACATTCGCTTGGGAGTTGGACTAGATGATCCTGTGGGTCCCTTCCAACTCAGAATAACTTGTGAACCTGTGATATTTCATTATTTTCTAGTGGATCGTACCTCAGAGGTAGTTTGCTTTCCACAAAATTACAGAAAATACTATCAAAAGAAAGGTTTCTTTTAGAAGCAGGTATACTGCATTGCCGATGATTTGCGAAACCATCAAAGCTACCAAATACAGGTAGAAACACGTGTTTAAATACTGTTTCTCAATATAATTTTATTCTGGTTTTTCTGAATTAAAAGCAAGGCTGGTTTTTTTGTTTTCCGGAGAGATGTTTGCAGGGAAACTTAGGTGTTCACAATGTTAATGTATATGAAAAAGAGCTTGTGAATATAAGTTCAAGATCTGATTTTTTTTTTTTTTTGGTGCTACTTAATTATTTGAAGGTTTCATGTTGCTTCTGTTTTCTTTCTCAGGTGATGCAATGTAAGGAGCACTGCATTTTTTTAAACTAGAAAAATAACTCTATGTTTCTTCCTTATCTGACAGCTTGAATACTGTTAGGACCATGGATAAACTGACATAAACTAGAATGAGTGCATTATGGTGTCCTAAAATCATAATTTTTGTAAACTAAAGTTTAACCAAGGTAGTAATGTCTCAATTCCAATATTATGCTTTATATATTTTTGATATTAGGCTCAGTGTACCTCATTCGAGTATTGTACACTGCAAAAGACACTGGATTCAGCGGCCTGAAATGACTAGATAATTTTCTGAGCTTTGAAATCTGGGGCTGTTGTCTGGACCGTCTTCTTTATTAGTCCAAAATCTGGATGTTAATTGGACTAACTCTGATCTCTGCTAGCCAAGTAAAGCCTTACAAGAATCAGTCCATATGATATTGCGTTTCAATTTAAGGGCATTGGTGGTATTTTTGGTACCACTGCTTTCCACCAGACAGTGTCTAATAGGCATTTCAAATGATTTAGATGTTCCAGAAAAAAACAGAGGTTTGCAAGCATTGATTTCAGTCTTGACGTGATTCAGTGTAAACTTCTTTTGCTTTGAAAGTCCCATGCAGATCTCCTCTACCAAAATAAAAAAAATATTCTACCAAATGTCTGCAACATTTCCTTGGCACAAACACCACCAGGAATAGGTGGTCCTTCAGTGAGAGTGGCTTTGTCAAATAGTTTTCTGTTCATAGCTCCACTGACTCACTGACATCTTTCAGAATTCACATCTGCTGCTACAACACTTTTTCCTTTTAGCTTTAAAATATTTCCTGGCTATCTCATTACGGTCATGGTGGTGAAGTTAGCAGTTTCTGGGGTTTTGGATTTTTTGTTTGTTTTTTAGTGTCCTCCACTCCTAACACTTTTTTACTTCTGGTTATCTTAGAGAAGAACTATCACTGCATCAGACTGTCTCTATTTGCTAAGAGCAATCACCAACCAGTTATATGAAATAGTAATAGGAATGGAAACAGACACCAGAGAAACATAAAGCATCTGCTGTAACTTTACTTCAGTTATACAGTTATACCTTCTCATTTGCGAGAAATGGATCATTTCAGAGATCTTGCGAAATGTCAAATTTGCAAATACGTGCAGGTCATTAATATGCATACAGGCTACACCCATTGCTCCACCCTCAGCCTCCCCCAGCCAATCAGGAGCCTTGGGAAGCCTTTTCGACTCCTCCCCATGGGTTCTCGAAGCATAGGGGAGGAAAGGGAAGCGTTTCTGCACCATGTCTGCCCCGGGAGACCACCCTGAGAATCCCTGGACTTCTCTTCATCCACGCTGCCGCTTCTGCATCTGCAGCTGGGGACGGGCTACTGTGACTGTGTCTGCTCACACTGTCCTGCTGGCAGCGCAAATCTTGCACTGCTCCTCCCCCACTCCCGGTCCCCAGTGGCCATCTCCATGCCGTCCTGTCCCCATGTCATCCTGGCCCACCAGGGTTGTCAGTGCGCCTCGGTCGTGGGGTGGGCATATCCCACTGCTGCACCATCCCAGCCTCTTCTGCAGCCATCACCTGGCTGCTCTCACCACGCGTGCTTGCACTGCCTCCGCGGTGGGAAAGGGGTGTCCCTGGGCTCTGGTCGTCATTCTTGCGCTGGGTCTCAGTGGCCGCCTGGGGCATGCTGCGGCATGACACTTCCACTGTAGGGGCCAGGCATGGAGACACACAGGACGGGGTCAGCGACCGAGGCACAGTGCCGCAGGGCTCTAAACACCACAGCAAGCCGGAGAAACTGCCAGGCCAGTCCCACCCCACAGGGGGAGCCGGCACCACCCCTCGTCAAAGCAGAGGCAGTGTACATGCATCAGCTGGCGAATATCGTTAATTCGTAAACACAAATTGTGAGAAATTTTCCTCACAAATCAGTGAGGTCGTAATGGAGGAGTCGCAATGCAGCGAGGATGTAATGTATATGTATTGTGTTTATGCGTGAGAATGGCAACCAGTGCATTTTACATTGTGAAGGTTTACACAATGAAAAATACTATATATACCTTGATAATAAATGCATAAGTTTAAAAATATATAGATATACTTATCCAGTGCTAGTATTGTTACAGCATTAAACACATAAAGTCCATAGTAGTTATGGTACTATTAATTAATCATGATCATGATATTAATCATGATCATAATATTTTGATACTTAGATTAACTGGTTCTTCTTACACATGTTGCTATAGTTATGTAACTGCATTTATAACATTGTTACTTTGTTAAACAGAAGAAATAGCTTCACAAAAACAACTATTTTCTGTTTTTCCTGAAAAAAATGTAACATTTTATTTTACCTTGTGAAACATCTCTCTCTATTCTGTAATGCATATACACTATATATTCTAGCTGAGTCACTCCAGGCTTCACCCTTTCTGTGTCTAACGTCAGACTTAGAGCTTATAACAGCATTTTCTAATGTCTGTTCATTGTTTTATGGATTTCTATAGACAAGATAGGAATTACAATGTGAGATGGGCTCTGGCAATTCATGGCATCAGCATCTGAGTACAGAAGTGAGCTGTATATTATAGGAGTTATTATAGCAGGAACCATCCCAGTCAGTGGAAGAAAAGCCTTGCAAGAAGCTGCACAAGTGCAGTTGTGACATGATCTGAACTGTCTTTGATGTCCAGGAATGCCCTGCAGCATATCACCTTTCCTGTCCTGAGTGACCACCGGAAATCATGGACTAAATGAACTCAGTGGACATTAGTGGACATTTTACAGTCGTTTGACAGGGATTGTTCATTGATTATATTTTTTTCTGCTAAGTAAAGTATCTTTAACATGAACTTATACAGTCATGCCTCCAGATTCACGGGTTTTGGGTCTTATGAGGCTCCTGAAGAGCATTAAATCCATAAATTCCAATTGGACATTCATATGACAAATTATTGCCATAAGTATGGCAACTTTGCAACCCTGCAAAATCCTGAGGCTCCTTTAAGGCTAAGTGTAGGATTGTTTTCCCTTTAACTGCAGCTGGCTAGCACAGGCAAGAGTTCTTTGTCTAAGGCTATGCATATCTGGATATGCACATGTGCAGATATGTGCTGGCAAATCCAGCCTCACTGCCTGTCCCCATGTGTGAGCCGGTCTGTGAGTGGCTGTGGAAGGTCTTTATACAGGCTTTTGCAACAGCTTAATGTTATCCAAACACTGTGGTTATGTTGCCAGCAGAGGCAGGGGGGTGCTGTAAGGCTATGGTGCTGGGTTGGACACTGGAGAAGACTGAGCAGGACCACCTGGCTAGGCTTAGAGTGACAAGAGGCGGGTGTGACTTCTGCTGAGCCGCTGGGTCTCAGTGCCTGCCCAGGGCACTTGGCACTGAAGGATCCCTGCACGGGTCCCATGTGCCCTGAGGAATGCGGCAGTGCAATGGGTATAAGCCTTTCCAGATAAGGACCAGCCAAGGAGACACACAGGAATGGGGAAGGCACTGAGGCATGTCTAAAAGTGCTGCGGGACTTATAAACACCATGTAATCTCCACAGCACTCATAAGGCAATGATCTGTGGCCTCCCCCTGTGAGCGAGAGGGGTAGCCCGGCTGCCCTGTGGGGACATACCAGTCCTGCCCCATGGGGAGTGGCAGCACTGCCCCTCCATGAAGCAGAGCAACCACACATCACAGTATCACAGTATCACAGTATAGATAAGGCTGGAAAGGTCCTTGAAGAACATCTAGTCCAACCTGTAATCCAACTAACCTATCATCTACGTCTAGATCATATCACTCAGCACCTCATCCAGCCTCCCCTTGAACACATCCAGGGTTGGGGACTCAACCACCTCTGCAGGCAACCCATTCTACATCGAATCACTCTTTCAGTAAAAAACCTTTTCCTAATATCAAGTCTAAACTTTCCCTGCTGAAGCTTAAGACTATC
>WEKX01023722.1:0-32567 GCA_013390025.1 Pitta sordida
GACTAAGGGAACTAGGGTTGTTCAGCCCTGGAGAACAGGAGGCTCAGAGGAGGGTGTGAATCTCTTCTCTCAGGATGATGACACCAGAACAAGAGGACATAGCCTTAAACTATGCCAAGGGAGGTTTAGACTGGATGTTAGGAAGAGTTTTTTCACAGAGCGGATGATCTCTCAGTAGAATGGTCTGCCCAGGGAGGTGGTGGAGTCGCCATCCCTGGAGGTGTTTAAGAGAAGACTCAATGAGGAGTTTAGTGACATGGTCTAGATGGTGGGAGGCTTGGATAGATGGAAAGTGGTTCTCGTGGTTCCAGGCTTGTGGCCCTGATCCCTGGATGGGCATCTGCTTGGGAGTTGGACTAGATGATCCTTGTGGTTCCCTTCCAACTCAGAATAACCTGTGAACCTGTGACACAACAGTTTGCCCCTTGGGAAAATTATATGGTGTAGGGCTATGGGAAGTAGATCAAAGTCCTATATATCTTATACATTGTTCCAAATCCACAGTTTCCCATCTCATTTGTCCCATGCTGTAGAACAACCCCTGGGCTGGGCAATTGTCCAGAGTGCTCCCCCCACCATCAATACAAGACAGTCTCTAAAAATGCAAAAGGGCTTGGGTGATGGCACAGGATTGCCAAAAAACCCTTGATAGCAGCTGAAAAATCAATTTCCTCAAAATACTTTCCACGAACTAGTGACTCCAGAAAAAGACATGTCGTGTGGGCAGAGTTACTCACCAAAGCACCTTGAAAACTGGCAGTTGCCCATGATATCTCCAGGCACTCCTAATCAGGATTGCCTGGTCCTGCCCTGTACTCTGACTGTGGGCTGTGACAGAGCTGCAAGACACCACCCCTTGGCTAAGGTCCCTATTCCTATGTTCCATCTGGTGTGCAGGTGCAAAGAACATCAATTTGAACATCTGATTAAGAGTCCTGTGAACTGAACACCAGCTTTTTCAACCTGATTTGATTAAGTAGGAAATAGTAAATTTCTGGTGTATTACTGTGTTAATGTTTATTGCTCTGACTTACCAAGACTCAAATTTCTTTGTTTCACATTAAAAAAAATGGAAAAAAGGGTTTTTTATTAATTTAGATTTAGCTTAATCCCACACAGAGGTCTGTCTTCTCTAATAACTCAATGAAACATGTCTAATACATGCCTCAAAAGTTTTCATGAGGATAAAAGAATTTAATGGGTTTTCCCCATAATCTCTCTACACAGTGTTTTGTCTTGCATTGGATATAACTAAAAAAATTGCATATAAACGTATTTATGTCTGTGAGTTTAGTGCATCCAGTTCTTCATTCTTCTTGAGCTCCATTTTCATTTACCTTTTCTTGAGCTCATTCCTACAGAATTTTTTTGAACTAAAAAATATATTACTCGCTTCTTTATATCACAGTAATCTCTAGGCTACCTTTGTGCTTTTTCTTAAATTTGTGCTTTCTATAATTTCTCCTCTGGGAACTTCAAATAGTCTTTGCTGTAAGTTTCATGACTTTTGTGACAAAACTGGTGCCAATGTTGTAGGGAATTTTGAATCAGTTTCTTCAATTTTCAGTAATCAGTCTGTTATGACAGTACATCGTCTTCCCTGAGAATGACAAATTGAATCTTAGCAGCATCCACAACAACAACTCTTCCTTCCCTCTAACCCTTCAGTATCCCTGGATTGGTTTTTTCCAAGAAAAGAAACATGCTGCTAAGTTTTAACAAGCCCAGACATACTGCTTCAGAATTGATTACCCTTTAGGTGCAACACAGGTCGCTGAACTTTCTCCATTGTCGAACTTTCACATTGTGGAACCAGAGAGGTGTTGGAGCAGATTTGGAGGACAGAAAGCTCTTTGGTTTTAAAGAGTTTCCTTTCATTTCATTTCTGCTAATTGAAAATCTTGTCAGAGCATCTCCTCATTTCTTTTACTTTTTCTCACTTTGCCTGCTCTCATTTGAATTCTGTTTGGTATATTGAAATATTCTCAGCTGGTCAACATCCTCTCCTTTATGTTGAACAACATAAGGTTGATAATACGTCTTTGTTCTTCATATCTGCAAAGAAGTAGGACATTAAATGTTGTTTTTATAAATATCAATCCTCTGAGGAGATCTGAGGTGATTTTCATGACTTAATTTGTAGAGTTAAATATAAGGGACTTGTAAGGGGGGAAAAAGTCAAACACAGCTGACAATGGAACAAGGGGCTTCACTAGCTATAACAAGCAGGTGAGGTTTTTAGAGCTGGCTTAAATTCAAAGTCATTATCCTGAAAAAGAGTCTTCCTACATTTCTGTGACCTTGGATCTGTGTTCCTGCCTCTTCCTTTGAGTCAGCTGGTTATGGAGGTGGATAGTGACTTAGATTCATTTTTTTTTAATGAAGAGAAGCTGGCACAATTAACGTGGACTACACTGTTGCCTTTTGGCTGACTAGCTAACAGTGAGTGGATGTCTCTCCCAATGAGTTGTCTTATGCTTTTCTGAACTTTTCAGTAACAGACATTCACAGGATGGGTGATTTCCAGGATGGGTGAAAGGATTAATATTTGTAAAGTCATCTAGATTTCAGATTTGTTTGGACTGAAATGTACTGTAACAATAAAGTTATTGTTAGTCTTCCACTGAACACTCCCATTTTGCTTCATAGCCTAACAGCCACCAGAAAAAAAAATCAAAAAACTTATTGTATTATTATTTATGATACATACAAAGCAAATAGAGAAGAAATGCCACAATAATAATTTAAACATACTCAGTTTTAGCACAGAAAGCAAGATCAAACTAATTAAATCCGTATTATCACTTTCTGTACAAAACACACTGTTCTAATGTGTTGCAAATTCAAGTCACATTAAATAAAGGCCTGACTTTGCATACATATGCATGTATGCATGAGAGGGTGCATAGAGAGAGAGGAGATGCAATGAATCCTTCCTTCTCCTGGGATCTGTTGGAAACCCCCTGTTGACTCTAAGAAGCATTGGGTCAAAGACTTCCATGCCTTTGTGCAGTGTCCAAGTACAAAAACATGAGGGTAGTAACACTGCTGTCCCTGTTGTTTCCTAAAAGAGGTCTAGTGAGATGGAGTAGGTGAGAGTTAATGAGTGATTTGGCACAAAGCATTCTTCTGTGTTCTGCTCTGAATCTCCAAGAGACATATTGGCTCAGCTGATCAGATTCCTTTAATAGCACAACTTCCAGGTCTATACGTGCTGCTCCTTCTCCACCTCATAGCCAATGATGGTCATGGCTTGGGGCCACAGTCTAACACATTGTCTCCACAAAGAGTGTTGTTTTTAATGTCAATCCAATGTTATTATAAAAGAGAGACAAAGAACTAATGCATTTCCTGGGGTTCCCAGCTTTCCTGGATAGTGTTCAAGCTGTTTTAGACCTCAAGTATATGCTAAAATCTTAAAAGCTGTCAGTAAGGTTGTGACAACACTGCAGCAGCTCAGATGCAGCAACTATGGAGCTATTTGACAGAAATGTGCTGAAAAATGCCAGCTTGTTGAACTTAAAACATTGCCTTCAAAAGACATCCGTTAATATTTGCTGTGGCGATAGCCAGGTATCAGTCTTAACCATTTGCTCATGAGCTTGCCCAACTGTTTGGGTTACTGAAAGCTGCTGTGCCCACCAGAATGGACTAGATATGCCAGAGTGATCTTACTTGCGTTCAGTTGGGTGACTGGGCAACTTGGGTCTAAAAAAGCACAATAGGTACAGAGATGGCTGAAAAAATGCTGAAAGAATACCTTAGAACACTGGTAATGTAAAACATCAACAAAACCAAAAACATCCAAAGATGCCATCTGTAGATAATTTAGAGAAACAAAGTTAACACTGAAATTATGTATTTGCTCTAAGCAGTTTGCTCATTTATAGACATGTTTCCTTTCCTCAAACTATACAGTAATAGTGGCAATGCAGAAAAACACTCATTCACATTAGCTGTATATATGATACATTTCTGCAGACCCGGGCAGACGACTCTTCAAGGGTAAAAATTCGATTCTTCACTATTAAAAAATACCAGTCCTTGCTATAGGACTTGATGATTCAGTGAGAATTATAATCAAAGCATAATAGGCATTTTGAGCCCCTTATTATTGCTGCCAAGAAACTGGTTATTCAGCTAAAGAATTAAATCTTTGTTTGTAAGCTCTTTCTTGTTCACAATAGAAATAAAAGTGTGTGACTTGGCTCATAAGCCAATACCAGTCTGGCTGTTTTACTCAGAGTGAAAAATAGGCCTTCATACAGAAAGACTTGGGATACTTAAAACAATTATTTATACATATTTGCCACTATAAAATCCCATATTCAGCTCCAATGAAGCTACTGATTGCTCTTTTCCTTTACTGCATATTGAAGACTTTGTGATATGCTATATGTTCGATATTGCACACATCTCTGGCACAACCCCCAAAAAACAACACTCAAAACTAGAAAATTATTTAGGAAAAAATGAACAAGGAAAAAATGCTGGAGTCCAAGAAAAGAACTATACAGATGAACTGCATCATTTTTCTTGCTCCCTTCAATGTTATAAGAACAGTAAGGTTCCCTGAAACTACCTGATGATATTTCTCAAAGACATATAAGGGTGTGGAAATGACATACACCAGGTTCTTCTACTTCTCATAAGACAATACGGTAAGAAAAAAGACATTTCATGCAGATGTGATCAATTTGCATCAGCAGCAGAAATGCTCTGACTCGGTACAGAGTCCACTGCTGTCTTTACTTTCTGTTCTCTCTAAATATGTGGGTAAATTCAGCATGCAAAGTCTTTTAGTGTTAAGAATGCTGGACAGCTTCATGTAGAGTGTCTAGGCTTGAAAAAGGCAAATCGTTCAAAAGAACATGGCCAAGTCAGTTCTTTTCAACATAAATAATTTTTAAGATGTTAAGTGTGTTGTCAGTTGGTATAATGCAACCCATAGCTCCATGAAAGGAAACATCAATGAAGATAACAACAACCTGCATGATGACCACAAACAAGGGCCTTTGCAAGGCAGAGGATACTGCAGGAGCAATACCTTTTATCAATATCTGCTATGTTTTTCTAATTAGGTGAGATGTCCTGGTTTAACTTGGGTGGTGTTCAGAGAGATTCTGCCTTACAATTCATACTTCATGCTGCAGTAAGAGGCCGTGGTATAAAAGATACCTCATCACTTCCTGTGATAATCTTATTTGGCTGGGGAAAGGAATGCAAAGAATGCACATCAGGGTATAGGCACAAACATAATGGAGTTTGTCTCTATCTACACAATTATGCCTAACAAAACAAAAACTATATTAGGAATCCAAAGTTACAGAGCTTTGGCCAGCTGCTAAAAGAAAATGGTAATTTGCCTAGAAGCCTATATGCTTGTTCTGAATCAAGGGCCTTTGCTTGTGTCTTGTATGATATGTTCTTTCTACAGAAGTAACTTATTTTTGGGTTCACACGGGTTCACAGGTTATTCTGAGTTGGAAGAGACCCTCAGGATCATCTAGTCCAACTCCCAAGCGAACACCCACCCAGGGATCGGGGCCACAAGCATGGAACCATGGGCACCATGCTCCATCCATCCAAACCTCCCACCAACTAGACCATGTCACTGAGCTACTCATTGAGCCTTCTCTTAAACACCTCCAGGGATGGTGACTCCACCACCTCCCTGGGCAGTCCATTCCAATGAGTGATCACTCTCTCTGTGAAAAACCTCTTCCTAAATTCAGTCTAAACCTCCCCTGGCATAGTTTAAGGCCATGTCCTCTTGTTCTGGTGTCGTCAGCCTGAGAGAAGAGATTTATTTTAAAATATCCATGCCAGGTGTTTCCATGAGTGAAAGGGAATGTGTATTGTACAGATGAGCAAGATGTTGTGAGAAAATATAGGTTTAAAGTTACATACATAGTTCTTATCCCAGTAAAATGAAGGGTGCTTTAAGGTTGTGCTTTATTTCAACATGTCCTGCTGTTTGGGTCAGGTTCTATGTCCAGTCAGTAAGAATTCTCTCTTTAACTTCAAGAAGATGAAGATTGGAGTAACCACAGTAGTCTTAAGTGTAAATCTTATTAGAAATACCTTCTTTTATAACGTGTCAAGCTGTGCAAAGCTCCAGGCTACATTACCTTACAACATTAACTGTTCACAGAAGTTACCATCCCCACTAATGATATTTTTAGCCAGTCTTTCCAAAGAGGGTGGTACCAAGCCTCTAGTAGGAAGCAAATTAATCCTTGAATTGGAATACACTAATAAAGCTTCAATAATATTTTTTAAATCTTTTCTGGTCAGCAGTGTTATTTCCTAAATCACTCTAGGAAATGCTAGATCTTTTTTTAATCTTATTTTTATCAATTGAGTTTTGGGAAAAGAGCTGCTGGAGGACACCTACTTAGCCTGCTTACTCATTACAAACAACGCCCTGGCATAGACATCAGAATTAAAGTTCCCCTGCATCACCAACCCTGCTTATCATCCCATTATCTGGAGATGCAGGACCATTCCAATGGTCTTTTAACTCCCCCTTTCCTTGGGCTATCACTGAGAAATTAAGCTTTACATGCTTTACCTGCTGACCTCAAGAGATGTGTGTCTGTGGAAGCGGATGCTAGAATCATACGCACAGTGAGGGAGCATGGTAATCTCTCTGAGCAATGAGCTGGAGACTAGTGGCTCATTCAGTCTTGGCCCTACCTTGTGAGGTGCTGTAGGGTCAAAATTATCACCAATGATGATAAACTGGTTTTCCAGGCTGCTGGTGCCCATTCCTTAACAAATGGCTAGCTGCTGGCAAGGTCATCGTGTGCAAAATTTTACTGGCAGAAAAAATGGTGAAAACTGAGCCAGAGGAACAAGGCTTTCTACCATCCTTCCAAAATATATGTCCTGAGAAATTCAGATATACCTAATTCTCTTGCAAAGAATGGGTTTCCAGCTGGGATGCAGATTTTTTGCTACAGACCTGTAATAAGTAGGAGTTTGTAGTCAAATGTGAAAGTTAATATGATACTTTCATTTTTAACTAAAAAGGTAAGAGAATCAATTCAGAATCATCAAGAATGAACATTTTTTCCTCCAAATGTGAAATTATTTCATATTGTAACTGTTAAGGAGGGGGTTTCCTGAATTTTGAAACTTTCTGGTAATGGAAATAAATATGGATGCAAAGTTCCTAAATTGTTTACAGTTTTCTTAGAGTAAACAAATATCTCTTTTAATTTGCCTTCTACTATGAAAACATTCTGAGTCAACCAAGAAGTCTTTGAAGTCTCTAATCTGTTTTCTAAAGAAAATAACATTAATTCAGCTGACTCAATTAAGCTAGCACTCGTGCATGCAGAAGTAGGGAATGCTCCAGTATGTTGTAAAAATATACTAAACATATGACTAAAGATACAAGCACTACTTAGGTAATTGGTTCAGCCATGGCAGGTTCCCACATTTTTTTCCGTGCTCCTATTACATACAACAGAGCACTTTTCTTGTCCATAGCTGAACGACACGCAGATATAGCTTGACAGTGAAATCACAGGCAACCCCTAGAACCATAATAAGAGTAATAGAAGTGGAATAAATTCATGGGAAAAATACTTTCTTGTCTTTTAGTTCCATGAAAAAATACACATATACGTATATCTGAAACAAACTGCATGCCTGCAGGAAGGATGGACATCATAGAAACGTGAGATCAAATACTTTATGTTTTGAGAACTTTTGGATATTTTATTTGCATTCAGTTGTCCTTTTTTCTGCCATTGCCCCAGACAGTCTCCTTGACCTAAGAACTGCTACACAGAGAGAGGTCCAGGGAAGATCAGAACAGATCCATTCTGCAAGTCTGGGTTGGCCTCACAGGGCCAGAAGATGTTTACCCACCATTTCTAGTAATCTGAAGTGCAAAGACAATGAATGGCACAGGTTGTTGTAAGTGAGACCTGATCCCGCTCAGCTGTGGAGCAGGTTTCCATGATGTCATGGTGACATCATAAGTCATAAATACTAAGAAAAAGAGGAACACGAGATAATAAAGTGGCTGCAAGGATTATCTAGATCATGAAAAGTAATAGAAATAATAAAATGGAAGATAAAATTCCTGTCCAAGCATCCTTTAATGTTTTCTACTATCACATTTCTTCATATCTTGTGCTATACTGTGACTTTCATTTAGCATGCACGTTTTAGTGAATCAGAGTATGTACTCTGTTCTGAATGAAAGATCCCCATGCTTGAGATGAATGGAGAGGGATGAGAAACTTAAATTGCCCTTCATGGAATTTCCATACCACCTTGCTGAAATATTTTAGGAAGGGAGAAGACCAGAGTTAAGTCCTCTGTGCCAAGATATGTCAGGGAGGTTAACAAGTAGGCAGGGGCATCTGTAGAGGGCACCGAGACTTCAGTGAGCATCATTTTTTCTCTCAGGGCCCTCCCAGGGCACTGATTCTGCCTGCAGCCCATTGCCTGTAGATTCTTCAAGGCCAAAAGACAAAGCCAGGTCATTCACAAGACAGACAGAGGATCCCAGACACGAAGGCAGACTCTGTTACTCTTTAAGCCTGCCTTCCTTCTGCTCTGAGGGTTAAAGGGTGTGCTTTCACCTTTTCTCACTGTTCATCCCTGAATTCCTACAGCCTACATTCCTACATGGATCAACTGGCTCTTCCACATAGGTACAGGAAGCTCAGGATGAAACAGATCAGTTATGAAGACCCAGGGGGCTGCTAAAGCCTGGCAGGCCCTTACTCCCATCTTTCCTGACAAATATCTGAGCTCCACAGAATATTCAGTACATACCTTGTTTTCACCAGTGTCCCTGTATTATAATTATGGTGTTCATTTCTACTCATTCTGAATTTGAATCTGAAACATTCACAAATAAAGGCACATATAGAAGTGTTTTGAGGTAACTTTGCTTTACTAAGTGAAAATTGCATTGACAATTCTAATGACTTTAATATGTAGAGCACTAGAAACTATCTGGAAGCTCCAGGAATTTTGGTGGGCGGTTGTTTTGTATTTTACAATGTGTTTTTATAAATGGATTATGTTTCATCCTGCTGGTCCTTTATCTTGCTCCCATCCTTTCTAGAAATTCTAAATCTTAAATGAAAATATGCAGACTCTATATAATCAATTCTAGTTACTTTCGCAGCTTGTTCAGAGAAGTTGGCTACTAAATATGACAAGTTTATTTGTTCATTTATTTATTTTTAAATTCTAATTAGAGAAAGGAAAAGGGTGTCAAGAGTCTTTAGTGATTCACATTTTAACAACCAGGTTATAATTTATTAATTCCCAACTTATAAAATTTTCACAATGTCTTTCCACAGGAGTCCAAGAGCGACTCAAATTTATTTATTGTTTCTACGTAGGGTGTCATTAAATATTTGTTATCTCCTAAAGTTTGTTGGGAAACGGGATTATTTTCCACATCAAGTCACACCAATGCTAATGGGAAAAGCATTAGATGTTGACCCATCAAATTAAACTGTAAAATAGAGGCTCATTGTTGTTATTACATACAGATATATTTTCTGTGCTACTTATTAAAACCCTCTTAATCAAACTCATTGTATTTTAGTCATGTATTGAAATAATTATGCCAGAATATAAAACACATGAATATATAACGGGAACAAGTTCCACTTGAATACATTCAGTTTAACTTTTTAGAAGAATTTTCCAATTGGTCTCATTTGACACTTAAATTGATCACCTTCCAAGGAAAAAATAAAAACAAAAAAACACACTGAGAGTTGTTTGTGCTTTTCTTAAAGCTGCCTAAGATAGTCCTTCTATTTTATTTTCAAAAAAAAACCCCAAAAAGCTATTCTGCATCTATGAAGCTCATCTAAAGAATATTTCTGTAAATCCTTATTTCTAGGTCTTTGTGATTTATTGTAACATTTTTTGTCAGGATGAAAGTGTCCCCTCATTAGAATCAGTGATCTCTCCCTCTGGTGGTTACTCATTCTCGGGAAAATCCCTGTGGAGACTCTCCTTCTCCTCTGATTCCCTTGTGGATCTCCACTCCACAGTTTGCCACAGTGAACACTGCCCTAATTCAAGAAGTCTTACTGGGACAAGGTAATTTTAATATTCTAAGACTAGAAATAGGATTCCCAATGTTGTCTACAAAGTGCACTTGCTAGGTGGACTTCCTGCGTTCTTTTATTGTCAGTGGAGATAGAGTCAATATAGAAACTGGGGTTTTGTCTGACCAAGCACCTCAGGATGAAACAGATCATGACCTGGGTTCTGTTGATAAGCTCCAAGCTGTGTTTAAAGAGAATCTAAGGTCTGGCTTTGACTGTTTGTGTTTGCAGATGTCACACCTCACCCGTGAAATCAGAACACATATTCCACATTGCCACTGTTTCGTGTATTTGGTGACTAGTGAGGAGCTGAGGGCTTTAGCTCTTCTGCCTTTTTGGGTTAAAAAATGAAAAAAGAAAAAGGTACATTTTTGACAACTAAAATGTTTTGCACCAAGTAAGACTCTTAGTAATTTTGTGTTTGGAATCACAATAACTACAGCAGATCCAGCTGGTTACTCATCCTACTCCCATTGGAAACATCCAACTTCCCCCACATACAAATTCCTGATCAAAGGGTATGAATATTAATTCACATTTAGAGAACTGCAAAGCAAAGACATTTTCTCCTGTGCCTTTTGGAGCACCTCTGCTTGGCAGGAAATGGACCATTAGCACAGTTCCTGATACTCAACACACATTGCAACTAGCAAACTCCCTAGTTACAATGCTTCTGGCCTCTCTTTGCTAGAGTAACTGCACATGCTCAGCAGTGAGCTCCACCCTCGTTGTTCTAGCCATGGTCAGAACTGTTGTGCTCTCCCTGGTGTTGAGATATGTCTTCAATTTGCTCATTCCTTCAGAATTCTGCAGTTGCACAGATACCTCACTTTCAAACCACTCTAACATTGCAGAACAATTACTTGCTGCATTAAAGTGGCACTCCCATTCCTTTCTTACCAAGTACTTCATAGACATAGCTGTGCATTTCCCCTGCTCCTTGAAACCTATAGTTTTTTTAAAAACAGACCCTGAAATGTCACAAGGAAGAGAATTTGTTACAAACTTTGCAATAGGCTCCAAACTAAGCTCTCAAGTCAAGGCTTGGTTCAACAGTTCATGCCCAAGAAGTCTGTGTGAGAGCCTCATGAAGGTCCTGCCTTCCTGATAGCTGAACTTTCAGCCCAATTCCCAATGTAAGTCAGCACTCAACGAGTTTCAGAAGCTTTTTAAGTCAGCAAGAACTAATAGTCTTCTGTAATTTGCTGTTAACTAATCAACTTTGTTAAGTAAAAAAACTCTATACAAAGACTCTATGCACCAACTTGTATGTATTTCCTCTTTAGGAATTAGGTAGTAATAGAATATTAACCTTTACAGTGGAAATACCAATATGAAAAAAGACAGAAGAGTCAGCCCAGAACCTAGGCCAAGGAGTCAAACCACAAGGTCTCTAAAGCAGGTGTAGAAGAAACAAACAGGGCATTTGACTGGAGTCTGTCCATGCCCCATAAAAATTCAAGTGAAAGATCCAATGTCTGGATCCTTGCACAGCAGGCTGGTGGGCATCCAAGAGGTAAAGCTAGTCCAGATCCTGTTACGTGGTCATATTTTCACACTGTCCTCATAACTGGTAGCTTTATAATCCTCTGGCTTTGGTGGTAAAAGCTCCAGGAAAACCCTCTGGAATTTAACTGTGTACATTTGCTGTAGTCACAGGAGTAACTTCTGTCCTGAACACTTGTAGCCAAGGCACTGCATAATTCTCCAAGCAAAGGAGTGATATCCTACTCTTACCTGAAGACCTGAGATATTCTTAAAAATTGAACATTGATTTTGATACAATGCATCCAAAGAGGCTGGGACATCTTTGTCTTTGGAAGTTTTAAGATCCCAACTGGATGAAGCCCTGAGCAACCTGCTCTGCCCCTGGTTCAGACAGGAGGTGGGACTAGAAACCTCCAAAGGTGCCTTCTAATGTAAATTTTTCTACAGTTTTATGACCCTGTAGCTGTTTTATTTGGGGAGCTAAAGTTCTCTGTTGTATTAGATATTTTCCATTAAAGCCATTTCATCTCATAAGCTTTGCAATGAGATATGCTACACATGCCACACTGCTCATACCAGCAGTCCCAGTCTCAGTACATGCATGGAGCAACCACCTTTTATGAAGACAAAGTAAAACACGTGCATAATTTGCTTCCAAATAGCACTTGTTGGAGTGGCAGCAGTAATTTGGTATGGTATCAAAGTGCAACCCCCAGATAGCCTAGACCTTAAGAACACTTTCCCAGAAAGAAATCTTTTACCGAGTAGTGGTTTGAGCCGGTGTGGATTCGGTGACCAGGTAGTCCTGCCAAGGAATGCTTTGCTCGGTAACACAGGCTGCATGTGGGTCACACGTCCTGCTGGCTCATGCCACCACCCTGGCCACCATCCCTCCTTCTGCCCGTCACTCAGCAGCTCTTGGGCAGCCAGCACAGAGTGTACGGGAGGGACATGCAGAGGCTGTGAAAAAAAATTCCTCACAAAAATAACTCGGGAGACTCCTCACACCAAAGCTGGAAATAGCAGAGAAAACACCTCCCATGCCGGTTCAGGGGTGCCTGCACTGTGGGGAGGAACCTCTCCCCGCTGTAGCTCCTGGTTGTCAGTTTGCATTTCGACTGTGTTACTGCAGGCTCCCCAAAGCTGTGAGCGTTCTCTCAGAGGCACCACGCATTTACTAGCGATGTAACAAGGTGATCCGATCAGCCATTTAATGCTTGCAGTGAGTGGTGTAGGAAACAGACATCACCATGTGCTTCCTACCAGACATGAGCTGTTGAGATGGAAGGAGATGGTTAGATGTCGTGTCACCCTCAGATGATATGAAAAGAGCAATGGGGAAATCCTGCGAAGGAGGAAGGCAGAAAGGGCCAGGATAAGAGCGTGGGAAAGATTAATATGAAAGGAGATGCAGTCTCGTACAACCCTTTTTACTGCTTTTATTGAGAAACAAGGAGATCTGCTGAAACTCAGAACCTGCTCTAAATAGGAAACAGGTGTCATCTTTAAATGTGCTTTCTAGTTCAACTTCGTGGTGTCCAGGAGAAATACTATAATTTTTTAATAACTTACATGAGAGAAGACAGAGTGGGCAGCAGGGAGCATTGAGGAATCAGGGAAGGATGTGTATAAAGATTTGTAGGTGGTTTACAAGGAAGAAGAGTGAAATTAGGAGATTTTTTTTCTTCTTTTTAACCCTATAACGGATTAAAGATAGTACTACTGGCTGTGGATTTTACCAGAGGAATGAAAGAATGCATTTCTAAGGCCAGGGTTTTTTCTGTAGTTTCAGTGCTGGGGTGTCTGATTATTCAGCCCCTGCCTTGGCGTCATACAATACAAATGAGTGCCACGCAGCATGGAATGACAATTCTCAGAGAAAAAGCTGTTGGAGTTTGGTAATGTTTTGGATCTTGGAGAAATCTAAAAATACCAAACACAGCCGACACATGTGGGGTGCTTTAGCAAGCTGAACATCTGGGAGTATTTCAAGCACTCCTCTTTTGTGTTGCTTATTACACTACCAGAGAGCTGCAAAGTGCAAATAAAAAGTTAGCAGATTTTGTAGTGCTTCAAAGTTCAGCTACAAAGTCCTCACAAACAATAATGGGGAAAATTGGTATATGCCAGTTTGCAGCCCCTATTTATTCTAGTCTTAGAGGACACTTATACATGCTGTGCTGTATCTCTCTCTAGTTTTATGGATGAATTATTATATTGTGGATGTGTATGCACATTTTAAATGTGTATGTAGATACGTATTTCCCTTATGGTATGATTTAACTGAGACTTGCAGAGCACTTTGCAAACTCAAAATGAACCTCACATAATGAGATAGAAATAGTAATCATGTCACCCGGCATTCAAAGACATCACTTCTGTTGACACAGTACTTGCTTTTCATACAGCAATATCAATGCAAAACGCTCTCCTGTAAGTAAAAATCAGCAAAGTAAAGATCCAGGTACAAAATAAATAAAGCAGTTTTGCTATTCCTTGGAAGTAGTTTTGCTGTAGACTTCAGTGAGATGAGGATTTCATTCAGTAATTTCATTTTTACTCAATCATTTCATTTTTGCTCATTGATTTACATTACACGTATTATTTATATAAGAGTACTGAAAGGGGTAACTACAACTACGTCTCTGTGTTTCATGCATACTTAACAGATAGGGGTCAAAGAATCTACCATCTGCACAGGGCTGTTTTGCAAGTCTAGATGAACAGCATTACACTGGAATCTTCTGGATCAAAAAGTAACTTTCCCAGATATATACATATTAGAAGCATTTATCAGTTACAAAGGAAAAAGATTTTGCCAGGATGGAACATGGGACAAAGGGTTTAAAATGGCAGCAGCCAAGGCCAGAATCTGGTTGGGGGGGGGCAATTTTTAAATTTTTTTTTCTGTAATCTTTCAACCTGTTCAGCCACACGACTGAGATTTTTAAAAAATACATATCTGTATGGGAAGAAAAACAGGGATGCTATCAGCTGATCGAGTGGATCTTTTCTTTGAACTGTGTTTTTCTGCACATCCTCAGGTAGGCAGTCAGCATTATATCCCCTGGAAATAGACACTTAAAGAAGTACTACTCAGGGACCAATCAGCACAAATTAACACTCTGTTGGGCTGTAAGTACACACAAAGCTATGCAGGCCAACCAAACATCTGGATGGTCGCTGCTATATATCTCTTTTAACAAAGAATTTACTTCAAATATTAGAGGGGTGAAGACAAAGTAAAAGCATGAAGGAGGATCCTGCTTATCAAGAGCTTTGGATTCTGTATGGCCAGAAAAGTATTGTAAGAAAAGCCACCATCTTGTAAGATGAAAATAAACTCTACTGGACAAAACCATATGAGCGAATACTGACCATATAAACTCACTGGCTCATCTTTCGACACGTGGAGGCTGCCTGCTCATACACCTCTAGGATTTCCTTCTTGGAGAATGGCCAGCCTCCCTGGACTCCTTTGCCCTTCAGGACTGCCTCCCAAGGTACTCTGACAACTGGCCTCCTAAAAAGTCTGCCCTCCAGAGCACAAGGTGGCAGTTCTGCTGGCACCATTCCTTACTTCTCCAAGAATCAAACTGTCAATTAGTGATCACTTTTCCCAAGATGGCCTCTCAGCAGACCTTCTCTGTTCACAAACACGTCCTGCAGTTTCCTACCCTCACCGACTCTCTCACCATCTATTTCAAGCAGTTATCTTCTGCACATTCCAGTAGATGGTTTCCTCTCTGCTTCATTGTATTTCCAGCAGACATCTGGTATGTTTAAGTGCCCCGCAAGAACAGGGGTGCAGTTATTGGCTGACTTCTCCAAGTTGCTTATAGAATATTTTGTCTTCCTCTTCCTGCTGGTTGGATTGTTTATAAGAGACTTCCACCTGGATATGTGTTCTCTTGGTCTTCCCTGTTACCCATAAACACTCAACCTTGTCATCACTATCACTAAGCTCTAGACAATCAGAACACTCTAACATACAGGGCTACCCCACTACCTCTCCTTCCTTTCCTATCCTTTCTAAAGGGTTTGTAGCCATCCATTGCAGCTTTCCCATTGTGCAAGTTATCCCACCATGTTTCTGTGATGGCAATTAGTTTTCCTGTTGCACTGTGGCCTCTGGGTCCTCATCTGTTGCCCATGCTGCAAGCATTGAAAGAGGTGAACCTCAGCTGGACTATTGATCCTGCCACTTTTTGGAGGAAGAAGTCCTAATTCCTACTTGACCATTTTCAGTCACTTCCATGGTTTCTAACACATCAGTGACCCTTGCATGTATCTCCATCCTGTATCTCCACTGAGACAGCAGATAAGGACCTTGCTAGCACACTGTCCCTCACACGTTGGTGTGCTGCCCTCAGGCCTATCTCTAGTGAGCCTGGTTTTAGTCTTGCCCCCATCAAATCAAGTATGTTTATTAGAACATGGTAACTCACAAAGACAATAATTTCTGATTCTCAGCTGTTTTATAATATCAGGTCTGGGTCTCAGAAAGGTTGAGCTAAAGAACCAGGTACCCTATACAGTTGTGTAGACTGTATAGGGTACCTGTAGTACACACAGATCCACACCACAGGACACCACTGGTTGAATGTATTCCCTGGCTCAGTAGACCTGTATGAATATTTGTAAACGTTTTAATAATCTAAATCTGTCTGGTATGGATTTTCCAATGATATTGGCTGCTGATTCATTTAAGCATTTTAATTAGGTAATTATCAAACTGTAATCGGTTAGAAAAGTCGCTAATAGTTTCTGTATATTCATCTCTACCATGTTGCCCATGGGCACCCTTTACAATAGTCTTTTTGTGCCACAGCCCCCACCACCTATTAAACAATGTGAATCAAACCCATGGAATTCCTCCTGCCATGAAAAACAAGGAGGGTCTGCAAAACTGTTAGGACTAGCCACAAAGCATACATCGACTATTGCATCCTCACACACGAAACAGTGGCCAGGCAGTTAGAATTTTGCTTTCTCAGTTCCCCTTTCCTAAAATAAAAGTAGAAATAAATAACCTTTTCTTTTCTTACCCTACTGTCCCCAGTAAAGACATCAAAATGGGATCAGTGCAAAACTAAACAGTAAATGAAATTAAATATTAGGGGGGGAGAACAGGTGTTCTGCTTCCAGATTATCTTTAAAACTTCAATAGGGAGAATTACAAGCAGGCTGCAAAAGCTGAAGAATGGCCAGATCACAGGATTTGTAATTAGAGTGAGTACATGGTGCTTCCTCGCTGGGGGAAAAAAAAAAAAAAAAGATGAGCAGCTGTCTCAGCAATATTGGAGTCAGAGAGGACTCCCAATGAAATTAGACACTTGTCTGCAGAGAAAACGAGTACCATACATTCATCAGGTAGACATGTGTCACAGCTAGCTGAAGAGAAATGGCTTCTAGAAAGTTAAGCTTCCTCTGAAACCTCAGTACATCTATTAATAAGAGAGAATGAAAAGAAGGCTAGAAAATAAACTAGAAATACAAGCAGTAGTCACCTGAGGCTGCACATGATTAACTTCACTTAAGCACAGTACATGCCTGTCCAAGGAGAAAACTCAAAGAAATACCTGATAGACTTAGCTATACTTTTTATATATTGCAAAAATAAACTGATGCTTACATACATATGTCTCAGAATTCCAATACCTGAACAATTATTTGAGACCTGATTCTGACTTTACACCTGTTCTATGTTGGATTAATTGCATTTATATTGGGATAAGTTTCAATGGAGTAATTGCACACATCCATCAATTAAAACAGACAGAAATGCTTGCAAGATTTTATCCAAGCTTTAAAAAAACACTAGGGCTTGTCTGAAGAGCTGAGTGTTCCAAATTTTACTGTGCACCATGTAAATTACTGTTGCAAAGCAATGTCTACAAAACGATCAGTAAAGGAGCCTGGGAGTCAGAATAATAAGCAACACCATTTTCAACAGATGCTGACCCAAGAGGTCTCGGGGACAGGGAAATGCACACAACTCTCACAATTCTCTCCCCTCTGCGGCTAGCACTATGCCTCATATCTCTTCTGCACAGCAGACCAGCTTTGCTCTCACTCCAGGACCCCATCTGCCAGATGTAAGCAGTCACTGCCACATCAGCAGCTATCCCTGGGAGATATGTAGAAGGGACAACACGTACCTTTCCCCTAGCACATCCCAGTTGAGACCTCCTGTTACCACTCGATGAGCAACAGTAAGAGGCACAAAACTCCCTTCTTGCCTCACTCTTACTCTCCATGTTTACTGAAATCTCATCACCATTTTGAGCTATGACTCAGAGGTCTTCTTTGCTACCACCTAAGTGGGTCCCATAACATGCTGACATCCACCTTGTGAAGTAGCAGCCTAGGCACACGGGGCAGAGGTGCTAAGAGGTGCTTGGGGCCAGTGTGCTGGGTTTCCTTTGAAGCCAAGGAAAGGGGCTATCAGTGGGTAGCAAAGATGAAAACATCAACCGTTCCCTTTTTTAACCACAGAGAGCTTTTTTTATGTCTGTTTCCATAGTGTTTCTAAACAATATTGTGACCTGAAAGTGAAACAGAATTAAGCTGAATCTAATTTAAAGTGCTTTAAAAACAGGTAATTGGAAAAGCAGACTAACAAAATTACGTGCCTGCAGGAGGAGGTGCTTTTATTTCTCCTCAGTAGGGAAACAGACTTCCATGCACTACCATGCCTCTGTCTTCCTCTCACAGGCAGGAGAACAAGAGAAGCACATAATAGCATCAGGCAAATGTTATTCTTCCTTTGACTTGGAACAGGCAGCACTTCCCAGTCAGATAGCAATTAATCTGCACTCCCTACACAGTTAGATCCAATGGGGCTTCCATCTGTCCACCCTAAAACGCACGGTAGGCTGTGATCTGTAGGGAGATAAGCCGTTCTCACTGTTCTTGCTCGTGTAGACTACATCACCGCAAAGCCTTGTGCAGCAAAGAGAGTGAATGGGCCATTGTAGCCCAGCCCTGCCCTTTTCCCGTCCTGGGAAAGGAGGACTTTGTCAGCAGGACTATGCCAAAGGGATTAGCACGCTCTCCCTTTTGATTGCATAATACAACTGTTTATAAATGGGTGCAGGGACATAAGCTGGGCCCAAAGGCAGAAAACTACCCGCAACTATGACTGGCATAGCCAGCACGTCTTGTGTACAAACTTTTCCACTTGAAACACAGGTGACAACGGACTGAAACACCCATACATTAAAAAAAACCAACCCAGCCCTCACTGACAATTTACATCCTTCCTGAGGATCTCCAGATTAAAGATTTACAAACCAAAAAAAAAGCTGTACCTCTGGAAGAGAGTCATCATGGTAGGCTCAGGCCCAAGGACGAAGGATTCACCCCACAGGTTAGCTGTGGGAAAGCTCAGTATTTCACCAAAGTCAGCAGCCTGGGCCTATTCTGCAGCTGCCAGGGACTGAGCAGCAGCCCTGTGAGGTGACCCATCTCACAGGAACTACTTGTCCAAGGGTTGGATGAGCCATACTTCTCAAGGTATCTGATTTTCCGTAGCTCAGACTAGGAGAGATGGACTCTTCCCCTTATTCTGCTTGAATCCAAGTTTTTACAGTAAACTTCCTTTCCTTTCATGGATATTTTTTGACCAGATCAGCATTTTTGGTCTCAATTTGATATGCTGATATGGCTTGGTAGCAGAATTTTTGAAGGGGGTTTTATTAGTAGTTCTTTATAATGGAATGAAATAATAATATGTTAAGAATATACAGTGCATGCCAGAAATTTTAGGCTTATGTGTTTCCAGCAAAACAAATGTTCTGAATCTCCCAAGCAGAGAGCTGTTATCTCACTCACAGGTCCCCCCATATAATCCGCCCAGCCCCAGCAGCAAGCATAGTTACAACACCCCAAAGCAGCAGAATTTTTTCTGTTAACACAACACAACAACTTTATTTCTAATGATCTTGTAATGCTGTGCTCTAATTGAATTTTTAATTTCTTTTATAGTATTCAATCCTGCAAACTGTTAAGCTGTGTGCTTAAAGAAGCTGCAAGATGACATTACAGCTTTCTACATTTGCTTGTTTTTTTTATAAAAAGAGTGTATAATGGCATATGTTCTTTGAACCAGCACTTAGCAGTTGAAGTTGTTAGCTAATAAAAGTTTGTTGGTTTCATAAGACAGACAGAAATGTGAAATTGGACTATTCAAGCAAACTCGAACTCATACTTCAGGCTGATCTTTTGTATTCCTTTCTTCATCTGTTATTCATTGCAGAATATTCTACAAAATACATTTTACTTATATAAAGCTACAGAATGCTGAACCTTAACCTACAAGACAAAGCCAGGCTGAGAAAACACCGTCAAGTGAAAAGTTTGTAAAGAAAATCCAATTGAAGGAGACAGCTTTTAGATAGACGTTGCAATGAAGGGAAACCCTTACATATAGCAACCTAGTGAGGATTTTTTCCTTTGTCCAACAAGAAGAGGGCATATTACAGAAGCACACTGCATAGTCAGCTGAAGGAAATGCACTCATTTGCCACCTTCTTGATGAATAATTAATGTGCAGCTAATTAAGAGGAAAAATGTATGCTAATGCATTCAAGTGAATTTTTTTGCTACTGCTGTATATGTTTTAGAAACTGGATGCCTGCAAAACAACTTATTTTGCAGGAAAAGGGTACTAGTTGAAAACATCAGCTGTGCTTAAATATACATAATGCCCATTGTATGTTATCATTTTGTGACTAGGGAAAACTTGTAGTTGCAGAAAGCGTAGTACAAGAATTCTGTTTCCTCCTGTACCAAATTACATAAAAGTGAGTGGAATCCAATTGAAATTCAATTAAAAATGAAATAAAGCAGAAGCATAGACCTCCCTTATATATGGGACTTCCTCCAGCTTCATCCTTTGCATTGTCAAAACTCAAACAGACGGAGCAGAAGGAGTGCATTCAGTTCTGAAACTGAAGCCAGAACAACAAGCAGAAGATCCAGGCAATCTGCTGTGTTCCTCACAAGGAGAATTTACAAATAGTGGGAATGTTTTTCATTGTCCGTCTCTCACAAAAAGAAAGGAAAATAGCCTAATGGCAACACAAAGTTTTAAAGTCAGACACATCTACAAGTATAGTGTTAGTAGTCTGTGTACAAACAACAGGTGTAAAAATTCAAACACCAAGACCTAACATACTGTAAACTCATGAGGGGAATTAAATGGAGAATCAAACTGAGCAAAATACTGAGGCAGATCTATTTCTGTCAGTAGCCACAGATCCGTTGAGTGATACAGTATGCATTGCATCAGGCCTTCTTGTTTACCCTTCTTCCCTACCCACTCAAAGGCAGACCCTACCACACATTTACTTGTGGTCTGTGCAAATATTGTCCATTTAATATGTCTTGTTAATAGACGTATTAACTGCAACTTGTACGCGCACTTTTAGTTCATGTGTTTCATCAGTCAGCTGTGAACCTCACTGCCTTCCTGAACAGGTAGACTAGGCCTTCAAACTTTACAAAATCAAGTGGCTATCTGAAATCTGATTCAGTAGCCTTCAGTGCCTACAAAATGTACTCTCTCCCCTGCTGGCAACCAATGCTATTTCCCTTCTCCTAACTAGATACAACCAGTTAACTCAGTGCATCTCTGTCTGCAGGGGTAGGGTAGCTTTCTACCTTTTGCAAATATGTTGGGTTTTCTAGCCGTGCTCAGAACTACTCTCCGTGTTGCAAACAGGCTCCAAGGGGGTAAAACAGCATCAGGAACGAGGGTACTGACTGAATTTTGATATGACTGTGGCACTTATAAAGGAATGGAGAAACAAACATTTCCCCATACCCTATGCTGGACATTTGTTTAGTCACAGCTATGTTCACATACAGTCCACGTCATTTATGTATGCTGTGACACAGGGCAAAGTATATGCAGCTCGTACATACATGACCTTTTGTGCCTAAGCAAATGCATATTGAAAAGGGAGCAACTATAAAATCTATATATTTAAATGTGAATATTATAATACTGTCTTCACAATTATCATTCCCCTTGCTAGTTTCCAAGATGCTCTGGGAGGATCAAAACACAGCTGCTTCCCTACTGAGAATTTTCACACTTATAGCAGCCTCAGGTTTGTTTCTGTCCCGGCCAACAGACGGCTTGGAGCTGCTGGTCCCCGGGCATGGCAGAGCTACGACTGTTGACTGTTACTTTCGAAAGAAGGCTAAAAACTGACAGGCTGTTTGAATACAACTAAGGAGGAAAAAGGAAAAGGACTTTGCTCAAGCCAAATGATGGTCTTGCAAATTCTGACTGTTTTCCTTTAAGCTAACTCCAACTAGCAACTTTTTCCCCCTCATTTCTACAAGAACATCAGCATTTGAAACACCAGTGTGGGCTCAAGGAGAAAATGGATTTTCACCATATGAACTGTATGCATAATTTCCAGATAGGAAATGGCATGTTACTTTATTCACATACATTCACATTCATTTATTCACATGAAAAATAGTTCATATTCTCAGCTATGATTGACATAAGGTACGAAGAGGATTTCTTCTGTAAAAAAAGCAAACAAATTATGAGGAGTAGGAAGCAATAAGGTTGTTTATTAACACTCTTCTATCTTCACCCTCCTGCCCATCCCATCACCCAAGAGATGGCATTCCAAATTCTTGACACAAAATGGTAATATATAATATCAACCATACGTTCTCTGCCATTCCCATCTGAGCCTCCAGTACTGCAAATGTAGTCATCTTCTTTCTACAGCAGGAAATAGCAAACATTCATACTTGTGCATTACCTTTATTTGGCACTCAAAACCCTGTGAAGTAGAAATTTTGCCATTTAGCACAATCTCAGCCTCACAAAATACAGCCTTTCAAAGGATAAAGATAAGCCTACAGTGTCTGAACAGATTCAAGGCACTTTACTAGCATTCTCACAAGACTCCTCTTTCATTTCCATGATTATTCGGGTGATGGAGGTTAACTACCCTGAGCAGTGGGAGGAGATCAAACCGTGATCTTCCATGCAAAAATATGCATAGATTGAGGGGGTTTATTTCATTTCCTGGAAGATTGCTGGCAATGCCTATAGTAACGCCTATTTTGTTAATTTTAGCTTTTATTACAGCCATCGCCAGGAAACAGCAACATTCTCAGAGACAGTCCTTGAGCAGAAAAGAAACTACATTCATGGAATACATTTCCTGATGCAAATAATTTACCTAAGGCAAAAACATTCATCAGCCTTTCTAATTTGGTGGCATAGTACAGCTCCTGGTGCATGGTGAGCTCAACAATTAAGTGGTTGCACTGATGTTTTGAAAAATTATACAAGCAATGCTGAATGTAAAGGTAGTTTTTCAGCCATTTACATCAAGGGACAACATCACAGTCATTTTACTTGTGCAAGTTCTAGCACTGTATGAAAAAATACTTATTTCTTTCCCAGGGTTTGGGTCAAAGATCAGGAAAATAAAGGTTAATGAAAGATTAAGTCAAAGCTAAACTCAGTTGCATGTTAGAAAGATCTCAAAGTTTATGAAGCACAGTGAGTGGTTTCAAAGTATATTGGATAGCTGTGCAGGACTCAGACGACGTGAATTCCCTATCACAGCGAGGCATGAGGAGTAGGAGGAGCGATATCTGATCCTTCAAGGTTCAGTAAATGTGGAGCAATTGTAATTAATCTTAAGTGACTCATGATGCAGTATCACTGTAGCACAGGTTGTATGACAGGGAGAGTTCCCAGGAGAGAGAAATGAGTAATTCTGTGCCTCGTGGAAAGTGCCTGGGGACATGAGAGAAGTCTGACATAGCAAATGTCATGGTGCATCTAAAATGACTAGAGGTGAACCGATGTCCTGTGGATGACACTGAGGACAGGATTCCAGGATTCCCTCCTGCCTGTTTACTAGCAATAGACACAAAGCACTTTTCCCTGGCCTGCCAGTTAGGGAAAGTTACTCTCCTGCCAACATTATCCCTTTCCTCTTTGTTTTATAAATTTAAAAATAAACACATTGAACGAAGAAGAGTTCACATGTTTATGGAGCGTGCTGGAAAACTTGCAAAGGTCTGTGCCAGCTGGGTCATTTCAGTCTAGATGCTTATGGCACAGAGGATATATGTGGTATGTCCTCAAGGATGAAGCTTCCCAAAGGGTTACAGGAAATAAACATGGAATGGAAGGAGCGGGCTCAGCACTGTGTGAGGACAGCCTGAGGTTGAAACTGTCCTGCACTGGGAGATGCTGGGATTAGGTTCTAGGGATTTGATGGTTCATTTTCCAAAAAAATTTTCCTTTAATACAAAGTGAATTTTTTTAGAGGTAAATATGTGATGCTTGCTAGAATTTAATTAATTAAAGCTGGCTAGAAGCCAGACCATCTAGGTCTGTGAGTGTTTCTGCTTTGGTTAGTTGAGGAACATTGGACTGGTTCAATACTTCCAGCAGGAGCACTGACACACATGCCAGGTGCTTGGGGAGTAGCCATTTGCAAGAGGGCTCTTCCTAGTGAGTCTGAAATGGATCATGAAAGGATTGAGTAGCACTGGGAATCACTGAGCCACTGGGCATATCCCCTTTCAGAATATATGCTATCTATTAGTTACAGCCCTCATAGGCATTTTGGCTGTTTAACTGTGTGGTTGAGAGAGGCCTGATTCTGTCTTTGCACTGCTTTGAAAGTAAATTATGGTGTGGTGTGGTAGCCTGACAGAATGGGTTTAGGGAGGAGCAGCAGGGAAAAATCAAGGAGATGCTCTATCATTCATGATAATACATAGGTATGTAACTGTGTATATGTATATATATATGTCTGATCTGTACACAATTTGTACAAACTGATACAATATTTAGCCATTTAACTTTCATTTCCATTTCCAGAAGCTACTTGTGTGCTTCTAAGTGTAGTTTTCTACTATTTTCTGGTGGCAGGGCCTCATTACATGTGAGGAAGTACCTTTTCTCACTCAAAGAGCAATGCTCCTGCTTCTGAAGTCAGTGTTTTTAAATTCAGGGCCTGCTTGTGGTGATCTCTCACCCACAAGTTTTAGGTTACTGATGCTGCCTCCCATGCACTTGTGGCAGCTGTCACAATCAGCCACAAATGTACCTGTGTTCCAGCTACATCAGAGGCGATTTAAGTCAAATCATCAAAACCAATTAAAACAAATAACTAAGCACACAGTAGAATGCACTCAGTGTAAGATGCTCCAGTAGACCAAAGCATCTGTGCACTCAGCTGTTTGGTGTACGAAGCAGATGTGACAAGATGTTTGGATCTGGTGTTGTTTATGTATCGGGAGACTTGGGCTGGATGGATTCACAGGCTGTAACAAATGTCCTCATTTATCCTTGCTTGTTCTTATGCTATGGCTTATTCCAGGGGACAGACACGTAGCATACAGAGAACCTGATGAATCAGGGACACTGAAAGCCTGTATATTTGCTGATACATCTCTATAAAAGCCAGGAATAAAAGCTCTTTGTGGAGATTCTAGGGGTTTTTTTTAATGAATTTTTTCACTCTTATTGAGGGCGTGTTCAGTAATATGGAAGATAACACATTATTCTTGGTGTCCTTACACAATTGTTATTCAACAAAATTTCCACAAGCTTGTCGTGATATGTTCTGACTCATGGGATTTTATAGTGTAGATCTCCTAATATCTGGGATTTTATTTCAAGCATTGATTTTTGGAGTCAAATGCTTTGTGAGGATCTCATCCTGCCCTCAAACTCCTACCCCAGAGTTTCAAACTCTTCTGGTTACAGAGAAAAGCCTGAAAACATAACCCATGTTAAGTCTCAAACACCAGACGGCAAACAGAAATACACAACATTTTTTTTTTTTTTTTAATCTCCTGATTTTTAGCACTTGGAGTTGGCAATACTGCAACTGGAATTTGGTTTGAATGAAGATTGAGGACTGAATGCCAGCTTCTGCTCTCTGAGGAAAAGCAGTGCTTGGAAATGTCTGGAAAGGAAGGCCCGGATTCACAACTTACTTCTGGGCAGTTTATGCTGCCTTACCCTGCCTGTAAGCCTAGCTCCAAATATCCATGCATATTCCAAAGTATGTCCAAAGCCAAACAGTACAAATAGTCTTCTTCTTTAGAACATGATAGCCTAAGGTAAAAAAATGCTTTCATTTCTGTGATATGTGAAATCTGGGTCTATTTTAAATAAGGCTATCTCTACTTAAAGCCCATGTTAAACCTCTGAGAATATCTTTAAAAATAATGTGTTTAGCCCCTAGTTTCTTCTGTAAGTTTTGCCACAAGTAATATCATACAGCAACAACTGAAAAAGCACTGATTATAATTTCCAAGTAAAACAGCTTCTTAATTCATATGTCTGGACTTAGTGCTTCCTTGAAGTCACTAAACACTGGAATTCAATAGAAAAAGTAAAGTTGACTCAACTATGTACTTCAAAAAATTCCAGGAATTTTAGTGAATGTAGTTTCTACAAAAAGCTTCCAGTCTGTTTGTTTGCCTACCAATAATTTAATCACCTCTTTTTGGACAAAAAGAGGTTCATTTTTTGATCTCTTTTTACTTAATGAGAGATTATTAGGGCGAAAGGGAGAGGGGCATAAGCCTTACATCTCCTCACACTGCCGCAAATCCTCTGTGTACCTAGATACACCAGAGCACCAAGGGTGAACTGTGCATGTACGTATTCCTGTACTGTCTGCAACATTTCTTATACTGCTCAAACAGCACGGGCTCACAAGTTAAAAAAGATAGTTAGCACAGCATTCAGGTCTATGGCTCAGTTTTGGGGCTTTGGGCCTCAATGTGCTCTGGTCAACCATAATGAACATTTTGAACAGTACAAATGAAACGCTGTTTTCACAACAAAGCATGTTGTTGACAAGGTGACCAAGTTTGATTGGTCACATGGAATGGAAGTAGTGCTACAGGTTTTAAGTATTGTCTGCTGACAACTCATGCATTAAGTCACTCTATACTCATGTATAGATTTAATGCATCGTAGAATCAATGGAGAAGGCAGTAAAACATCTGCTCTGAAGGCTCAAGTTGGATTGCAGTGACCCATTAGTATTGTCCTTGTGCTTCTTTTCATAATGAATAACAGCAATATCTCTGACTGCTCGTCTTGCCTCAGAAAGGCTTCTCATTGTAGCAGCAGGTTCCAAATTTGTCCTGAATTGGTGCATTTCCCAGTGCAATCCTCTCCACCACTCCTGGAGCATGTTCTCTCACACAAGCAATGCATGAGGGGGGGACAAAAGCTGGCCCCTGCTGTTCTCAGAACTGTCTCACACATTGACTTTCCCTGGCAAGCACAGGGTTCCTGCAGCAGCAGTGTATTACCTCAGCTGCCAGTGTCTTGTGTCACTGAAATATTTTCCATCAAAGGGAAACCTCTGCGAAGCAGCAGAGCACAAGGGCCAGCTGTCAGTTCAAACTTTTGTACTTAACCCATTGCCTTCCCTCCACAGTAGCTCTTCAGATGAAAAAGATTCTCTTTGCTTTTGACAAGTCTCCTCCTGCCACAGTCTAGTGCAAATATTTGATACTGTAGAAAATCAGATATATTGTCAGCAGGCTGGCTAGGCTGTCTCACGAGTCTATTTTATCTTTTAGTAACCTGCCTGCCATTTGTGGCACCAGAGTAAGTTTAGTACTACTATAAATTACAAAGTTTGCTGCTCTTTGCTGGGGAGAGAGAGAAAATTGTGTGAGACAGAGCAATGAGAGGATGTTACTGAAGCTTCCTGATCCTTACAGACTCCACCACACCCACCCATTCCTTTCTGGAGAACAGGCAGGAAAACAGCCATTCATATATGCATAAACAAATCACATCTTCATGTGCACTACAAAAACGTGCCTGAACACTGCAGTAAAAATGTGGGAGAAAGTACTTTTTTTAAGCAGAATGTTGAGTATTATACCAGTGCACCTGAGGCAAAGTTCTTGCTATTTGTAACTTGTGCCAGCAAATGGTAACGTGTCTGTTAAAGAGGCATAATTTTCTATACTCGTTCCTTATCAGTGTGACGTAACTGATGGATTTACCTTGAAAATACAGATGAGCTCACCTCTGCTTATGGTACGTACAGCTATTGGCCAAGTGTCATCAGTGAGCCATGTGCACGTCACATGCTTGTGGCATGACAAAGGGAAGGTGGGTTATGCCTCTAAAAGCGTGGTTACATATGTTCTTTCTTGTACAATTTTAGCTGTCATGTGGCAGTGGATATCAGAGACATTACACGTGAGACAGATAGATTACAATTGCGCTCCTATCAAAGGACTAGAATTTAAAAAAAATTGAAATGTGATTTCTTAGCTCGATAAGTATGACCAGTATATACCCTTGCTACTGTGCCCTACCAGTGTGAACCATGACTGAGCAAGAGAGCCACACAGATACCACACACTGTGCTGGCCTGAAGTGACCCTGAGGTCCTGAATCCATTTTATTTTCTAGGAGTAAATCTAAGGCCTACAGCAGGAACTGAAGGTGACTGGAAGCTACAAATTTTTTGCAAGACAGTTTTTAATCAAAAGTATACAGTTATGTGGGGAGCCTTTTCAGACAACCTTCCCTTTTCCTGGCATTTAGTTTCAATTTTTATTCTCCAAACCATTAAAAAAAAAGCATCAGCTAGCAGTAGAAAAATAATTTCCCACGGAAAGAACTCCATATAGGGTAATATCATCAGGATGTCATGTTTTTTAAATAAAACCATCTAAAGACAGGTATGTAAATACATTCATGTTTAGTCAGCTAAGTAAATGGATTAACCTATAGAGCATTAAGCATGTGCAGTTCCCACTGACTCTGAACACCTGTCCATGACTTAATGGGGATTTCACTGCCTAGCTTTCGAAGCACAGATGTGAAATAACCAGTTTTGAGTTTAAAACCCAGACCTCACTTTACAGACAATCAAGAAGAAAATGAAAACATTCACTGTAGTGGGGAAAGAAACAGCATTGGAAAAATTAATTACAGGAAAATGTTTAAGATTTGACTCTGTTGTGATCAGCATACAGAAATCTTGACTTATGTGAGGCTTATTCAATCTCTCTCATGTTGAAATCAGTCTGAAATGGGAATTAGTGCTGAGAGTAGGAAGTACAGAGAGAGATTTAAAAAGACCCCAAACCTGTAAGCTTTCCAAAACATTTCAAATTAAAACAAAATCCACTTCTAGGAGGTTCTAATTCAGCCTTCTTCTGTAACTTAACTTCCTGCTAAATCTTTCCAGTTAAGTATGATGACAGCAAAGCATTAAAGAATTTTTCCCCAATTTCACCTCTTTCTAGGAATTCATTATCTGGTGCAAATAAAGAAGTCACAATGTGTGCAGAGAATAACATATTCCCTACAAAAGCATGTGGGTAGTGGCTTTTTCAAAATCCTGGGCATATGATGATGGCAATATCAAGTGAATCAGGCATCCTGAGTCAGCATGCCGAGTGAAGTATTCCTAACCTCTGTAAAGGGCAATTCCCTTGGGTCAAGTTCAGGTCACTGGGGCAAAGCAGGGAAACCCATACAGAAAACACTGTGTATGCCCCCATTTTACAGGCTTGATTTATGGCTGCATCACAGTGCATTCCAGCAATTTCAGGGGACTGTTACACTGAAAACCTGAACTAATTATCTTAAAAAACCATCTGTTGCATTCAAGTTCCAAAGCTTGCACTTTTTAACAAGAAGGATCAGAAAAGCACTGATTATTTGCACATCATCTATTTTGACTACCTGGTAGCCGCACCGGAATCATAATAGTTTTCTGATCCCTGCACATCCTTAATCACACAGCAAGAATTCATGGTCCTCCAGGAGATACCAGAATAATTAACACACCTTTGAAACATGTTAACAAATGTAGTGGGACTAAGAACACAGCTTTGTGACTGGACGAAGAGATAAAAATGCCAGCCATTAAAAAACAGGTTTGCCAAATCTACTGCCGAGTTGCTTTTTCTTTGCATATCTGTGTATCTGCTGTTGTACAAAAGAGCTTTCAAGAACTGGCCTGAAGAAGCATTCTCATTCTTTCTTCCCATAAAAAAGCAGACCTGGCACAGGCACAGTAAATAAAAATAACAAGCATATGATGCCCAAGATGCATGTGAACATTAAGTGACGTTGGCAGCCCCCGCAAATAGAACTTCAGTTAAAAATAGCCTTTGTCTAAATGTGGAAAGTGAGTAAATATAGTAGCAGTTTCAGCTTACTACAGAAGCTTACAGGCTCCAAGTAACAGAGCTTATTATAGAGCATGTGCGTCAGCAAAGGGGAGAAAAGGGAGAAAAGAAAGACGACGCATTCTGCAATTAGTATCTACAATGAGACATAAATTAACTTTTCCCCTCGTTATTTTTCTTGTTGTTTGAGAATTGTTACAGTGCTAAAGAGAAAAAGGGTTGGGATTGAGGAGAAAGCTGAAACTAGCACCAAAGAACAACACAGGGAGCTTTCTGCACAGAGCCTGATTGCACAGAAAATGAGACACAAAAAGACAACAGGACAGATTCTGATCTCAGGCGCCCTGCGGTAAATAAAGATTATTGCAACCTGGCTAGAGGGAGCTCTCCTGCGCTTGCTCCCCTCATTTGACTGAACGTAGGCCAGTGAGACAATTTTTGAGCTAACTGAAAAGAAAGTGACACAAGTGCTTTCC
Source organism: Pitta sordida (assembly GCA_013390025.1). NCBI lineage: Eukaryota > Metazoa > Chordata > Aves > Passeriformes > Pittidae > Pitta > Pitta sordida. The sequence continues at coordinate 30,263 of WEKX01023722.1, forward strand.
CCTGCCTCTACTCCCTCCCAACTTCCAAGGAACCCTCACAAGTTTCCAGTGATTGCAGAAACTTGCTTCACTGAATCAGTAAGTCTGCTCTACCTCATGTCTCACTTCACAAACTGTGTAGTTGCTGTGTAGTTGAGGCTTGGAAAGCCCACAAGCAAAATGTGTGGGATCTCTTACACTCAAGGAAGAGTACCTGCTGCATAACACGTGTACATTAAGTAGCATCCCCACACTGTTATCTCCAAGCATGACTTACAGGCAGGAGGTCCTTCAATATTTTAATCTTTCTTTTTTGGTTGAATTGACAAAAAGGAGAGAAACATTCCTTGGTTTGCATCTCTGATCTCCTCAAATCAGAGGGAGGATGGGGAAGATCCTTCTTATTTCTTTCAATTCATTAATGGAGAACTCCCCCAGACTCTCTAGTCTGCGTCTTCATTCATGCAGAAAAGGACACTTTTCACAGGGTTCAGTGGGTTTCTGCCTCTGTTCACAGTTTCTTATCACTTTGCATTGAGAAGAATGGGATGACTGCATAACAGAAAAATAGATGTTTGGGAGTTTTAACTGAGATGCAGCATGAGATAAAAGTTGTGGCCAACCAAGAGTTGTCAGCAGAGTTGCCTTATCCAAATGGCATGGTAAATAAATGTTATAAATTCTTAAGTAGATCCTAAATTAGCTTTTGGCATAGTGCATCACTATAACAAGTTAATTCTGCAGCTCCAAGGAATAGCCTTATATGGCTCACTTAAGTAATCGTGCTACATGAATGCTTAAGTGAGAACCATTTGCCAAATGCAAAGCAAGAACCATATACTATAACCTCTGACACAACTACCTTACACAGTAATGTGGGCTGGTTTCCAAAATTCTGGATTTTCTACAAGTTACACCTACTAACTCCAACTAACAACCTGAGACAAAAAGGAGCTACCTAGAAAGTACTACCATGACAGTTAAGGATTAATAATTTAGCATTTGTCCTAGTCTGTCTTCCTCATCATGAAAAAGATATCCTTCCTTATTCCCTTCCGCTTTCCCCTTTCCCTTCCCCTTTTCCTTCTCTTTTCTTTTGCAATTCCAGTATGATTGACAGTTTTGGCAATCTTTCTTACTTTTGTTGTTTTGCTAAGAGGGAAGAAATAAAGAAGGAAGGAAAAGAGAAAAATTATAAGCCGAAAGCTTCATTAGTTATCTGAAAAGAAACTGAACCTCCTTCTAGTCTAGTGCATCATTGCCCTGGTATTTGTACTACTATTTCTCTGGTGTACTTGTCTTACAGCCATCAGAGGCTGCACAAATTGTATTCAGGAAAGGCAATTACAACATAAGCTGTGTAAGCTTAATACTGATTGCTTCTCCCTCCTTCCCTCCTTCCTTTCCTCCCCCACTCTTACATCCTCCACCGCCTATAAATATGGCAAGTTAAACTATTAAGGATAACTGAAAAAGTTCAGACAAATGTGCCCATGTCTATTAGTCATCATTTATGCATTGTTCCAAAATAACCTGCAATAGACGCTGTCTTGTTTCTTCCTAGAGAGTGCTGTTGAGTTCTTGCATTCACAATAAATCTGTTTGGAAGCCTGCCCTTAAAGAGTTGCCATGGTGACTATTTTGGTACCATAAAGGAGAAGAAGCTAAAGTACTTACTAGCCCTATCCAAAATCTTGTCTTTTGGGGGAGAAAAAAAAGAGATCAGCAGATGGCATTTGTCAGAAATTCAACATTATGATTATTACTGGGGTTGTGATTTTGGAGGAATTCTGGGGTTTGAGGTTTTCTGGACAGAAAAGGGAGAATGAGTGGGGTGAGGGGAAGGTAATGGAAAATAATAAAGTCAGTGTATCACAGAATCACCGAATCAGTAAGGTTGGAAAAGACCATAGAGATCATCAAGTCCAACCTATCACCTATTACCTAACCTAGCCAAACCTGTTACCTAACCTGTTGCCATCCTGCTACCAACACACCATCCTACCTATAACACACTACCCTGATATCTAGGTCATGTCACCAAGTACATCATCCAGCCTTTTCTTAAACACCTCTAGGGACGGTGACTCCACCACCTCCTTGGGCAGCCCATTCCACTGAGACATCACCCTCTCTGTGAAAAAATTCCTTCTAATGTCCAGTCTAAATTTCCCCTGACGCAGTTGAAGACTGTGTCCTCTTGTTCTATCACTTGTAGCCAGAGAGAAGAGACTGACACCCAGCTGGCTACAACTCCCTTTCAGGCAGTTGTAGAGAGTGATAAGGTCTCCCCTCAGCCTCCTCTTCTCCAGACTGAACAATCCCA
>WEKX01023722.1:32800-53167 GCA_013390025.1 Pitta sordida
GGAGCCCAGAACTGGACACAGTACTCAAGATGTGGTCTGACCAGCACTGAATACAGGTGTTAAGTAATGAAAATCTTTGAGAGTCTCCTTGCAGACTATTTACTAAATACTTGATATACTGTAGGGCAAAGGAGGCAAAATTGTTTTCTCCTCTTGAAAACATTTCAGACTTACAAATGGTTAATTATTGCTCCTTTTTGTGCCTTTCTTATGGTGGAATCACAACCAGACTGTGAGAAATGTCCCATAGAAATCCATGTATCAGTCCTTCTTCTTTGCATAGTAGAGGCAAGAAAAATGCTGCTCTTCAAATTAGGCTGCATATTTGGCGTTACTGTAACAAGAAAGATGAATTTAGGCTGATTTAGTGAAATTAGTGCATCATTTCACTTCAACAAAAAAAAAGAAGAAAAAACTCATCAGTTTATCTGCTCAAGTGCTTAGTTGCAGAATTCTCCAGTATATCTACTGCCTCTATATGGATTATACTCAGATTTAATTTTCAAAATATGGCATCACACTGTGACAAGTATGAGTGCTAACTTGCACTAGGACACAATATTAGGTGTCTGTGGAGCATTAAGGAGCAATGACTGGTCATGCCAGCACAGTACAGCACAGACACTAGTTAATGCCCTAGAAGCTGCATAACTACATTAGCTACGAGACATATGTCTCAGGCAGAGTGCCATGCTGACGGGTCTGTGAAGCTCCTCGGATCTGGAGTTAGCTCAGGTATTATTGCAGGAGGCTTCCTTGCGTGATTTAGGGAGGTTACAATGTGTCATATGCCACTTTCTTCATTCACAAGCCTCTTTTACTCCTTTTAGCTGCCAGTTTTCCTCCGAGGCAATAGCAGCTTCCACTTCTTCACACACAAAGAATCCAGAGTTATGGTGAAAAACAGCTTTGTTTACCTTAAAGGTTATTTACTTAAAACTGTAAAATTGGCCCCTTCCCGGTGAAAGGTGCCAGACGAGCTGCTCCAGGAACTGAACCTCCTTTTTTCACTCTGGCACTCATTTGCAGCCCATTAGACAAGCCTCTAATTGACCAGTTTTCTGGCTCCCGGGTCGGGTCTTCACAGGACCGGCAGCAGCTGTGCAAACTCCCTGGTACTCCGTCCCCAAGGCACCTCCGGGGGAGAGCTCGAGTCTGAGCCCCGGGAAGCTGGCACGGCCTGAAATCCCACTCAGAAACTGCGGCTGCCGAGCAGCAGCAGGTCTTCACCCAGCTTTTAATCGGTATTCTTCTTTTTTTCCAAAGAATCTGAGTTCAGGGCCAGGGGATAATGTGAGTTTTTGCTGCCTCTGATGCATCTGGTGTGTGTTCCCCATCTCTGCCCTGTGTCAAGCACAGGAGAAGGGGTATGATGCCAGCAAGGTGAACGTGAGCACAGGCAGCGTCTCATCTCATCTTGAGAAGAGCCTTGTTCCGCTGCTGCTCAGGACACCTGGTCACTACTGTATTTTGGGATTATTCTTGTTTCCCAGTTTTCCATCTCTGTACTTAGCGTTTGGGTTTGTTTTTGTTGTTTGTTTGGTGGTGGTGTGGGTTTTGCTTTGTTGGTTTTTGTTTTTTTTTTTTTTTTGCATTTTTTTGTCAAAAGCAGGAACCTGACTTACATGGGAAAATGCAAAAGGTAGAAAAAGAAAAGAAAAAATAAACATTCTAACCCCTACCTCCAATTATGGCACTCTCAGGGAGTGAAGGATTTGTGGAAAAATTTCCAGTAAAGCTTTCACAGGACACACTCTGTTAAGAAAGAAAAAAACAAACCACAAACCAAACCACCACCAAATAAAATGTATAAAAGTATAACCAAAACAACCTTGCTAGCTTTAGTTTCCACTTCTGTATAGCTGCCAAGAAGATTTCAGAAATTACTTCTGACCACTTTTGACCAAGTAAGTTTGGCTTAAGGTTAGTGACTGGTCGTAAGGACCTTTCCACACCATAAACTTATTAACTATCCAGGCCCTGATATCACCTTCTCTCCCTGCAGATCTGAAGAGTGACCAAGCACTCCTCAGCAAAACTGGTGACAACCCTTCACAGACAAAGAATAGACGAAGTGAAGATCTGTGGTTAGAAAGAGCGGAGGTTAAGAGTATTGAGATGCAATAAGAAAATCAAAAGGGAGCTGAGGATTGTATTGTAAGAGTGAATCTGAAGGTAATTCAAATAAATTGCACAGTTAGTGTGAGACTTAAGAAAGTAGGGAAGATGTAGTCCTGAGAGGGAAATTGAAATAATTTGATTCAGTTTGTTCTCTTATTGGTCAGAGAAATTGCAAAGAGAGCAAGTGCTGATTATTTTTATTGTTCAATATTTTTGAACAGCTCAACATCATCTGTAAAGACAATAATTAAGCTCTGTATACGTGGTTAAAGTTTCCTGCTATAATAAGAATGTCACGTCTTAAAGTTTAGCTCCACCATAACTCAAAATATTTTCTGACATCTCTTCTTCTTATGTTATTACCACCAAGTTTTCCCTGCGAAAAATCTTTGTTTAATAACTGGTTTATAACAGATGTTAGAATGAATAATAGAATATTAACTAGGGCAATTTCAGTGTGGAAAGTCTGAAATGGTGCACAAAAAGTTTCAGCAAATAATTGTGAAAGATAGGAAAATAAAATAAGTAGGTAAGGACCAGGACGTATATTGTTATATGAATATGAATGCTTTTGCTCATGCAATATGTCTTGTTGTGTGGATATAAGTAGTTGCTTAGCTTATGAAAATAGAAGCCCAGGAACTTAAGAAGATGGTCAATGGATACCAGCCAAAAAAGGAGTGTGCTGGAATGATAACCAACTTAGAAACCATCAGCCAAAGATTCATTAAAATAAGGAGGACCTTTGGAGGCCCATGTGAAGAGCTACGCATGCTTTAGGAAGGTGGACCATGGGAGGGGAGATGTAAAGTAGCTCTTAGAAAATGTGAGTTTATAGAAATTGATGAGTATGTATCCTGAATCATGGAAATGTATGTGACTGATGCAATCTGGATTGTATAAAACCCTAGAAGAGTCCCTAGCTCGGTGTGTTTCTGACTTCAGTCAGACACCCAGTGCTGCACCTTTGCTTTGCTGACTTTGTCCTTGAATAAAACTCTATAAAGTGAACAGAGGAGTGGGCTCTGTTTTTCACATAGTAATTGCAGAGGTCAAAAAAGTAAGGGCAGCGAGAGAGAGTCAACTGCACTGTAGAATAAGCACATTCCATGGGCATTTCCATTCGAGGCAGGGTGTAGGTGTAAGCAACTTGAAGCTCTGGTTCAAAGTTATCTGGAATTATAGGAAATACTCTATTGACTTGGATGGGTGATATGACAACATCCTATTCTTGAGATCTCAGATGTTACCCTTCATTTGTGGTAAGGTACCACTGAACAACGTTTGGCAAGAGGCAGTAGAAAATGGAGGCCTGGGATGCAAGATGCTGAGTGAAAGCCTAGGCTAGACAGCAGCTACGTTTATTTATTTGGCCACTTTTTCTTTATTGTATTTATAATTTGAATGGACTGACAAAAGCAGCCCTGGGTCTGCTGATTCTCTCCTAGGTGCTTCTCCTCTCATAAAGCCTGTTCTTACAATCATGTTTGTTCACATATTGCTAAACTATCAGTGTGTTCATTTTTATCTCTGTCAGTCTTATTTCCTTATTTCTTGATGTAATGAGTTGTCTAATTACTGCGACATCAATTCCTTAAGGAACTCCAAATAATTACATCTGTGTATTTCAATGACATCCTGAAGAGTTTGGGGGAGGTTTGCTTCAGGCTCAAAAGCATCAGGTGCCTCCTGATACATACACTTTCTGCCAAGAACTCCCTTCTTCCCTACTTTCTGAAGCATCTAGAAACAAAAATATGTCAGTTCTAATTAAAACAATCACCTAGTACTGGAACTGACTCAAGGATTGTCATTGTAATTTTAAAGGCTGATTTCTCTGCACGTTTGTCTGATTTTATTTGTAATCTTGATGTTTCAGTGATACTACATTTCAGTTTTTCCTTACTTACATTTTCAAAAAGGATCAAATTTTACAGCTTCTCTTGCTTTATTTATTTATACTCAAAAGATAAATAAAAATAACAATGAACCAGAAAAGTGTGCTTTATTCTGTTATTGTGTTGGTAGCAGGATGGCAACAGGTTAGGTAACAGGTTTGGCTAGGTTAGGCAATAGGTGATAGGTTGGACTTGATGATCTCTATGGTCTTTTCCAACCTTACTGATTCTGTGATTCTGTGATTCTGTTACGTGAGACGTGTTTTCTCTTTCTTAATGCTCAAGCAGAAGTGCAGTCCTGCTTGCCTCTCACTGGGCTGAGAAAGGGGCAGGGGGAGCTCTGTAGTAAGAGTATGGGAAGGGAAGCACCACCAGTTTCTAAGATCAGCTTTTGAAACAGTACCTTTCATTATCAATATCAGACAAGAACACAGGATACTGTCCGCATATCCTGTACCATCACTTTGCATCAGTAGAGAAACAATACAGAAGGCATTAGCAGCAGTCACAAACCATCTGAACAACGTATCAGAATTCACCCTTCTTAGCTTCACACATCCCTACCCATGCCAGTCACCTTAACTTTGAAGCACAAGAGATGATTCTAGGCTGGATTCATTCCATCCTAACTACACAGTCAGAAGACTACACTTATTGTAATCTTGGGCCCTTCTTCCTAGAACATTGTACAGGGATGTGGGGTATCGCTTTTTTAAACATTAATGCTCTCTGGCATATGTTCTAAATAAATGAGCAGAATGAAAGAGTATGGAAAAATATTATGTACTGGGATTATTAATCTCTGTGGTATTCAGCCACATTTTAGCAACAAACATTCCCCTGAGCAATTATTTCAATCAGAACTCACTTCTTGGTCTTCAAGTCCTTTTGGGCATATTTGAATTACACGTGGTGCATGAAATATATTTTAGGGCATAACCACAGGGCAGTTTGGAAAGACCTTGGGGATAGTTTTGTACATAGACTGTGAGCAGATAAATTGTATTTAAAATCATCCACTTGGAATTCCAGTGTTCTGGAGGTAGTGGCTGCTTGAGATCAGCATGAAACATCTCCTGGCTGAACACTGCTACATACCAACAAACAGCATTGTAGCTTCAGTAGCAAAGTACACACACACACTTCTGTTTGTCCCATGCAAATATGTGTTATCAGATGCGTGGAATCCATTCTTAATCGCATTTTAATTATTTCAAGATTAGATTATTCCATTCATATTTCAGATATTGTAATGAACTTTTTTTTATACATGGGAAGCAGTAGTATATTTTTTTCTTTAAAGATATCATCAGCTTGAGAAGATTATTTTACCCCGTACAAAAGGCTGTGCTGAAGATAAGGAGGGATTTTATAAATAGATTTTTACTATAAATTTGGATAGTATGTTGGAATTTGCATATTCAGTGCTCACTCCAGTGGGCATTTATCAAAAACCCACCATGACTCTGTCGCAATTCAGCACAGGTATAGGCCAAGAGTGACATCTGGAAGGTCAAATGTAGCCAAGTGGAAGTACTGCTGTAAGCCTAACTGTCCTTTTGCTGCTGCCAGGCTTGGTTCCTGCACTGAGCTTTCCACAGCTGGATCAAAGAAACCAAGCATGAATATTTTTCCCCTTAGAGCAACGTCATGCCAAATCTTTAACACAAAGACAGAATGGTGTGTGTATTCAGAAGTTCATAACGATCCACAGAAATTGTAAATAGGCCCCTAATCTCACCTAACTTGCAGGTGTTTTTACATTGCAGGCCTTTACACCTGACCCAGTCACCTAGACTCCCATTTTAGCCAGTGGGCTAGAAATGGGCACTGCTATTGCACCATTTCTTTGGAATGAAATTAATTATGAGCTTCTAGTTCTCTTATGCTGGGAGACTACAAAAGGAATTTTGCTGAAGTCATCTAAGGCCAGGTGGGATTGGCTGGAGCCAGAGAGCCAACATGTAGATCCAGGCTCATCTCTTTGACCCAGAATTATCTTGTCTAAGTCCAGGCAGTTGTCCAAAACACCTGAGCACATAATCTACCATCCTTCAGAAGCCATCAAAGACTGGTATCTTCAAAGACCAAGACATGGTGGACACAAGTATCCCTAGAAATTACTCCCAGTCACCCCCTACCCTTCAACTGGCATTTGGAGACCAGCGGCATATAGAGGCCTCTCTCCATGAAAAATACAATGTTTTACTGCTGCTACACCTTCTACTGTGTGCTCCTTCAGCCAGCTCGGAGCCACTGAGCCAAAGCTGCATCTGCTGCTGCAAACTCCCCAGCTGTCTGCACCTCCCACAGCTGCCTTTGGGTGCTGGGCATCTCACCAGTGGCTCATCCAACTCATCCAACAGGAGATAAAGGCAGCAGAGAACTCCACCTCAGCACGCAACTTAAGATCCTATTTCCTGGATAATTACTATTGTTTTATCCATTTGGTAACTAATTTTCATTGTGTATGCCAAGTTTCAGAGGCCAGTTAAACATTTGACAACACTAAACAATTAACAGGTTTTAATTTATGTAGCAGTAGTCTTTTGGCAATCTCATTGACTTCCAGAAGAACACTTCTCTGCAGTTTATTGATATTACGTATATTTCAGACATTTCCTAAAATAAATACTAATCCGTTGCTGGAGAGATCATTGACAAGAATATTCAGTCATTGCTTCTCATAACCTATTTCCTGCACCCACAATATCTCCATTAGTCTGCCAGCATTACTAATACTTATTTTACTTCAGTATGACTTCCTAGGATTAAATAAGTAAGTAACAGGGGAAAATGTCAAATAAGACATTTAAAGACATTAATTTTTGTAGTATCTTTTCCCATATGGTGGAGAGACAGGGATTGTTGTTAAGTTGCTCTTGCAGAATCAGCTCACATTTTGGTCTCCTCTAGAAATCTATTTTGATTTCCATGTCTGCTGGGCAAATAGGAGATTTTCTATAGGTGAGATATTAAAAAAAATGCAAACATTAATATGTTAAATTCTGCTTGTCATTCAGTTTACAACTGTTGGAGTTGATAGTTTAAAAATGCTGATTCCTCTGTGGAAAGCTCTCACTATATAAAACACAGAAGGGAGGAAAGAATGAAATGCTGTTTTGTAAATATCCTTCTCTGGTTCTCCTGCAATTTGCTACCTGGGATCTAATTTAAATTATGTAAATACAGTAAAATGTAACTTTAATCATAATTGTCAGACACCAGGTCTTGGCTGCATAGCACACACAGCCTGACAAAGACCATTTTAAAGACAAAGTCTCTAGCACTTTTCTAACAGGTCTAATCCTTCATATTAGAGAAGGTGGAGGAGACTTGTTATTTTGATGAGAGCATTTTTTATCAGAAGCAGCTCACAATGCTTTCCCTGCATTTTTCTTCATTTCCTTTGTTTTCTTTAAAATTAAACTCCAGTAAAAGTAATTTTGAAATGAAACGAAACATTCATCTAAAGAAAAATCTAAGTATAATTCAAAAGCTTTGAACTGAACTGTCATTTCTTTTTGAAAGAAAACAATGTAATGAATTTTACACAGATGTTTCAATTAACTTGAATGGATATTTCTTAAAGGGAAAACATCCCCTGCACATTCTGCTTTAGAAATATTCTGTTAGAAACATGTTTTGCTTTCACTAAAAGGTGTTTGCTGTTCTTGGGATCTCTGCCCTGATCCTTGCTGTCTGTGTCAAGAAGCTACACAGGTGACCCTTCTCCACTCTTAAATGCAAGGTCATTGTTGAGGATGGCTGCCAGATTGTATCCTTTTCTTTTTCATCTATTTGTGCACAACCTGGACACAAAATAGACTTTTCCTGGCTTGTACCTTTTGTGCAAGCAGTGGACAGGAGGGAACTGTTTCCAAGTTTGGGTGTTGCTGCCCACTGGGGTTGAGCATTTTTTTATCATAGTGCAAGAATGGGAAGGTGACCATGGGGGAAAAATATCCAGTGAAACTTGCAGGTGGCAGTTTAAAGGCAGCAGAAGAAGTGGCTTTTTCACACATCAGAGAATCATTCTGCAACATATTGCCATTGGATATTGGGAAGGCAGGAAGAGTAAAAATAATTCAAAGGGAGATTAAAACAAGTTCACTGGCAGCTTATACAGCTATCATATGCTAAAGTGTAGAGACAATATCTGGCTCAAGAAACCGCCACATTCCTGGTTTCCCAGCAAACCACTGAAAAGTATCCCTCTGTAATTGCCTTGTTCTGCTTCTCTTTCTCTAAAGATCTGCTGCAGGCCACTGTCAGAAACTGCGTGTTGGGCTGGGTGGACTTTCGATCTGAACCACTGTAGCAGTTCTTATGACATACACTAAGAGGACGAGGCTATCTCACCCTGCGCACCAGCCACTGAAGCTGACAAGATGCAGAAAGGAGCGCAAACTGCACCCTAATTAATAGTGATGCAAGAGCAGATCTGGAGGCACTGTGCCTCCCTAAGACATGACAACTCCCAGAACTGGCACTGGAGTGTTAGGGGCTCTGCACTATCCCTGGAGCATAGCTTGTTGCTTGATGCCATAGTTTAGTACTAAGTATGCAAGTGCATTTTCAACATAGCTGGTGGCAGAAATTGCACTTCTAAGCTGTCTGGTGGATTTATATGCTTAAAGGATTATGAATTACTGCAAACCAGTACCATTTGCAATGTTTTGCTTTCTATCCTACAGATCCAATTACTTGAGGGCATATTTGATTGTATATGTAGTTAGAATAGGGGTTTGCTCTGGTTATTTTACATTTTCATTACAGTAAGTTAATACAGAGGCAGACCTCAATCTAGCAGACTCACGCTGAATTTCAACAGTATTACTTAACTAAGTAATGCTGAGTGTATGAGTAGGTGAAGAGAGAGAGAGAGAATCAAGCACAAACCACACCATCAGGTATCTCTAAGGATGGAACCACACCACAATTAAACAAATCTGGAAGGATAGAAACCCCACCTAATCCTGCATGAATGGCAACAATTGTGCCTGAGCACTCACAACCATATTTGAACAAACAATACCTGGGATAGGAAGCAGAATCTATTGTACATATTACTGTTCAAGTAAATATAAAAAGACTGCCAGCTTTGCTTGAATAGGCCGCCAGATCTCACCAGGAGTTCAAAAGTAGTGAAAGGTATTTGCACAGAGCTACTCATTCTAGTACTAACTTGGGAGGTGCATGTAGTGTATATCATGCCATGAAGGTAAGAGTGGAACGAGCACACAGTGTGAGCCAGACCACAGTAATTGAGACCGGAGGTATGGGAGAATGCACAGAGACATCTGTTCTGCCTGCATTCCAGAGAGACTGAAACCTCAAATCTTATATGAGGGATCAGTTGTCCCGTACCAATACCTACAAATACACTACAAATAAAGTGTGAAACTTTATATCACAGAAGCCCATAAGGAGCGACTTCTCTCTGGTTTTCAGATGAGAACTATCATAGGACACACCTGCACAGGTGGAGTGAGGAGGGTGCACCAGGGACTTCCTCCAGGATGTCCACCATGGCTTGAGAACAAATACAGTGAACAGGTATGACTCACAGAATTGAACAATTGCAATGATTTTCACTGAGAAAAACCCACCCAAGACCACATAGAAGAGGAAGGAATCTTTTCAGACTCCCAGTAGGACCTATAGAATTCATTAAGGACCAAGTTTTTGCACACTACCATTTACTACCTTTTGGAAAAAATATTACATGGCAAAACTGGGGCAATTCTCACATAACTAGCACAAGGGAATGTCTTCTCCAACTTGAGCAAACAGAGCCACAAAGAGGCGTTTTGGTATGACCTTTCTTTTTGTATTCCCAGCTAAGACCATCAGAGCTTTGTCCAGCTACTCAGAGCAGTTGTACCTCTTTCCTGACCTGCAGAAGCCTCTGCCCAGCAGGTTTTAATTACATCAACTTGACAGCTATTCAGAGCACCTATATACCAGAGTACTTTACCAGCCATTCATACAGCTCTGTAAAAAACTGTAGCACAAGTAAGTACTAGGTGGTTATAGAGAAGACAGAGTCTTTTTGGCAATCCATAGTAGTATAATTGCAATAAAAGAAATATTTGAACTAGATCTAAGAAAAAAATCTGCACGTTGAGAGGGGTCAAATGCTGCATCAGGTAGCTCAGAGAGAAGAACTTCAGTTATTTAATATACTAAAATATTAAAATATACAGTGGACAAGACCCTAAACAACCTGCTGCAAATTTGGAGATGGTCCTGCTTAAGCTGGGTGTTGGACTAGAAACCTCCAGAGGTTCCCCTTTCCCTTAATGATCTGTAATTCTATTAAACCTGAATCAAATAAACGCACTGTAGTAACTAATTACTAAAGCAGATGTTTTGTTACTAAAAGAAGTGTGCCACATAAACGGGACAAATTGATGTCCTTTAAAGAGTACAGAAAAGGCCATGCAATGAGAGTGAATACCATTAATGAGGAGGAGGAATCCTATTAACACTCACCTGCAATTCCAAAGCATAGTAGTATTCTTCTGAGAGCCCAGGGTAAGGCTGTGCTTGTAGTTATTTAGCACAGAAGTATAATAAGGGTGTGCATGATTGCCTGTGCATGGAAATCATATTCTACATGCAACAAGGGGTTTGGTTACTTTAGTGAACATAGCCATTCCAAACTTAATATCCATTTGCTGAAGATATAGTCTGTAGCTTGTGCTCTCTACCACTGAATCATCCAAGAACTCTGACCGTTAGGTAGACAAAGCACTGTCCAAATTCCTACTTCAAGAATGTAAAACCAGATAAAGTAGTAAAGCACCAAACTATAAGTTTAGCTGTCATTTGTTCTTGTTTATATTAATATTCAACATAATTCTCTGCAGCGCACAGAAGATTTTGACAAGCTGACACAAGTTCAGTGGAAGGCTATCAGTACAAATGGGGAGCATTCCCAGAGTTACAGAGGAAGATGGGAAGAGTTTAAGCATTGCCAGAGCCATCTTCCAGTTTCCCACATCTTGGTGCTCCCACGCTGCCAGACTGCTGTTCTAGTCAGTCTGAAGACCTTTAGTAACTGTAGAAGTTTCCTCAGTCATGTTTGGTTTTCCTTCATTGGTCATGTTTCAGACAGAGCTTGGTCATTGGCTCCATATCCATTGTGTCCAATCAAAACTGGTTTAGAGCATCTCAAAAGGCTACAATGACTAACTTCCCCTGCATGATCCTTGAGTGCTACTACTATGGCTTTTACCTTTCATCCCTCCTTCCCTATCTGGCGCATCATCTCTGTTTTTTGTTTAAAAGATTTCAGCACAGAGTGACAAGCACAGGTTCAAATCTTTCTAGCCCAGGGAAGGAGAAGGGAAGGTTTTAGCCTCTATGCAGTGTGTGCTTCCTGTAGCAAAATAAATAATATGGAAGGGAATACGGGAGAGTTTTCCCATCACTTAAAGAGGAATTCCTGGTTTGCTGGGATCAGTCCCTGTTGATTAGATATAAAATGTAGATACTGAAAGACACTGTTTCTTATTCCAAAACTCCAGGAGCTCTCAAGATATAGAGAGAGAGTGTGCCACAAAAAGCAAGCACAAAAATCAAGGGATTGTGCACAACTTGCTAAATCTACAGCAGCTGGGAACACTGCCAGACCAAACTGCTCCAACGAAGAGAGGCATTTGCCACAACAAACATTCCACTCCACATCCTGGATCACACGGTTTTAAAAAGACTTATTTGAGCAGCAAATAAAATGCAATGACGATATCAAATTTAACATCAGAGAGGAATCTTTTTGTATCTGCCAGTCCTTTGAGTGTCAAATACGGGGGGGGAATAAAAGAAGCTAAGACTTAGCTTTTTGCTTTCCACTGTTTATGATGAAATGACTTATTCAGAGGACAGAATAAGTCTGTGAATATGTGAGCTGTGCTATGACCAGCTGGCCTATTTTGGATTTCAGCCGTAATACACAGATGGAAAGAATGTTTCTAGATTGCATGATTTCTTTTTAAAATCTGGGGGATTTTTTAATCAGCAATTACTGAGGTTAAGGAGAAAGTGTGGCAGTTTGTTTGAAGCTTTAAGAGAGATGAAAGATCATTCAAACACCATTTTCTGAATGTTTTTTCTGGAGACCTTCACATCTTCTGCAACTCTACTGCTGAAATCTCAAACAGGTGACAGAAATTATGTTTTTTCACAGCTTGCCCTATGGAAAAGGCATGAAAGAAATTAAACTATTTGACAGAGAAATATGAAAGCTACCACATGTATTTGCTGTCTCTGTCAGCATGGGCTGCATTTAGTTTGAGCAGGAGTCTTTCATTATCAACACCTCAAGCAATATAAGGACCTGGAGAAAATAGAAAGTAGGACTGTTCTAGGTGCCTTGCAGCATTGCTAGAGTCAAGTTGTCAAAAACAATCTCTTCCTCTGCAAGATCAATTTGCATACAAACTGCACAAGCTGAATCAGTCCTCTCTTCTTACTTGGAATGCTGCAAGGCAACATTTCTCGATTAACTTCTATTAATCATTCCAGGATCCCAGCACTTTTCTTTCTTTTAAACCCACACAAAATCTCACAAACTCATTCAGACTAATGTTTTCCTTCAGATTACAATTGCTATATCAATGCCCTGTTTTGGACAAATACATATATTTTACTTGGTTATTTATAGGGGAATCAAGGAGATTGAGTCCTTCCAAAATGTAATGCCCACACAGAACTAAACTAGAATACCGTATGTAATAATGAGAAAAGGAATGGTTCCAGGCACACCCATACAACCAGCTGATTTCTGCTTTCCTTCCTTGAAGAGATGAAAACTAGAAAGCTTCCTAAAACCAGGAAGCACAGAGCTGTAGTCTTACCTTTCCTAGGAGCCCTTTGCAAATACCAAAGGTGACTTGTCCCATAATCTGTGAATGAATCATGTGAATGAAGTTGAAGCTCAAGATTTTGTTTTCTCTACTTAGGGAAGTCAAAGAGCCAGCTCAGGCCTCAGCAATTCAAGATTAGACCTGGTTATAGGTAATTACTTCTGGAACTGGCCTCCAATTACATTCAATCCTGGCTTTGTTACGCTGCTCAGGTAAGGGTGGTTAAAGCATGGTTTTATTCCAAAACCTGAATGTGTACTAAGTTCAGTCACTTGTTGGTAAAACAAGTACATAACTAACATTTTTTTTATTTTAGAGGGAGAAAAAAACCAACAACTCTCTGCCTTCCCCTGTTCTCCCCNCCCCCCCCCCCCCAGGCACTCTAAAGCCACAGTGGTTTTTATTCACCCATAAACAAATCAGTGGTTTAGCTCTCTTCTTGTACAGAAAGAAAATGGTCTTCTGTGACCTGGAAAACTCAGCAAGTTTCTCAACAGATGCATCCACTTTTCTGTGCTGATTTCTTTATTTATTCTTTAAAATAAGTCTACAAACATATTTTGGCATAAGACCTTGACCCTCCTACCAAGGAAAAAATCCACATTGTAGAAAGTATATTTTTGGGATCTGCAAAATCATCTCTAGTGAAATTCATAATAAGACATTTTCTTTTTCCTTACAGATTGTCCATGAGACAGCAGAGAAACCACTTGCAAGTAAACCTGTGTGTAATGTTTTGTCGTGCACCATGTTCATGTATTTTCACTGATCTAGTATTGAGGAAGGGTAGCAACTGACCTAGAGAGAAAAAAAAATTCCATATGATAGAAAACATCTCCTTTATATGCTCTGTAGTAATGTGCTGCAATATTCCCAAAATGGCAGCTGCCCCTTTGGACTGACAGGCACTCTGAAGAGGGGAAGACAGTATAATCATAGCCACAGAAGCCAAATATATCCAAATATATTTTTATTAAGTCGTGTACCAAAGAGTACCTTTCCTGTTCAATCAGATTCAACTCTGTTTAAATAATGTGACAGAAATTTTGCCTCATGCTGATGCAAACAGGCAGTGTTCCAGATATCTCCACTGAGAATATCATTTTAAAACCAGGCAAACGGACAGAAAAGAAAAGCCTCTTGAATAGTTCTAATTTTCTAGAATTACCAAGGCTGCTTAGTGCTATGCTACTCTCCCTGCAGCACGAATTTTTTGGACAGAGAGTACAAGCCCCCTGTTTCTTCAAGCCTTCTGCCTTGTAATCATTATGCCCTTAGAATGGGCAACAATACACAATTATTTAGAACGTCAGAACAAAATGAAAGAGTTGACATCTAGAGTATCAAGTGTCAACTTCTTATAGACATCCATTTGCAACTAACCCTTCCAAGAGAAAGGTCGGAGAAAAATTATCTTTTAAAGCATACAATGACAGGAATTTTTCTTTAATTAATTCAATTTTGTAATTTAGAATTTTCTTTAATTCATTTCAAAATAGTTAAAAGAGCCCAACTATGAAGCGGAAGAGTTTATCAAAAAAGTAACTCCTCCATCAGATTCTTTTCCTCACACCATCTTATAGACTTATCTATTGATTTTTCTACTTTTATTTTTTAACTCCTTAGCAGAGCATTTAGAAGGACTAGAGGTCTAGTACTCCAGTGCTTTATCCTAAAGTTACTCCAGTAACTAGTGTTTTGAGGAGTATTAGATGTCAAGGTAGACTGAGATGGTTTGTATTTTACTTGTGCATCTTCAGCATACTCGCTTTTAAGATTTGAGTCAACAATGAGCAGGACAGCCATTAATGGACAGGGACTTATTTCTGAGTCTTCTTTAGTCAGGTATATGTAGGAGCACTTCAGTGTGTAACAAACCCCAATAGATTCTCCTAGTTTCCAATGCCTGTATCTGTAAGAATTTGTGGTTATTTCCCTTAATAGCACTCAAGTACCAAAGAAGGATTTGAGTCAGTACGTAATATTCATCCCAAGTCTAAAGTCTCCTGTGGACTTGTAAGTAAGGTTCGACAAAGGGAAATAAAATTTGAAAAGGGAAATAATAATTAAGCCAATAGTGCAAGACATGCTGATGACAGTGACGTGTTTGCTTTCATCTCTGTATAAGCTGCTTGAGAGCTGTGGCAAGTGACTGGGAAAACCTTCAGTATCAACTCCATTTCTCCATACATTGAAAATATGACCATTAGTCAGATTTTAGTCCATTACTCCAGCTGTCAACATACTTTAAATTAACCTGGAACAGATATAAACAAAGGTTGGTGTTTTTTCCTTCCTGTAGAATAATTTTTTTTAAATTGTGTAATAATCACCTTCCAGGTAGTTCTTTCATTTCTGATAATTCAACATTACATAAACTTGACAACAAGCATTTGCTCAATTCTTGAGATTGAGCCCCCAGTAGGCTGGAAGGAACCCCAGTTCTTCCTGCATATGGCACGGAACGCAAAATACACGCCAGATTGCGCTCCTAAGGTTTCACTCTTTGACCCTCACAGCCGCATTCCTCTAGTGTCAGGCAGATGTGCTCTCCCAGGGCCAATGCCGCGACGTAAACCACTCTTTCTTTCCTTGCAGGGATACTTGGGCCCTGGAGCTGGCTGTCTCTCAGCTGCCTGGAGCCCGACGGAAGGTGGCACCATGGAGATGCAGTTGACAGCCATGCCCCCAGGCGTCTGGGCTCCTCCTGCTCCTACTTAGTGCCAAAGCAAAACACCAGTTACATGTTTGGTTTTTTTTCAGTAGGATCATAAAACAGTAATTCTGGTTGCTGGTTGGATGCATTCTCAGTATGACGGCATCTCTCATAACGAGACAAAAGGAAGAAAAAACTACTGTTGCTGCCTTCCAGTACTGGGTGGTCGAGTGACATTATTCTCCGTCTTGTTGAGAACAAAAGTTGGAGAGATCATATTCTGCGTAGCAAAAAAAAGTGTACAGAAGGTAGAAACCAGGTCAAGTTAGGAAGAACAACCAGAAAAAAATAGCTTAAGTACATGCAGATAAAATTAGCAATGCCTATGTGAGATATGAGTAATGTCTTGTTATATTTTCTGTAACTATATCAGTGCTAAGCAGATGATCAGAAAAGTTCCAGTCTGGTTGTTGAAGAATAATTAATGGTATCGGTAAATGAGACTGAGAACAGCAGCAAGTTTAATTCCTTGTTTTCTTGGTTTACTCTTCACATCTGCAAGCCAATGGCTAACAGATCAGAGCCAAAGACTAAAACAGCTTACTAGAGCAAGTTTTAGACAACATATTTGGTTGGTTTTAGATCAGCTATGCCAAAAAATATTCACTGTGGAATACTCTGGGTCAGATCTGGCACGAGAAGGTTTGCTATTATTTTTGAGAACCCACAGAAAAGAAGAAGATACCAGAAACTGAAAAATATTAAGTACTCATTTTATTTCTGAAGGGACAAGGTGGTGGTGGAGGTGGTGGAGTAGAAATCACAGACTTATCTTTGAACCTGTTTTCAGAACAAAAATCTTATTAAAAAAGAAAAAGCAGCAAATGTGATATCTTAGTGGTTAAGTAGTTGATATTAATTTAGTAGGTAGAATGATGGGTTGGGTTAAGAAGAGGTCTGCAGTAAATATCTCTTGGGCCTCTTAGTATTCAATGGTTTTATTACAGATCTCAAAGATCACAGGATCACAGGATATTCTGAGTTGGTAGTGACCCACAAGGATCATCTAATCCAAGTCCCAAATGGACACCCACACAAGGGTCGAACCCACAACCCCTGTGCCATGAGCACCACTCTCTGTCCATCTGAGCCTCCCATTATCTATCACAGTATCACAGTATAGATAAGGCTGGCAAGGACCTTGAAGATCATCTAGTCCAACTTATAATTCAACTAACTTATCATCTACATCTAGATAGTATCGCTCAACACCTCATCCAGCCTACCAAATAACTGTCCGGGATTTGAACTGGGGACCTCTCGCATCTAGATCATGTCACTGAGTTCCTTATCCAGTCTTTTCTTAAACACCTCCAGGGATGGCGACTCCACCACCTCCCTGGGTAGACCATTCCAATGACAGATCATTCTCTCTGTGAAAAAGTTCTTCCTAACATCCAGTCTAAACCTCCCTTGGCTTAGCTTAAGGCGTAGCTTAAGGCCATGTCCTCTTGTTCTGGTACTGGCAGCCTGAGAGAAGAGATTTACACCCACCTGACTGCAAGGTCCCTTCAGGTAGTTGTAAACAGCAATCAGGTTACCTCTGAGCCTCCTCTTCTCCAGGCTGAACAGTCCCAGTTCCCACAGTCGCTCCCCACAGAGCTTGTTCTCCAGTCCCTTCACCATCCTTGTTGCCCGTCTCTGGACCCTCTCAAGTAGTTCAACATCCTTCTTAAACTGGGGAGCCCAGAACTGGACACAGTACTCAAGATATAGTCTGACCAGTGCTGAGTATAGGATGTACCGGAGAGCCTGCAAACTTAGCAAATACACAACACAAAGGTGGGAGTGGCTGCAAGAATAGAGAAACACAGGCTTAGAATACAAACAAACTTGGCAAAATGGAGGAATGCCTACAGAAAAGACTGGGTGCAGTTCAAGCAGAACAGCCACAAATATTTGTACTTGGGTAGGAGATAAAGCAGACAAAAATGGAGGGACAATACCTGGCTAAGCAGTGGTTTTGCAGAAATGGATCTAGGTATTAAGGGAAATCATAAATTGAATTATGTGTCAAAATTGTAATGCCATCCTGAAAATGACAAATCATAAAAAGATAACTGTGAAGAAAAATGAAAATAATTGAACCTTTTGAGAGATAGAGCACACTTGACAATGTTAGAAAATGAGAGTCTTCCAATCGAGAATGTGTGAATATATTTTATTCTGAAAAGAAAGTAGAGTAAGAGGGGAAAATAAGAAACAAGCCTGACCAAAATAAGATAAATGTATAATAGCAACTTTTTTCTTAGAGAAATCTAACCAATTATAGTTTCATTCTTACGTTGTATATCAGAGGCAAAGATAGAGTTAAGATAGATAAATTGGATTTTATTATTGAATTATAATCACTTGAGCAATTATAAAAACAGGTGTTGCTGATTGAAATAAATTATTCCTTCACCTGATCACTATACAGCTGATAAGAACATAAGATTGCTACACAAGTACTCTCTCACTTGTACTGAAGCCTTCTTCAAAGGCATTTATTAAGCCAAGATGCTCTGGAAAGAAACTCCACTGAAGGACAAGGGCAAAGATTAAAATCTTCTAAGAAAGAGTGTGCAGGCTGTGGTGTCTGCAGGTCTTGATTTGATCATTAAGTAGCCTTGATACTTAGTTGGCTGTTGAAAATAAGTGTTTTCAATGTGTCTACAGGAATTTTCTCAAGCTTCTAGCCCTATCATTTAATCTTAAATCCTTCAGTCTATGAAGTTTGCCAGAGTACGATGTAATAGCATGTTTAATGGCTCAGTTAAACACAAGTTAAAGTAGTAGATAGTATGTATTTGGTTTAGTCTTAGCAATATGATGACTGGAAAAACCCCAGGGAGTTTGGAGGCAGCAGAAATATTTTCCACAAGCAGCTGGAGAATAAGCTTGTTTGTGAACTCAGTGGATATAGCTGCTGGATTAAAATTAAATATAAGTATGTAGTATGAAGTAGCAGGCACTATCTGGAATACTTGAATGGGATCAAAGTAATTTTATATGGGTTATAGTAAGTAAAATGCATGCTCTGAGATGGTTTACTTGTGTAATGGATGCTCATTCTGATTTTCTCTTGCCCAGAACATTCCCTTAACTCTTTTCTAAACTGTGGTAATTCAAAATTTTAATGTAGATTTTTTATCATTCTTTCTCATTGATTGTCTCTCAATCCATCCAACACAAAGTTTCACGTATTTGTGTCACTATTGCAAATGATGTTATACAGCATGGTAGGCATCACTGACTCAGCAGGTTCTGTGCTCTAAGTAAAGTAATTTTTATATACTTTTGTGAAGGTCCTGTTTCTTCATGTGTAAATCCTGTGCCTTTGGTGGCTTAAGCATGTATGAAAGTCAGCAGTCTGGTTATTTGTGCTGTGAAGCTGAGATAAACACAGTGTTTTGAGGTATGTACTTGGGTTCTTCAACATCTAAAATGTAAGTCTAGTTTTCAGTCTGGCAAAATCTCCTTCTTCCTATTGGATCCAATTAGTTTGCAGATGGATCAGCTGTCCCAGCTATATCAAGTACAGAATTTATAATAGGGTTTCTAAAAGTTTTAATGGGGAGTCAAATGCACAGTTATAATTTTGGTGCTTTTATTGTGTTGATACATTCTGCCTTTCCCCACTGTTGTCTGAGTAGAGTGACCTGAATGTTTGCTGCAGATAAAGCTGTCATGGAAACAGTGCTAAGTTAGAACTTAATACAAGATCTTAACACAGTCTCTCTGGCCAGCAGCTTTGCCTTTTGAGTAAGGTTACGCTGACAGAAAACTTTCTCAATGAGCTACCGTAAGTTCCTTTCTCAGCTGATCATCCATGTTGTGCAAGGAAGAATTATGCTTTTGGTACAAGCCAAAATATCCACTGCCAGATGTAAAAGAATAAAATAATTTTTAAATTAAAGTATTTCCTCTATGGGAAGAATTGCTTTTTGGAAGAGACCCACAAGGATTATCCAGTCCAACTCCCAAGTGAACGCCCATACAGGGATCGAACCTGCAACCCCGGAGCCATGAGCACCATGCTCTGTCCATCTGAGCCTCCCACCATATGGACCATGTCACTAAGCTCCTCATCGAGTCTTTTCTTAAACGCCTCCAGGTATGGCGACTCCACCACGTCCCTGAGCAGACCATTCTAATGACCAATCACTCTATGAAAAAGCTCTTCCTAACATCCAGTCTAAACCTCCCTTGGCTTAGCTTAAGGAGTAGTTTCAGGTCATGTCCTCTTGTTCTGGGACTGGCAGCCTGAGAGAAGATATTTACAACCATCCAACTGCAACGTCCCTTCAGGTAGTTGTAAACAGCAATCAGGTTACCTCTGAGCCTCCTCTTCTCCAGGCTGAACAACTCCAGCTCCCGCAGTTTCTCCCCATAGGGCTTTTTCTCCAGTCCCTTCACCATCCTTGTCGCCCTTCTCTGGACCCTCTCAAGCAGCTCAACATCTTTCTTAAACTGGGGAGCCCAGAATTGGACACAGTACTCAAGATGTGGTCTGACCAGCGCCAAGTACAGGGGAAGAGTAACTTCCCTAGTCCTACTGACCACACTGTTCCTGATACAGGCCTGGATGCCATTGGCCCTCTTAGCCACCTGGGCACACTGCTGGCTCATATTAAATTTTCTGTCAACTGCTACTCCCAAATCCCTCTCCATTTCACCACTCTCCAGCCACTCCTCCCCAAGCTGATAACGATGCATGGGGTTATGTCCAAAGTGAAGAACCCGGCACTTGGACTTGTTAAGTCTCATATTATTAGAA
>WEKX01023723.1:3698-26956 GCA_013390025.1 Pitta sordida
TTAGCTAACCCTTTGATACTAACCCATAGGCTCTCAACCCTGTCGTCCCTGATCTCTAGATCAGTGGCATCAAGAGTGTTGGTAATATAAACAGCCACCCCCCCCACTCCTTCTGCCATATCTATTTCTCCTGAATAGTGTAAATCCATCCAACTGAACACTCTAGTCATGAGACTCATCCCACCATGTTTCCGTGATGGCAATGATGTCATACTTCTCCTGACACACCAAAGCTTCCAGCTCTTCCTGCTTATTACCCATGTTTCTCGCATTAAAATACAAACACTTCAGGTGGTTTATAATATTCAGTTTTGGCATGGGTCCACTACCCACCTTATCACTCTGAGGGACTTGGTATCCATCCCCATCCCCCTTCAAATCCAGTTTAAAGCCCTCTTTATGAGTCCTGCCAACTTATGAGCTAATAACCTCTTTCCCTTATTAGTTGGATGTAACCCACCTGAGTCTAGCTGCATATTAGTTATTGATTAATATATTTATGCAATTCACGTTCTATAATAATCAGAAATAATCATCTTTCATAATTATATTCTAATTAATAATCTTTTATTATCATCCTGATCCCTTCTTCCTCTACTTCACCTTTTCCTCTTGTTTTCTTTTTGTCCATTTGTACTGTAGGAATAAATCAAATTTCTCATAAATACTTCTCTCCTGAAGTGATTTCTGCAGATACAGAAGCTTTGAAGTTCTGAGTTAAATTATACATATATGCAACTGATACTTCTTGAGACATATCACTCTGAAAACTTTCAAGTTGCAAACCCCAAAATTTTTATACATGCTCAAACCCTGCCAGATCAATGAAAAATTGTTAGAGCTTATTAGCCTGGACATTTTCTATTTTTGTGCGATAATTACTGATGAACTTTAGAAGACTTCCTTATTTTCTTTCTTGGATTTTGGTAATATCAGAATTGACAAGTGAGAGATAATGGTGAGCTTTGTTCCTCAGGAAGCTCCACAGGAGACTTGGAGGAGATTTCAGAAGGAGAAATGCTTCCCTGAGGTTTGAAAACTGTGTCAGAATTGATCATGAATCTTTACTTGATCCTTTAGAACTCCATATGGGTCAGAAGGAAGTGTAAGAAATCAAGGGAAGATGTCTCAAACTAAATTGACATGTTTCCTGACTTGAGGATCCTTAGCAATGGTGGAGTTTCTTTGATGTTTGAGGCTACATGAGGTGGCAAGTGGCTCTTGTGGCCTTCATCTTTGAAATAGATTTAGAAGTTTCCACTCATATAAGAGTAGAATTGCTGGATGATTTCTTACATGTATAAACCTCACCGAGAGAACTTTCACAGGTTTTGCCTCTTTTTCTTAGGGTCCAGTTAAAGACAAAGAATTCAGCAAACATAAAAAAAGATGGTATAGTCTGCATAGTGCTGTCCTCAAGGAGAGAAAATGAAGTATGAGCACATGATTCAACTTCTCTACTATGCTTATCAAACTTATGCTCAAACCACTGATTAAAGGTCTTATACCCTAGAGATAGTTTTGTTAAATAAATAGACCACTACTTGTTCTGTCTATCCCTGGGACCTTTACAGACAGTGCTGGTCCTAGGGCAGGGCAGTTCCAACCCAGAATGGATTTAGGGCAGATTAGTCCAAGGTGTCAGAGTGGTGCACCTTTGATAAGATGCAAAGGCAAGATCCATGAGACATCTTTCCCCAGAGAGAATGAGAGTAGGGGAGATTCTACTGATTCTTTCGAAACAAAGTTTTCCAAACTGTCTTTCTAAGAGGATGCCTAGAAATGGACAGGGAAGGAGGTCTAACAGTAACCCAGAGGAATCACAGGATAACAAAATGGGTAAGGCTGGAATGGCTCACAGTGGCTCACAGTCATCTGGTCCAACCTGCCTGCTCAGCCAGGGTCATCCTAAAAAGCATTGCACAGATTTGTCTCCAGATGATTCTGGAATATCTCCAGTGAGGAAGACTCCACAACCTCTCGGGACAATTGGTTCCAGTGCATGGTCATGTTTCATCCTCCTGATACCCTACCGTCAGAGACTTATAGACAGTGGTGTGGTCCCCCCTCAGTTGTCTGTGCTCAAGGCTAGTCAGGCCTAGCTCTGTAAAATGGAAGGAGTTTTGGAACATCTTGAGAGTTCTCTTTCTGACAGAATAAACCTCTTTGTTCACTGTACAAAAAGGATCAGCTCTGGTGGTAGCTCTGCCAGAATAACTGATATTCCACTGACTATGAAATATTTTGGGGGTATAGATTTATCTCCCACCAGCTATTGAAGAGCTTTAGTCCAGATTCCCCTGCACTTCAGCAGATGATCTAACTACTAACTACTGTCTTAGGGTGCAAAGCGCACATCAATATGTCATCTGTTAACTGTTGTTTTCTTGATAAAAAGTAGTTGGATTATTAGTGGCTTGACAGCATTTAAGAAATATTGGTAGAGATGAACACTTAGTGTTAGAATCATGAGATTAATCCAGTGTTATTTCTAATATGCTGAAAAATCTGCTAGCCAGTAAGTAAATGGATTGACATAAGTTCTTCCCTGTGTTAAAAACTGTGTTCATAAGGCTCTATTAATCATAGAAATCATGATTTTTTCCAGTGCCAAAGCTCACAATGATGTGGGCAAAGATAAGTGAGCAGCAACACTTCAATAGAAGGGATCCAGAGGTTCAGTTGATTTTTTTTTTCAGAAAGAGTGCTCTTCCCAGACATGAGAAGTCTATGTAGTTATGGCTCAATGGGGCTGAGTCTCTAGGGACCATTTCTTAGTTTCATAGTCTTTAACATTTTTAGGTTCATGGAAAATAGGATGTAAGTAATATATGTAAAATAATGTATATTATGTAAATATACATTTACATGTATATGTATATACATGGATGTAAAATAATATTTATAGGATGTAAAAATAAGTATGTAAAATAAATGGTTATTTAAGAATCAGAACCATTTACTTTCTCTGTGCAGAGAGTAAATAATTTTCAATCACAAATATACTTTAGTATTACTTAACCATTCAAAGAAATCTTTAGTATTCATTAGGATTTCAATAAGATCTCAGAGACATGACACTAATTGTAGCATCTCTTTACACCTAAAGATGGTACCCGTTTTGCTGTTAGCATAGGAAACTGTAACAGAGGAAGGGAAGAGAGTGTGACCTTTTAATGACAGCTCAACTGCATTTTTGACATCTTTCTTGTTTAATATTTTCTATTAGCTATTCATTATTGACTCTTGGAATACATTATTCTGTGTTTGTAATACTCATTTTCTGGGAGGCACACATTTTAATCATCAAAGTGTTTTAAAATTAAACACAGTAGAAAAAGCTCAGTGAAATTGAGCCGACAAGTAAATATTTACTTAAGTATAGGAAAAAACACGTTTTTGTGACTGAAGAACAAAAGGCCATAAAAAAATATAACGCAAAACAACCAGAACCCTCTACCACCCAGCTCAGACTGCTAAATTTTAAACTAGAGAAGAATACAGTGGTAAGGAGAGGTGCATAGAAATTATGAAGCATCTAATGTTTGCCATTACTATATTTTTTTGGTCTGTAAGAGAATGATCACAAGCTTGTAAATACCAATTACCAGGCAGAATGAATACATTGAGAAGGCATTTATATTTTATTTTCCATTAGGTTCATGACCAACAGACTATTTCATATTGAAAATCTATCACAAAAATCCATACAGTGGAAACATACTATTTATGTGTGACTGAAGGTGTGTAAATGCATAATCAAAATTTCTAATAAGTAAGTCCTGCCTGTTTTATAAAAGTAAGAAAATTGCAATTTTGCAATTTGATATATATAGGAACAAGTAATTGCATGTAATTACAAAATCATATTTTCTTTCAACCCTTTTAGTATAGTATCTGTATTTTCATCAAACTTCACTCTTCATATTTTCTTATTTCCTTTTCATTTGATTTTTGTAGAGTATTTTATTTCATATTTGAAACAGTCTATTGGCAATCAACAGAAGCAAAAGAAATCAGCACTTTATCTTGCTTTTCCTTTATATGATTTTTGGAACTATTTCCTGTATTTCTTCTTCCAAAGAAAAAAATAACAAACTGCAGAATAGTTTGTGGAAGTCATGTGACACAATGAGCTACTTCTGTCTAGCCCTAATAAATCAAATCACCAAACAAGACAAAAAAAAAAAGCATGTAGGCCAGAGGCTAAGAGGCTTACTTCATGCACCTCCACTATATACAGAGAAGGAAATAAAACCTGTATTTTAAAACTTGATGCTCAGATGACATGACAGTCTTGCTCAAAAATGGGAATGTTGTATAAGTTACAACATAATTTTGAACCTGAATATTAATTTTTATATTTTATCAAGAAGTAAAATACCTCCACCCACAATCTCAATAAATAAACAGAAAGTGTTTGCCAGGTGTGTGTATTTATCCAGAGTAATTTTTCTTTTACAAAGTCCAGTAGAGAACTTTAAATTTCATTCATGAAATGGGGGATCTAGGTTGGTGTTACGCTCTGGGATGTGCTCTCGGTCTCTGCACGGGTGTTAGATGGTGAGTTGGACTAGATGATCCTTGTGGGTCCCTTCCAACTCATAATATTCTGTGATTCTGTGAAATGCACATTTCAGCCACAACATCAGTGCAGTAATTTGGGAGAAGTTTCTAAAAATAAGTGAAGCCTTTATGTTGGGAATTTCATCATTAGTGCTGTTGTGTGCACTGCCAAGACTTCAAGAGGGACAATTTTATGAAGTACTTCACCCTGGTTTGAAGAACCATTCGAGCTTACTTCCTAGTGGAAGGGTGAGAAAAACTTCCAGTTTTTAAAGGGTAGTTTACTGCTTCTAAATCTTGCTGAGGATGGAAACCATGCCAGAATACAAAGATGTCACTTCTTTGTAAACAAATTTCATGCAGACCTCACTTTGGATTTTGTAATTTTTGTATACTAATTTGCAATATAGTTTCTATTGTTCTTTTACACATAAGAGCTATACTCTTTGTCAACCAGCAAAGGCAGGAAAGTGAAACGTACTACTTGTCATTTCATAAGCCGATTTATTTTTATCTTCTCTCTGACTAACATTGTTTTATATAGCTTTTGGAACGACTGGGTACCTTTTCTGAGAGATGTTGAATCAGTATGGGTGATAAGTGAATTTATGAAAATAGACACTATATTTAGCACTGTTTTGTGTATGCTCAATTCTGTTTAATGGCCACTTTTTATTGGAGTCTCTGTATTGAGATATTCTTCAGCAAAATAACATAACAAATCTTCTGCAACACGTGGGAAGTTCATAATTTCTATCATGGTGACACACTTATTACCTGATTAGTATGTGCATTATTCTCATCAGCATTTGAGATTTATTGCAAAATATTCCAATAGTACTTTTAGAGGGATTTTGTTTTTGTAGAATGGAAAGATGTGGCAAGATTTGAAGAGAAATAACAGTAATTTGCAAAGAGTATAATGCGAAAAATTTGAAATCAATATCATCACTGGCTTATTGGATTGTATGTGCACAACATATTGTTTCCATTTCAATTTGTTTTATATACCTTAGCCATTTTTCGGTAACACTGAAAATACAACATCTTTGACTTTAACTTATTTTAACTTATTTTGTGACAATCTCAGTTTTTAAAGCTGCACAATTCTGTGATTCATCTGTCTCTCTGAACATGTCAAGGAGGATGGCCGCCTTTTTGATTTTTGGTTGATTTTTACTATATATATTTTTTTTTAATTTGCCTAAATTAGCAGCGCTCTGTAAAGAGCATCTGAAATATTTTCCCTTAAATATTTATCAGACCTTTTCAAGTATGACCAAAGTGGAGATATTACAAATCAATGGGACCTCAGAGTTTTTGAAGCAATACTGACTTGTTTTGCTTTGAAGGAATTTCAAAAGAGGCTTCCTTTCACCTTTATGTTAATTTATGGGACTAGTTGTAAACTTGCTTAAATTTTGCTTCCAAACTTCCTCTCTCTAATGAATGAATCAACTTTTAGAAATGCTCAATACTTTCCCTCAAACCCACGAGAAAATATGGGGCTAAGATATTTCATATTACTGATGATATACCGCAGTACTAATAGTCAGTACTACAACCATTTTTGTCAGTCATTTCTACAAAGAGGATTGAAGTATTGTTAAATCTTTTCCTAAATTTTATACATATCATCACTTGATTTTGGTGATGAGACACTGAATAATGCTTAATGCATTTTTGTGGAACTATTTTCAGTGAAATAAATGCCTTTCTGCTACACAAGAGCATCACATCTCTGATGGGTTCAAAAGGATCACTTTTCTGTGAGAATGGGACGGCTGACACAGAGATTAAAAAAAGGATGTGGTCTAACTCTCATCTGCTGTGTGCATGGCCTTCACCCAATATTGCCTGTTTCTAGGACTATTTTTTAGATCTCATCTTTGAAAATATTTTATGTCAACAAGATCGACATCTAAAACCTGGAAACTTGATTTTGTCTTTGAAACCAACCATACTGTCTCCTGGGAAATACTGATGCAGTGGTTCAGGTACCCAGTCTTCTCATAACGCCCTCGGGGTGTGCTCTCTGCTCTGCTCTCCCAGAGGCACTGCAGTCTGTCTTGCTGGTGAACTGCATTTAACCCAATGAGAACTGTCTGGCTAGTGGAGAAGTGGGACACACAGGGATGTCTGAGAAAGTATTCCTGCTTTTAAAAGTACTTCTGCTTTTATTTTGTTAAAAGTAATACATTTCCATGGAAACAAAGCTATTTGATGAAACTCAATTAGTAAAAAAAATCCATTTAAAAAAAAGGTTTTTTACATAGTGGGAAATTAACTATGCAGTAATGCAAATAGTTCCTAATGCTCAGGCTAACTATGAGAAAAACACAGGCTTTGGAGATGGCTAGAATTTCCTATGATTTTTATTATTTGTTTTCTTAGAACTTAGCAAACTTCATACTGATATGAGGAACTGCATCAAAGCTTGATCTTGATGTCACTGATTTCAGTGGGAACAAGACTGGACCCTAGGTGAACTTCTGAGATCACTATTAGGTAGCTTAAACTGTCTACCTTCCAGCAGTAGCTGCTGTTAGAAATCTCATTTCATTTTTGAATTGAAATAAAAATAATGCTGAAGCATTTGACTTTGTCTCTTTTATATGACACTATTTTTACATCTAAGAGGAGTACTCTTCTGGCATTTACTATCTTTACTTTATTACAAGTCTCCTTGCCTTTCATTACTTTTTCATTTTTCTTATGGTGACTATCTTTCATATTTATTACAGTGCTTAAAATTATATCCATCTCAATCAGTAGTCATATATATTACTGTAATTTTTATTAATCTGTAAGCAGTAGGTACAATAAATTAAAAAAATGTTTTTTCCCAAAGGATATAAATTCATTCAGGTATTTTGGACATAGGCAAAATACTGTTACTGTGGTAAGGATGTCAGTTTATCATGCAGTAAATCTTTTGCTTAACTGGTCAACATTGACTGTGTGCAATAACTATGACTGATGTTGTAGTCAGTGTGACAACAGAAAAAATATTTTTTTTTAAAAAACTGTTTTCGTTGTTATTTTAAAACAACACTGTTTAAAAAAAATAAGAGATGAAATACAGCATCTTACCCTTTCTAAAAAAGTGTTTACAAATATTCATAGTCAATACAGAAAGATTTGTTTTCACTTTGAAACTGTACTGAAAATTTGTTTCCAGAAAAGAGTCAAGGTCAATTCTTGGCAAATGTTCCATTAAGAATCATGCAATTATCCTGCTGCCTTGCTTTCTTAGAAAATCCTAATTATCCAAGGTCCTCAGGGCAAACATAACCAGCCTATTAAGGCATATTTCAGTTTCCTGTAAACCTTAACCCATTAAACCACTGTTATTTTAACTAGAGAGTTAGAGAGATGCCCAAGCCTTGTGCATTTGTGAGGAAGGAGGGGGCTGAAGATACATTTTTGGAATTGCCCTGGTTCTTTGACACATGTTCAAATCCTAACCATTGTACTTTTATTTCCTCTTTTTCTAGAAGAAGCTAAATCAGGCCTTGGTCAGATTGGATTCCTGAAGGGGTTTCCTCATACAATCGTGAAAAGAAAATATCACAGGCAAGAATTAGCAACTGAGAGGGTAGGTGGCTAAATGAAGAAAAAAACCACTATCAAAAAATAATTACAAAATACAACGTAATTCAGCAGCTATTGTTGTGATATTATTGCCCTATAAATACAACTAAATTTCAGTCTTTCATTTTATACAAACATAACTATTTTAGGTACTGACCCCTATGTAAGAATTTTTTTCTTGAATAAAACTAAGTTTTTTATATGAGAAATTAATCATTCTGAGGTGTCATTTTAAATTTGAACCTAGATGGCCAAATATTACAGCCTTACAATATCACTACAAGAAATGGACATAAACTATTTCTTTGCTGAAGTGAGACAATAGGATCTGAAATATTTATAACATTTTACACAAAATGATAACTTTTTTTCCACAAGTTTAAATCAAACATGAAAGCTTATAGTACCCAGAAAAATCTCTGATTAGATAATATGAAATACCATGAGAGTTACTAAGCTAAGGTGCCCAGACCCATAGTGGTAACTTTTGTAAAAAACTCCATATTTGATGTTTACATCTTGAGTCATGTTTTCATTTCAAAGCCCATATTCACATGAGACTTGGGACAGTCAAGGCTATAGTTTGCTTGCCTGAGACTGAGATTGCTGCTTTAGTATCCTCATATTAAAGGTTCAAAACCAGCTCTTGGCACTATTTTGTCTTTAGCACATGTATCTTCATTTATTTTTGATGACAAAGACACTTCAATTAGTTCCATTTTCCATTTAGGTCCCAAAAGCTCTTTGAAGTACAGCAATGAGTTTTGTGTCATAGAATCAAACCATAGAATCATAGAAGAGTTTGGGTTGGAAGAGACCATAAAAATAATCTGGTCACAATTCCCCTGCCCTGGGCAGGCATTCCTTCCATTAGACCAAGTTAGTCAGAGCCTCATCCAACCTGGCTTTGAACACTTCCAGGCATGGGGCATCCAGAACTTCTCTGAGCAACCTCTTTCTGTGCCTCACCACTCCCACAGTAAAGAATTTTACCCTATGTACATTCTAAACCTACCTACTTTGTATTTAAAGCAATTTCCCCTTGTCCTGTCACTACATACCCTAGTAAAAAGTCCCTCTCTAGCTCTACTGTAAACCCCCTTTAGATACTGGAATGCTGCTCTGAGGTCTCCATAGAAGGCTCTTGACTGCAGGTCTGATAAATAAACTCTTGTTCTATAGGAATCAAATAAGTATTAGCGAGATTTTATTTGTTTTGCAAGGTGATGTGGAAGGTTCATTTTTTCACCATATTGTGAATGAGACTGCATTTCAGTCTAATATATAAAAAATAACTATATAAAAATATATCCTTTTAGGTTTTTTGGAACACATTAAATGCTAATTATACAAAAGTATGCTACTTTCCACTGGGTTTTAAAGTAAACATCTAAAACAAATTGTCAAGTACATGTATATAAGATTTAATGAACATGCTTTGATTATTTTAATAGAGCAGAAGTAACTGNAGACCATAAAAATAATCTGGTCACAATTCCCCTGCCCTGGGCAGGCATTCCTTCCATTAGACCAAGTTAGTCAGAGCCTCATCCAACCTGGCTTTGAACACTTCCAGGCATGGGGCATCCAGAACTTCTCTGAGCAACCTCTTTCTGTGCCTCACCACTCCCACAGTAAAGAATTTTACCCTATGTACATTCTAAACCTACCTACTTTGTATTTAAAGCAATTTCCCCTTGTCCTGTCACTACATACCCTAGTAAAAAGTCCCTCTCTAGCTCTACTGTAAACCCCCTTTAGATACTGGAATGCTGCTCTGAGGTCTCCATAGAAGGCTCTTGACTGCAGGTCTGATAAATAAACTCTTGTTCTATAGGAATCAAATAAGTATTAGCGAGATTTTATTTGTTTTGCAAGGTGATGTGGAAGGTTCATTTTTTCACCATATTGTGAATGAGACTGCATTTCAGTCTAATATATAAAAAATAACTATATAAAAATATATCCTTTTAGGTTTTTTGGAACACATTAAATGCTAATTATACAAAAGTATGCTACTTTCCACTGGGTTTTAAAGTAAACATCTAAAACAAATTGTCAAGTACATGTATATAAGATTTAATGAACATGCTTTGATTATTTTAATAGAGCAGAAGTAACTGTCCCTTTGATGCTGTAAATTATGACATTGAAAAAATCAGAGATTGGATATAGCTGTGAACATGGGCCATAAAAGGCTGCAGTCACTGCCAGGAGCTTACTTCAGGTACTACTACTACCTTCTCCATTGCAAATTAGAGAATCAAAAGAGATTAAAAATGAGATGACAAGACAATATCTCATTTTAGACAGCTAATTGAGAACCCAAACACTCCTATCAAATACTTTGGCAGAATAAAATAAAGATGAAAGGTAGACTATAAAAAATATTTAGAACAGATAAAAGAAATTTCTTCTTTTCTGGAGGGGCATAAATACTCCATATAAAATCAGTAGATTCCACTGAATTTCACCATATCAGTACATCTTTAGTTCTAATTTTTCTCCCATGTCACCTTTCTAATTTTCTCTGAAATAACCTTCTAGCAAGACACCATAAAAAACCATCAAATGTTAACTAGTGTGTCCATGGAAACAGTAGGAGCTGATTGAGCCATGTTACAGTGAGACTGTTAACTTTAAGCCTCTTGCTGGCAATGCTTTTTCTTTAAATCTTGAGTCAAGCCTAGAACATTACAAAGAACACACAAAACAGTAATTGAAGATTTTCAAAAAGGTTAACAGCTGGGAGACTGGAGAGTCTTTTGTTTCTGCCATAGACCTTCTAACCTCTATGAGTGTGGATAAAACTTGTTTCTGCCATAGACCTTCTAACGTCTATGAGTGTGGATAAATCTCTTCTATGTCCCTTTTCCCCTTATGTTTTGTTTGTTTGTTTTTTAAATCAGGACTACTTAGACTGATATTTGAGGAAAGGACTGTATTTTACGGTGTATTTGTTACAATGCAGAGCACATTGGATACTACTGCAGCACTAAATCTAAATAATAAATATTACAGAAGTACCAACACGTATTTTACATACCTTTAGAAAGACAGACAATTTTTTTACTCTTACTTTATTAAGGCACAGCCAATGATACTTTCTTCTTCAAAGGCCCTACCCAGCAGAGCAGGGGTTATGATTCACTGTTTTCCTAATATTTTCCTTTGTTAGGCATTTTTAAAACTAAAATGCCAAATGGGCGAAATGCTGAGAGTTGAATAGCAATATGAATTATTCCTATTTAATTTTTCTGACAGATTACTGAATTCCAGTAACATCATTCGTCTACCTCAAGGAGCCCACAGACCTAGCTGTCATTTGCTGGTGAGACCACAGATCCATGACAGAGCACATTACTCTGAGCAGAGCACTCTGCTAAAGTGGGTGTTCAGCATTCAGGATAGACGTGGCTTAGACTCACCCAGGTTAGTGTGTGTGTGTGTAGAGAAAATTTACCTGCAGTTAAGCAAATTAAGCAGGTAAGTAGGTTAGAGAATGTGCTTTCTTCCAGGAATCCACTTATTTCTGTACTGCTGTACAAAAAAAGCTGGCTTTAGGTGAAATATCCAGGAATTAACCTCTCAAACAGTTTTCCAAAATACAAGACACAAAGTGCTTTGCAGAAGAAAATGCAGTTTGCACTGAAATGCTTGGTAGTTTGAATTGGTTTCCATTTAAATGCGAAATCAGCTGTTCTGAAAAGAAAAAATTCAAAACACTCCACCTGTTACAAAACCCAAGCCAGCAACAATTTCTTCCCTAATCTATACAACACAAATTTTGGAGGTTGTGATATGATCCAGACTACAAGCTCTCCTTTATTTCCTTGATGAAATCTAGTTACATTTTATTATTGCTCTGTGTACTATTAGTAAAAATTCAATATATGATACAATTTTTAATTAGCAGGAAATGAAATACAATGACATTAACAAATAAAACTCTAAAAATAATTCAAAAAAATCTGTAGCTTTTTTTATCTGTCCTCAGAAGAAACATGGATCAAGCATGTTTTATTTTCTGCAAGTCTACCGCTTTATTAGGTAACTCTTTCTGGAAAAAAGGCCTTCTCCTGCATTTTATGCCCTTATTTCTCATATAATTTCACCTGCTTTAAAACTAGTGTGCTTTAATTACTGATTTATACTTCCAACTGCAGAATGGCACTTCTCAATCCCTATACTTTATATTTCAATCTCGGAAAGCAACTATGATCTATTAGAAATAGCTTTAAAAACCCAACCAACCAAACAAAACCCTTGAGTTTAAAAAATACTATTATTCTTGAAAGTAGAGGTTGTAAAAGGCAAGCAGGAGGAAAGGGGATCTATAATAACGGAGAAACAGTTTAGACTGACATAATAAATGTTTCCCCACTGCATTTGTACAGTGTTTGTTTTAAGGAAGGAAGGAAGAAAGGTTACCAGGACTGTGCTTGTTGTCTGTAGTCTGTAGTTGTAGTTGCTCCTTGTAGTTGTAGACTGTAGTGTAAAAATTATGTCTTAAGAAAAGCAACCTTACACCATCAGTTGTGTTAAATCCTAATAAGTGATCAGGATGTTACAAAACCCCCCCAAACAGCATTTGTCTGTCTTTACTATATTCATGGCTTGTGTTTCATTTATTTCACAAATTCAGAAGTCCTAGCAAAAATAATAAAAATATTGGGCATTAATTGTTAGCATTTCAGAGGAAATATGACAAAACATTAGGCAGAGAGATTTCTGCAAGCTAAGAAAATACCAATCACTGTTCTCTGCCATACCCAAGCCCCCTGTGGGTGTTATCCAACTAAATGTAAATATACAATTTGTGCCTATTAAGATACTCTGTTCTTATACCAAGATCATGCAATTAAATAGGAGGTCAATTTAAATTTAGCTTTTACATTTTTAGACTTTGAGGTCTCATCTTGCACGGAGTGAGCCCCAAGAAGAGACTGTGTCTCCTTGGCCTCTATGGCAAAGATTGTCTCACTTGGACCTGCTTCCTGCCACACATCCCAAATGGTGCAACATGGGAGAATCAGCTGAGGATATTTTAAAACAGTCCTTCCCAATGAGCAGATACACATCCATGTAGTAACAACACACATCTCGTTTTGGGGATAGTTTATGAGAGCAACAGTAACAACTCCAGGCCCCTCTGTGGTCCTCCTCATCTATACAATCTCAGAAAGAGAACCCAACAATGAAATGTCTCTGGGTCAATCCATCCCCGGTAGGAGGCTATGGAATTACTTTGTAATGGTAATGTCATGGGTAAAATAAGGATTTGTTAATTTATTTCTGTCTCTTTTTCTCATTACTTAATTTACATATTTCTTTATTTTCACTTATTTATTCCCTTATCCTCTTCTTTATTATTAAAATTCAATCATCCATTTATGTATACAAAATTTCCCATTGACATGGAGTATTTTACTTCAGATGTCATCTGATTAAAGATTTTGTCTTAACATGCTATGTATTTCTCATGACAATCTACACATACCTCCTGAATAAATGTATGTATTTTGTTCAGACACAAATACAAAGTAGAGGAAAAGAAAGAGATATGATTGTCCTCCATATTTCACAGCTAATTATTTTGCTTAGGGAAAATAAAGTTTTGATATGGAGATTTAGGCTTACACTTCCAAATAAAACCATGCAGATTAACTAATCCAGTCTTTGTGTTCGTGTTCGGTGTTTTAGTCTAACCCTTTGTAATGTAATCTATCATGATAATCAGTAAAATGCATGTAGTATACATAATACTTTAATAAGTGTGTTTTTGCACAAAATAAAACTTTAATTGCTAGTTCGAGGAGGTCAATTTTAGCAGTTCTCTGTCAGTGTTATGGTGATGAATCAAGGTAATTTATACAAATAGCTTATTTCTGTGTCTGAATACATCTTGTATTTCCACTGGCTTTTATTGAAGGAAATCACAGGGCAGTTCTCTGAGACTGGAGTATCTGACAGGCAGAAGATGGTGAAGCTGTGAACAGCCACAACCTTCTTCAAGGTGGGCATGGGACAGAGGGGAAAGTCGTTGCAGATGGCAAGCACAGAGCCTGAAGTATGCATGGTGGGCCAGGACATCTGAAAAACTTACTGTTCATGAGTGTTCTCTTCAGAATTTAAGGAGTTTTTTTATGTCACAGGGAGAACAACAATGGAAGCACTATCTCGTTTCCATGTGTTCTCATTTTCCTGCATAAGCATCTTTTTTTGGTGATCAGAACTTTCCCAGGTAAGGGGAAATAGGTTGAATCTGTCTTCTCTGCTTTAGTGAATTCAAAGCACTGACCATAAATGTGGGTCCAATCTGACAAGACCTGATGGACTCTGTATACTTTTCTGCAGAAAACCAATGCTCCCATGATGTCCCCATTAAAGCTACTTGGAAGTATTCCTGTGAGTAAGCACATGTGTAAGTAACTGTGGCATTAGGATCCATGGTGAAGCACAATATAGCCACAAGAACTGTTTAAAAATGTCCATTTTCTTTTGCAAGGAAAAATTCTCCTGATGAAAGAGGCAGAACACATAGTACACATACCTGTACCTTTTTTGTTCTGCATTTCTATTGTAACCAATAATTTTCCTCTGTAGTGCCTGAAAACAGAACAATTAATTTATGTTGATTTCAATTACCATTACTCACACTGACTAGATTTAAAACACAATATCAGGCCAATAAATACTAAGGAAATTGCAATTTTGTTTGAGACTGTAGTATTCAGACAGCTGCTGTAGGTTCATTAGGAAATTGTTAAACAAAAAGATCCCACAAACAGAAACAAACTGGCAAAATGAAACCACATTTCTTCTTTTGGTTTTTGGGTGTGATAGCTATCTTTCATTTTCTAGTCTGCTAACTCATTCAATTCCATTGTAGTGCAGTTCAACTGCATTTTGTAAGTTCTAACAATAACAATAAAATATGTAGGATAAAATCTCTAGGACGGGTTGTAACTATTTAACCTCTAATAGTTCCTCCAGTATGTAAGCAGCAAGTCAGACAGCCAAAATGTTGGTCTCACAAGGAGTTGGTTGCATCAAATATAATACCATTCTAAGAATATGATGAAGATCCTCTTGAAATAAAATAAATTGAATAGTTCCCTGACTTGATTATATCTCCTCAAAGAGACAAAAAGTTCTGAAAGGAAAAACAGTTGTAGGGATGCTCCTAATTTCTGCACTGAGGAAATGGGTGGCTTTATGGTGATAGATCAGGCACAGATTATAGTGAGGACAAAACATAGAGAACCTGCTTGGCCATAGAGGCTCCTGACCTAACCTGAAGCTTGAAGGAGTTTGCTGAATGATGGACATCTCTGAGGGAGAGAGCACCATTTGTTTTAAGAAGGCAATGAGGTGAGCTCACAAGTCCAGTGTGTGAATGCAGAGACAAAGATGCAACAGATCCCTTCATAGATACAGCATGGAAGAACGTAAAAATGCTTTCTTCCTTTTTGACCCTTTCATACAGGGTTGAGGCTCTGTATATGACTACAAACACAGAGGCACTGAGAGGCCCCTACAATAATGAGCTTGATTGTTAGCTGAAATCACAGGGGATAAGATCCATGGATGTACTACAGCAAACAGCAGGAACACTACCTCTGGCTGCATAAACAGAATTAAGTTGTTAGGGCAAAGTTGATCTTAAAATTGATAATAATTCCATCAAGGCCCAAACAGAGCACAACCAGATGTGACAATTACTTTTTGTTTGCAAGAATCCCTTTGGCATTAATTGCTAAAATTCAGTGGAATTTAACAAAGAATGAGTTTAGACCAGTGTCCTTCTGAAAAAAAAAATATTAAAATCAGGCCACAGCAAACTTTGCAGTTTCCTTTCTCTTCATTTGTAATGGCATAACCACTATTCACCTTTAACATCCCCGTAATTTACAAAGCTTCACAACATGGCTATAGGCATTTGCTCAGAGGCTGAATTTATGTCAAATAACTTCTGAGCCTAGAAAAGAATTTTGCCTTTGACGTGTGAAACAGAGGTACCCCAAGGTCTTTACCCTTACTGTGAAAAAGACTTTATATGCTTTCTGAAATGTCATGTAGGAAACTCATGTGCATAGAGACCAGATTATGACCCAGTAATCACCTGTGTAAATCCAGGATGATTATGCTGAGTTCAGTGCAGATGCTCAGAATTTAAAATGATGTCAACTGAGATCAGAATTTAGCTTATTGTCCCCTGTGCTAAATATTCCATGAGAAAAACTGAAAATTTAATTATATAACCTTTATTCCCCACTTAAACTCAGGCATTATGAAAGTAAAACTTCCCTTTTTCTCTGCATTACTATATCACAGTGGGTTTTTTATTGTTGGGGTTTTTTCCCTAACAAAAATGATAGCGTGGAATTAAATTTTCTGTATTCTGGTGATTTGTTTTTAATAAGCTATTTAATATTACATCTGTTTGAAGCTCCATGAAGCAAACTTACTGCTCGTTGCATTTTACTCTAAGAGGTAATGATGATTATCAGCTAGGTAGAGTGCTGCAATATAATTCAGTTAAACTGAAATGGCTAATCTGGATTACAGGGAATTAATTATTCAGAGATGTTCAGCAAAGGATTGTTAAAATTGTACTGTAACCTCTTTGAGTCAATAACAAGGCTCTTTGTGCTCAGATCCCAGGACAACGGGATCTGTGCCTATGACAGGTAGGCATACATGCTGCAAATTATGAAAACATGGTATCACCCAAGCAAATTAACACTGGAAGAATCCGATTTCTGAGTGGTGTCTATCCCTCTGCTATTATGCTTGATTGGATGAGCAATATTTTACGTGTTGGTAAACAGATGTATGTTGTACTTACAAAAATATTATCAACATTCTATGTTTATGTTTCTTTAGAGCAGGAAAATATCCAGAACCAGACCAAAAGTAATTTGAATTTACCAATGAATTAAGGTTGCAAAATTTCTTGGCTTCCAATAATGCGTTTCAGAAATGTTGAAATTTTTAAATTCAAAAACTAATCATGATGTATTCCGTATTTGTAATGTTTTTTACATAAAGCCAGCTTAATTTCCCAAAAGCAATACTGAAGCAATAAGTGAAACGCTATATTTAACAAATGTAGGCATCATTGAAAGACTTTACTTTGATTTTTCATTAAGCAAAACCGTTCTGAGAGCCGATCTTTTCTTAAAACATGAGAATTTCAGGAAATTCAGGAAAACCATAATTTGTGTGGAGTTTTTTCCCCTTGAAAATCTATATTGATAAGGGAATTAAAATGGAACCTAATGCTCAGAATTCTGTATGAAAATCTGAATCTTTTTGAAACTGGCATTGAGTTTGGATACATGAGAAATAATTAATAAGGAACTGCTTTTTGGGTTGCTGCTGAAATTTCATAACTCTGGTAACAGTTAAATGAAGAAAATTTGGATCAAAAAACTCTTGAAAGCACCAGAAACAAAAAGAAGTAATATTTCTTGTCTGTAGAATAATGGTAATTTTCTTAGAAACTCTTTTCAGAGAACTCTCCTTTTTTAATCTCCTGCACAAAAATACATTGTGTGAGTGGCTTTGCAAGTAATGGCCTAACAGAGACATCTATGGTCTTAAACAACCTATGCCGTACACACAGTAGACTCTACATGGAGCCCGAAAGGCATAAGCCATACCTAAACCTCTCTACTAGATGAATATAACCATAATGCTTGCTCTTAACCCATGTGCGTAGATAACTGCCACATCATTTTCTACTGTTATTAAATTGGTAGTGTGTAATTCTCTGTGATCATATCTGAGTTATATTTACTGTGCTGAGCTCTACCAAACACTTGAATGTGACAGTGCATTAAATCAGCAAGAGTCCACAAATCTTGAGTAGGCTGTTGTCCTACACTCGAGATTTCTGAGGAAAAATTGAAATATGAGATCTAAAATGAGAGTCTTTCAGTGTGAATTCAAGGCAGCTGTTCTGACAAGTGGCTGAGATCTCCAGAGGTTTCACTGTGATGTATTTAACTGTCAGTAATTAATGTTTTAAGGGTTTCAAAAGAATAATTCAAATATACAAAGTGCAGCTAAACAGGTCAATGGGTGTATTTGAAGGAGTTCATAAGAATGCAAGATCTATTAGTATTTAAAGGATCAATTATTCTTTTAGAAGCCCATACATATGCATTGAAAAGACAAGGAGGGATGCTATTATAGTCTATCAAATCAATAGTCTGCATTTAAGAACTGTATGGAAGGTAGTTTTAAATGCATATCAGATCAAGCCTTGCCATGTCATTAGAGATCCAGGAATCAGTAAGTGGGTTGTAGCCAGCTTCAAGTTGATAATGACCCAGGAAAGACCTCATATCTGATCTTATGGGTTCTTTCAAACATTTTTGGATCAACTGTTGACTGATATGACTAGCTCTACTGCAGCAGCACTGCTGTTTCAGCTGCCACGATAATATTTTTTTACAATCCCAAGTAAATTCTGAACACTGCCATTTCCCAGGGAGCTGGTGGAGTTGCCATCCTTGGAGGTGTTTAAGAGAAGATTGGATGAGGATCTTAGTAACATGGTCTAGCTGGGGGCGTGTTGGGTTGAATGGTCCTGTGGGCCTCTCCTGACTTCGAGTGGCCTGTGCGCCTGTGAGGGATCTAGGTTTACGTTCACCACTCTGGGGTGTGCGTTCGGTCTCTGTACGGGCGTTAGCTGGTGAGTTGGACTACATGATCCTTGTAGGTCCCTTCCAACTCATAGTATTCTGTGATTCTGTGATTTCCTCATTCACATCAGTGCAGCATGGTTTCTCAGCTTTCAAATGCCAGATAATGTGGAATGTGTGATTAATAAATTAATTCAGAGCTGTCAACCTTTTCCTGTCAACAAGGTATATTTTATCTTAGAAGCAAACAAATAGACAATGCAAAACAAAACAACCTTCCAGCAAAGCTCCAGACAAATAAAATATTTTTAAAAACATGTTGCTCTAGCTGAGAAACCAACTGAATTACCCCAATTCCATTGGATTTCAGCTACAGAACTGTGAATGTTAGATAGAGGTCCAGCCCTCATATATTTAATTATAAGTATCTTCCCCTGAGAAATCTGATTATTCTAGGCAATGCTCCCTTAGAAAGTTATTATCTTGATTTGATCTATTTAAGAAAGGATTTAATCTTTTTAAGAAAGAGGTTATGATGAGGCAAGTAGAGGAGGGTATTACTCCTTTTGTTGAACCCTGATGTCTTTCAAATTAATTTTCAGAATACCAGATGCCATGGACATGCACATAATGATACAGTTACTGAAAAATCAATCATAATGATGCCAGCTGGCACTCCTACTAGGGCTTCCCTCTGGAGAGTGAACCCAAGGAAGTAAAACTCCATGTTCTTCCAGTTCAGCTTGATAATAACAGGACACTTGAATAGAGGGGTTGAAATGGCTTCACAGACCTGTCTCAAAATGTGAGTTAAGCATGTATGAGATTGAAAAGTATGTGTGGTCCAAGGAGGACTCATTTGAGAGGTAGGAAAGAGAGAAAGTCGAGATGAATCTGTGACTTGGTAGTGACTGACCCTCAAAAGTAATCTTTGTTCAAGTCCTCCTTTGCAGGCAATTATAGACATTAGTTCCCACACCTTTCCAAGATTATAGTATCTAATTTCTGTCCTGAGCTGCCAGACATGGCCTCTTGTATTTAAAATATTTCATAGCAGTATATCATGTCATTAGAAAGACAGTAAATGTATAAGCTGTATTACCTGTACTGGCAAACACAAAATGGTCACAGTAAACCTTGTTGACTTTTGAGTCTGTCATCTAGAATGGAAGCCATGAACAACACACTGGACAAGAAGATGTTCGATTTTACGTTTTGCTTTCATGAAGAAACTACTCTTTTTTTTATTGTACTGATATTTCACCGATAAGCAATCAGGTGCATCCTCATGGAAGCAAAGAAGTCCTAGGGTTATGGATATCTATCTTGTAATGTCACAATAGTGCCACAGTGCTGATTGATTTCTTCTGCATAGAAAGGACTCCAGTTTAACTTTGATCAGAGGCAAGTTTTGGATTACTCAGTACTGGTAACTGTTAGCTGTAACTTCTAAAATACAAAGAAAATAAAAACAGAACTTGACTTTTAAAAGCATTGGTAGGTCCCCAAATATGACAAAAATACTAAAATGAAACCTACTAAAAGGAGATCCCACCACATCTTAAAATTCAAGCATGCTTCAGATGATAAAAATGAATACATTCAGTATAAAGCAATAAGAGGTTTTTTAAAGTATTTTTCTTTCTTCTTTTTCTCCTCCTTCTACTCCATTTAGAACCTATATTTACACAGTATATTCTGACATATTGAAATAATAGTGGAAAAAATAAATCATTCAATATTTAAGTCTCGTGCAATTTTATTTACCTGAAATAAACAGTCTTCATTTTTCAATGGCAATTCACCAGAAAAAGTACCTAAACCCTTGCCACTGATAAACTGGACACACCATAAAGGAATTTTAGTATCATAAAACTTTAAAACACATAAATAAGAGGGTAATATGAGGGGTGGGATCTGCTAGTTCAAAGGCGAGAGCAGAATAAGAGTGGTCTACTTTGTTTCTTATTAAGTTACTGGTAAAAATACAAAGATAATAATTTTAATAACAAAGTTGTTGGCTGCAGTCAACCTTTTTTGTCTCAGAGGTGAAATCTTAAACAGTCAAATGAACATGAGAATAATATGGCCCACATTAAAGTGATTTTAAATTTAAGCATAATTTTGCTAATACCACTTAGCAATGGGAATAATTAGAATGGTTTCAACAACGCTGAAGATTTGAATAATTAAAGATGCAAGATTAATTTGAGAAGAGGCATCATTAACCTAAATCAAATATTAGATTTTGTGTAAAGGAGAGAGGGTTTAGCCATAACTACATTTTTCATATATGGAATCTTATTAAGTACCATGGTTGTATTTTGCTCTGCACCCACAGGATTTACTTCCATGAATATTAAATCTGTGCATATTGAATATAAGCATTTAAATTCCATGATATGGCCCAACATTTCTGTACTATGTAAAGTATTAACTGAATAATCTTGTTTTTACTTCGGATGAAAATACTTACTTAATGGTCATATTCAAACACATTTTTTCCAGGAAAAGGATAGTAAAAATTCAAGTCTGGTCTGGTCAAACCCTTTTTTCTTTCTGAAAATATTTCCCTCCAAGCTCCCTTCATTAATGATACAGCTTTTTCTTTCTCTTTGGTGAACTGAAAACCAAAGCAAATATTAAGTACAGGCCAGAATATATATTTATGCTGGGAACTGCATTTATCTAACAAGGAAGTGAATTTCTAAAAAGAATGGTGAGTAGACTCACTTGGTTAACAAACATGGTGTATTTTTGTTGACTAAAATGGAGAAATGGACAATTAAAGAAAGAACACATGATCAA
Source organism: Pitta sordida (assembly GCA_013390025.1). Lineage (NCBI taxonomy): Eukaryota > Metazoa > Chordata > Aves > Passeriformes > Pittidae > Pitta > Pitta sordida. The sequence goes on from WEKX01023723.1 coordinate 25,322, forward strand.
AAATAAAATTTTTTCTCCATTTATGGGAAAACAGTCCTCCATAAATACTGATTTGGGTTATATTTTTTCCTACAATGTGGTGGTTTCCTATAAATATCAGTATCCGATAATGAGCACTTCCACCACTCACTACATATTTCTCTGCTTGCAGAATTCAATGAATAGAAATACATTCATTATATGGAAATCTATTTACCTATTATGCCTTTGATAAAGTCAGCCCCAGTTTGAAATTATGTGCACCACTAATAGTATGCAAAGAGCTCTGTCTTATCTTTTATGATATGAAGAATTTATTAGTAGAATTTATTAGATGTTAATTCATCTTCTATGAATTAGTTGGGCAGCTGCATCTTACTTCTCTGTCAATTTTTGCAATATTGTTCCTTTGTTGTTTTTGTTCCTTTGCCCTTGCCAAAAATGGTGGAAACATAACCTATTTCTAAAGCAGGTTTGAGTTCAGTAACTCATAAAACCCCATTCCTTGTCTTGGAAGCCCCTGGGAAATATTGGTTGATGATGATGAATTCCCCATGCCTGTGGGACAGCCAACTTGAATTTTGACTTAATCAAATTTTTGATTGCATTTGTTATTCACTGTTCCATTAGAAAGTCAGCTTCTTCCTCATTCACTGCTACAAAGTAAAAGCTTACATTGACAAACGGTAACGCTGTACTGATGCATTACTTACTGCCAAATGCAAAGTTGGGCATTTTTGTTTCCTAAGAGTTTCTACCTTCACTAGGGTTGTTTTGATGGCTGTAGTTCTCGGCCTCTGTACTTTCAGCAGCCTTAATACTGATTGCTCAGTGAAACTGGTGGTCTATATCACTGCTGATTGACTGGTGGTAAACAAAATGCCTACATTACTTTTGTCTTACCAAAAACAAGTCTTCATCAACAAGGACAACAGTCCTTCTGTTGGACTTGGTAAAATGGCCCTGATCTTCTAATATCTTGCAGAAAGAGCATGAGATGATTGACAGTTTGGATTCCATATACATTCTTCCTGATAATATATTCCTTTCACAGAATCACAGAATCACAGAATACTATGAGTTGGAAGGGACCCACAAGGATCATCTAGTCCAACTCACCATCTAATGCCTCTACAGAGACCGAACGCACACCCCAGAGTGGTGAACATAAACCTAGTTCCCTCACAGATGCACAGGCCACTCCATGCCAGGAGGGACCCACAGGACCATCCAGCCCAACACCCCCCCAGTTAGACCATGTCACTAAGCTCCTCATACAATCTTTTCTTAAACACCTCCAAGGATGGCGACTCCACCACTTCCCTGGGCAGCCCATTCCAATGAGTGATCACTCTCTCTGTGAAAAACCTCTTCCTTACATTCAGTCTAAACCTCCCCTGGCGTAACTTAAGGCCATGTCCTTTTGTTCTGGTGTCATCAGCCTGAAAGAAGAGGTCCACACCCACCTGGTGGCAACCTCCCCTCAGGTAGTTATAAACAGCAATGAGGTCACCTCTGAGCCTCCTCTTCTCCAGGCTGAACAACCCCAGCTCCGATAGCCGCTCCCCATAGGGCTAGTCCTCCAGACCTTTCACCATCCTTGTCGCCCTTCTCTAGACCCTCTCAAGCAGCTCAACATCCTTCTTAAACTGGGGA